>CM031234.1:45800319-46340319 GCA_018340775.1 Taxus wallichiana var. yunnanensis
AACAAGAAGAGTTTAATTTCTTCGAAGGCCTTGTTGTATTCTTCATTCCAATCAATGTTATAATCTTTCTTTAATAGATTTTTGATTGGATGAATGGCAAAACTTAGATCTAGGATGAACCTGCAGATTGCACTGAGTTTCCCAAGAAATGACCTGATTCTAGACTCGTTCGATGGTGGGATTATTTTGAGAATAGCCTATATTTTGGCTGGATCAACATAAATCCCTCATGAAGATATAATGTAGCCCAAAATTTTGCCTCCTGTCACACCAAACACGCACTTCTATGGATTTAATGTGACACCATATTCAATTAATCATGAGAGGAGGATACATAGCACTTCTAGTGTTTCTTGGCCTTGGCTAACAAGTCATTCACATATGATTCCACCATTTTATGGATAAGATCATGGAATATATATGTCGTTTCCCGCTGATATGTAGCGCTAGCATTCTTAAGACCAAATGGCATGACAATGTAGCAAGAAGTTCCCAGGAGTTATGAATGTCATTTTGGATTGATCTTGTTTAGATATTTTAATCTGATTATACCCTGATAACCCATCCATGAGGGACAATAGTTCAAATCCAGCTGTTACATCAATGATAACGTCAATGGATGGTAATGGGAATTCATCCTTGGGACAAGCTTTGTTAATATCCCAAAAATCTATGCAAATGTGTATCTTCCCTTTCTTTTTGAGAACATGGACGATATTAGATACCCATTGTGAATAGTCAACAGGCTTGATGAATCCTACTTGGAGAAGTTTTATTACTTCCTCTTTTACCATGAGAGCCACTTTTGGATTCATTGGTCTTGACTTCTTTTTAATTGGTTTCACATTTGATTTAGTGACAAGATTATGCACTGTGACATGTGGTGCAATGCCCATCATTTCTTTATAGTTAAATTCAAAATCCTTTTGATGTTCTTTGAGGATTTGGGTGTGTATTTTTATCTCCTCTGGAGTTAACGAGGATCCCAACTTCAAAATATTTGGTTTTTCCTCCGTTCCAATGTTTATGTCAATGGTTTCTTCTATTAAAGAAGTGTTACCTTCTTCAAATTCAAGTGGGGCTGGAGGTAGTTCCAAGCTTTCTCCGTTTTCTATCTCGTATATATTGAGATCCTTCTGTGGAGGAGACTCTACCATGGGATTTCCAAAATAGGAAGAGGAATGTGGTATTAAGGAAAGATCAACTATACGGTGAGCAAGGTGTAGCTCCGCATAGGTGTTTAGATATTCAAGAGTGACTCTATCATCATCAAAGTGATCCATGATAGAAAAATTATCCTCAGCTTCTCCATGAGTCAAGAGTGATTTTGTTGGTATTTTATGCACTAATGGTTTAGTATGAAGTGATACCATGAAATTTGTATCCTCCAACTCATTGTTTGGAGTGAAACGGGAAGCTAAGGTTGCTATCGAGTCTGTGAGAAGGTTCTACTCGTGGGATTGCTTCAATTGATATGAAGTTAAATCCCTTACTTAGATCTAATATTGTTGTTTTATAGAGTTGTAAGTGCTCAGCTCTAGTTTCATATACCTCAGAGACTTGGTTTGTAACCAATTGCGAGTCTCCTAGCACTCTAATGTTGTTGACACCCATTATTTTAGCTAGAATGAGGCCAAGGAGGAGAGCTTCGTACTCAGCCCCATTGTTTGTACATTCAAAGTTTAATTTAAAGGAAAAAGGTAGGATCTTTCCCTTGGGTGAAGTAATAATCACTCTTGCCCTGCTTCAAAGCAACATCTAACTCCATAGAAGTGGAGAGTCCAATACTTGTTTGGAAAAATGGATGTTGGGATATTTTTTGTATCTATTTCTTTTGCTTTGGTTACCTCTACCATAAAAACTTCGTCTGATGGAAGAGAAACAATTCCTAGGGTGTGTCCCATACCCATGGAATCAAATGGTAGGAGAATAGGTAAGTATTTCTCTAGCAACTTGACAATTTTTGCGGTAGTCCCTAGTGACACCATTTTTATAACATTGGTCTCATTTTTGAGTGTTGGAATGTCCTCAGCTGGATTTGTAACTTCTAATTCTGTGGTGGGTATCAACTTTTCTTTTGGTTTCGAATTAATTGGTTTGATGAGTTGATTTTTTTGGAGTTAAAACTCGGAGTGAACGCTTAGTATTTTCTTCAAATCAGCTAGGTGTATATCGAAGGGTTTTGGGTCACCTTGTGCCACAAATATTTTCCCTAAGTGTAGAAATCTTATTTCTTGGAATAGTGTGGAAGGGATTGCCTTCATGCGGTGTATCCATGGCCGATGAAGGATCATATTATAATTGGTTTCCTAATCTATAATATAAAAATCGGTGAGGACCATCTTGGGTCCTAAAGTGACTGGTAAAACTATGGTTCCAATTGAAGTGGCTTTGAGGCTATCATAACCACTTAGCATATTTCATGTTGTGGAATAGTTTGTCTCTCCATATCCTAAATTTTGAAGAAAAGTGAAGGGGACTATGTTAACTTCTGCCCCATCATCAACCATTACACATTTAACATATTTGTTATAAACCCATACTTGTAAATGTAAATTTGGATTGCCTCTTTGTGTAATTTCAGCATCGTTGGCATTTTGTCTATATCGACTATAAACTCAGTATCCCTATCTCGGTTGACCCGGAGGATAAACATAAAAATCTACATGGTTTATTTACATTTCCAGAGGAGGAGTGATGTTGATTAAATGACCAAGGCCTAATGCTTCTAAGATAACAAAGCAATGTGGGTAGGAGAGTTCTTTAACAAATCCAAAAAGGAGATGTGAAAGAAGGTTTTAGTTAAATCATTAATTAAATAATAGGTGCCTATGGGTTTTACCAATGTTTGTTGAGTGTTATCTGGTCCTAATGGATAACTTGGAGTAGATTGATAAGAATAATCCCGTGTTCTTGTTATGGTTTCTACGGGTAACTCGGTATCTAACTCCACCAAACCAACTATCTTGGTTTGGGTTCGAGTTCCTAGTTGGGGTGCGACTGGTGGATTCAATGAAGTTGAAGCTTCATGATCATTGTTTCTGTTATGACACCTTGTTTTTTCCATTAGGATCTATCCTATTATTATTAGAATGGTTTGGGAGTGGATCATTAAAGATCTTGAGGGGTGCATTTTGAGGGGAAACTACCCCTGCATAAGTGTTTGGCATGGGTACTATAGAATTTGCTAAAAACATATCTATAAAGAGTTGTTTTTGATCTTCTGGAAAATGTTGCATGAATTTATTGTATTCACGACAAGTCCTAGTATCATGGCCTTGAATAATGACAATATAAATTGGGATTATAATTTCGAGGTTGTTGATTTATAATCTTTTGTGGCCTGAAATTATGATAAGGTTGTTGGTTGTTAGAGTTAAAATTTTGAGGCTGTTGCCTTTGGTTTTGACTCTGATATCCAGTTAGGTTTCGATTTGGAATTTGTGTTTAAATTTTTCATTGTTGTTTTTGTCATGGTGGACGATTAAAATCCACCACATTGATTGTTGGAGTAAAATTGTTATTTCGTTGATTATTAGCAGGTGGTGAAATCTTTACAACGTTTGCCATTTTAACTTGGTCAGTTACTCCATCTGTTGTAACCCTGCGGTTCTTGTTAAGGATATTAAGTCCTTGATTAGCATTCCTCGTATTAGAATAGGCCGTGGTGTTTTGATTGGAAGTGGTTAATTTCCCATTTGTCCCATATGTCTTACGAACACTATCTATTGTTGCTTGGTCGATTCGGAGAGCACTCTCAAGTATTTCATCGTAAATTCTTAGTGGGAACTTCTAGACTTCTTCCTTTATCTCTCTACTGAGATAATTAAGGAATAAATCGCATAGTTCCATTTGATCCATGTTTGGAGAACTTGTTGATGAGTAGAGAACCGTATGCCATCTTTGAATAAAATGAGTAGTGGATTCATTATGTTCTTGTTTGATATGCAAGAACTCCCTGATTCCCATTCTTAACAATTTGTTCATGTCAAAAGCTTTGATGAATTCTGATACGAGTTGTTTAAATGAGTGTATCGAAGCTTTAGGTATTCGGTAATACCAATCAAGGGCAATACTTTCTAAGGTCTTAGGGAATATTTTAGCAACAACCCCATCCCAAGGGAGTAATTCCCGTATGGCTGTGGCATAGGCCTTAATGTGTGCATTTGGGTCCCCTTCCCCTTTGTATTTGGGTAAATCGGGGAGAGGTCTTGGAAGCATAACACTTCATATGGTGAAGTCTAGGGGATATTTTAAATATTCTGAATAAGTCCCTACTGCGTAGGCCTCAACCATTGATGGGGATTGATAAGGGGTTGAGGTGGAATGGGTTGTTGATATGGCATAGCATATGCATTTGTAGGGACATAAGGGAATCCATGTGGTTGAACGAACATCCTAGGAGAAGAGAACATGTCTCCTTGTGGTGATTTTGAATAAATGTTTAAGTAAGGAGGAACATTGTTCTGGTATGGGTTGTTTGGTGCCAAGCTGGGAGGTGTCATGTTTTCAACTGGAGTGGCATTTGAAAATGCGAGTCCTAGTTGGTGTTTGTTGTGGGTAACTATAAGGATTTTGAGGAGGCATGCCTAACGTGCCCATTCCTCGTAAAGCGTTCAACCCTTTGACTGGGATGATGCAGAGGGTTGGGGATTCCTACTTGCCCAAAGTATGAATTTTGGTTTTCTTGAGAAAGTTCCAACCCTCTAACCTTTTCAGCTAAGGCTGAAATGACCTCCATTGGTGAAGACACAGTGCTTTTCCTTAAGGGCGTTTGTTGTATAGCTTGAGGTTGTAAAGGGGTATGATACCCTGCTATGAATTGATCGTTACCCTATCAAGCCTCACTGAGGGTATTTCCCATAGGTGGAGGAATGGGGGTGTTTTCCTAGAATAGGGTATCAGATTGTATTTGTAAACTCCCTATAGGTGGATACATATTTTGGAAGTGTTGTTCACTTTTAGCGAAGCGTGCTAAGTACTCCTCATCCAAAAAGGGGAGTGGGTATAACTATCTACTGATCTATGGTCTAAACAAGACTCGAGGAGATGAAGTGGATTCTCCAGTAAACATCATATTATTAGAGCCTGAGGGCTCTAGCTATTGTGTTTGTGCAAGTTGATCAAACTCCTCAATTTGGAATGAAGATCTTGAGCTAGTTCTTTGAGGGGGAGTTTGTGACGACAAGTAATTACTTGAATAGTTATCAACCCATGTAGAAAGCGAGGGCAATGGTTGTCTATTTGTTTGACTATAGTTGACTTTGAGACCTGAGAGAGGTTTGCCATATGCATCATATCCCGACATATTCAGAGGGTATATGAATACCCACAGAATAATGGGAAAGAGTGAAAGTGGATGGAAGGAATGAAAATAGAAAGATGAATATTAGTTTATTTCACGTCGAGTTCACCAATTTTATATGATGGAAAAGTGACATGCAAGCACGGGAATCTATAAGTACCCTTTCCTTCTACCTGACCTCCCGAGGTCATGTCGAGACATCTGGTGAATGTTGAATATGAATGGATATAGACAAGCTAATCGCGTAATCTTATATCCTCAATATGTAATAATGGAATATGTGAATCTAAGGCAAAGAAGGACCTCCTAACTTGAATTGGTGTAATGGTTTGTTCGGATATAATGGTTGTTTGGAGGCTCTAATGAATGTCAAGCTCTGTTGATATCCTATTTCTTGGTTGTTGGATACGTGCGAAGTGACCTGTAGGAGCTTCGTATATATCTCAAGATAAGGTCATGAAAAAGGTGATAGGCGGCTTAGTGGATTTGTAGTGAACTATGGGTGGTTTTCTGGTCTAGCCCATAAAATATTAGATTGATTGGCTTCTATGTTTACTACGGATAAGCTGTCTTGGCGGGAGTGGTGAGGATCTAAATATCGCGTTCGTAAGCCGTGTGTCAATACTTAATTTATTTGTATGCCCGTTGGATTGTGGGAATTGGGGATCACAACCGTGAGTTTGTGGTTGTTTTGGAACTATTATGGTCATGTGAAGAATCAGTCCCTTCTCCCAACTATCGAGTAATCATATGCCTTTTCAGCCTCTATGTTTAGGAATAGAAGTTGTATAATTTTATTAGAGTACCTAACAAAGGTGTTATGGCAACTTGAATGCGTAAGATAGTATCTATGTCAATAAGGAGGTCTCCTACATTAGGATGTGGAACTAAAGGATTGCAACCAAATGCATGTTCTCTTTTGAATCCTTGTACGGTCATTTGGGTATTTTATCAAGGTAGTCTATAGTTAGGATGATTTGACCAAAATGTGTAAGATTTGTCGTCTTCGATCTTTAATCCTCTTATTTGCTCACTAATTTCTTGTAAGTTTGTTGTTGGTTGAAATACCTGTATCCTAAGGTCTTGATCTATATCAGCTAATGTTGTGGGTAGATTTGGCTGAGGCACTATGGGTTCAAATATATATTCTCGAGGCTCTCTAGGTCCTATGATTGTCATACAAAATGATTTAACTTTTAACTAACATTAATAAATTGGTTACGAAAGAAGTATTTACATTATGCAAGCATTCTTATATTTTTTTATTTTTAATGATGTATTTCAATGAAATTAAAGAATAGATATTCTAGTATGTTTAGAAAAATGAACAACTAATCTAGAAAGAAAATTTAAAACAAAAAAAGTAGCATGGTGTGGTTATTTGCACGTGCGGTTGTGATTTTATCTTAAATACCTAAGAAAGTAATTATATTAAATTGAAAGGCACTTGATCCTACCTCAAAAGTGAGGAGTGAATCACATCTCTCAAAAACTATAAATCCCCATAGCTTCCTGTCAAGAGTGAACTTTGAACTGAAATAAAGTAATTCACTACTTTATTTAATACGTTGTAATTAGAAATTTGATAGCTCAAACCTGGAATTTACATAACAGTGGTAAATCCAGTTGTGTGTGATTTCATCCCCTCAGTGTGATCTCCTCATTCCTTCGTGTTCTCATGAATCTAGAAAGTGTGTATATGATAGTATCAACAGAAGATGGCATTCGAACAATGGCAGCTTTGGATATAGACCGAATACAATGCGAGTAGGAGAGGGATAGCACAAGTGAAAAAATCTTGACTATGTAATTCCTAGCAGTATTTATTACGGGAATACAACACAAGTGCACCAAGAGTTTTAGAATCTATCCTTGTGACAAAACAAAACCTGTAACTTTAATGGATTCTATTCTAGAAATGAAGCTATTATATGCTAAACTGATTGTATGGAGTAGTAATGGAACAAGACTAAAACAAGAAGATTGAATGACTTCTAAAAAACAAAGGAAAACTAATAACTGATGCAAAACATGAAGCTAGTAGAATTCTAAGAAATAAATTGAAAGAATGAATAAGAGAATTGAGAAGATGAGGGGCCATTTTTTTGAAAACAAGTTTGCTATTTATAACTAATGCATTTACCAGAGGGTAACTCCCATTTGAACTCTTTCACTATAAACAAAGGAAAAACACTATTATTAGGGAACCAAAATATTAATGCAAGACAAAGTGGTTGAATAAAGTGTGTAAATTTGAAGATTTATGTTTGACACAATTGTTGGAAGAATCTAGAAAATGCATACGGGATTGCTTTACCCTATGCATGGCAATGGTCATGGGACCACCACCTGTCTTTGGGTGGTGCGATCATGGACGCCACCCAGAAAGGAAGTGGTTTCCTCACCAAGCCTAAATTGTAAGAAAATAGGGGTCAAATGGAAAAATAAAGTATGCGGAGGTTGAGTGGGGCATGTGGGATACAAGCGTATACCGACAAGCCTTTCTTAATTTGTAAACACCTTGCAAGGAGACTCCGTATCATCATTGGGGCATGTGTAACATCGTTTCGGTGGTGTAGTACCCTATAGATTCGGTAGGTATAGTCTCCTCTTCTAGCCTTTTCTTCTTCATAACTAGGGATTCAAGTGTAGGTGACTTTGCTTCTTCTTCTCCCGAGGACTCCTTTTCTGATGGCTTTCCTAGCTCTAGAGTCTTTTCCTTGACTATGGACCTCTTCTTACATGAATACATGCTTATTCTAGTGATTTTCCTAGGGGCGCTTATTACTTGTGTATCCACCACACTTGGTATTCTCTTCTATGGCTCCTTTTCCACCTACTTGGGCATGGGTCCCTTCCTACCAGGTGGATCCCCAGGGATAGACACATTGTTCTCCATATATGTGCCCTTCTCCGATTTGGGTCTTATGCAAAGTTATACATGTGCCCCTGAGATCCTCCTGCAATGGGTAGAGTCATGGGCTTTGTCATCTGAAATTCATGTGACACATACCTCTCCATGTACGTGCACTTTCTAGGGTAGACTAACCCTTTGTGCATTTCCTGTGTTCCCGGTCCAGATTACCAAGGTCCAATTTCGGCTTCTTAGACCCTTTGAACCTGTTTACTCCCACTTGGTAGTATTAAGCGATGAAGGCAAAGGGGAGCTTTCACCATGGGCTCCATGTCTCATCCATTAGTTTGAACATGCCTAGGTAGAAATGCTAGTACACAAAAATTCAACTTCTCCTTTGGTGGCCACTAGAAATTGTTTAGGAATTCTCCATTCTTCCCGAACATGTTCCTCAAAGTGCGTATACCATTTTTCTAAATTTGTGCCTTGTGCATAGTTATCATGGAGTCACATGCATATTTTTCAAATATTTTTGTAGGTGAAGGGTCCTCACTAGGTACTCCCATATGAATTTTTCCAATGCATCAGGTACTCCAATTTCTGAAAACACAATTTTTAGTAGGACATTACTAAATAGGATCCTGTCACCTTCCTTTGTGTAGCTTACAATCTCATCCACAATGAATGCAGACAAGTTGTAGATGGTGCCCTCTGAGATCTTCCTGCAAACATGCAACCATGGCTTATTGACCTAGGTCCATCTCTCCTAGCCATTTAACTTTGTCACTAGATGCATAGCCATCTTCATTACCGGGTCCTTGATGTCTGTGATATCATAGTACCTTGACCCCTTTTTGTATGTATAGGTAGCGATAGTTTCCTTAATTGCCTCTTTGTCACCTAGGTTGTCTTCTAAAGCATCTCCTTCATAGATTAATCCTATGAAATGTGAGATGAGCTGAGGGGAAATGCACATCTTGTGCCCTTCGAAATGGAATTAGTATTCATATACGCACGACATTAGCCATTGATATAGGCACTCAGGCTTCCCAAAGTAGGGTAACTCAAAGAGTTGTAATAACCCTGCCTTCTCCAACTTTACATTCAAATCATCATTATAAATGGGAAAACCCTCTAGTTTCCTTTTATTTGTTGGGTGCACTAACTTCAGTGCCATCTCCTTCTCTATTCTACTTCTATGATAATTGTAGTCATTCACATATATGTTTTTTAGGTGGGGCTCCCACTCATTCCCTAGTAGTACTCCATTTGGGTACTACATTTCTGCATACCACTCTTCATTTGTATGTGCATCGTTTCTCATTATTTTCCCTTTCACTTGCCCTTGCCCTTTCCCTTCTTGGGTGCCTTGACTAGACTCACTTCTTACTTCAATCACTTCATGTAACTCTATTCTTCCACTCTTTCCCACCTTAGATCTCAAATTTGCAAAGAAAATTCCTTAAACCCGTGCCCTAGTTCTTCAAACCCTAGTTGGGATAATCCTTTCACAAGATGACGCCTTCTCACAACTCTCTTACACCTGTGAAATCCCTTTCTTCTTGGTTCGTAGATCCAAACTAGTCACTTACGCTCAATCTCTTCAAATTTTTCTTCACACGGATCAGTTTTTGGAAGCCCTAGTTTGTGAAAATGTAAAAGTTATTCTTTCTCCTTATACGCAAAGTGAATAATGAAGTTCCTCGACCCTCTATTTATATTTTTTCATTTTTAAGTATTAAATGCTACTTGACCTATTAATTTACTTTCCACATTTAATGTAGATATTTCAAACAAAGTCGACTTTAGCATCGTAACTCATGCACCCGACCCTGTGTGGATAGTCTTCCAACCTTCCGACGTGTAACCAACTGCATCTAGATAAGAGACTCTTGCACGCGCATCACCAACACCAAAGGCACTTCTTCTATCCTGGTTTTTCTCTCACCTACCTCATGTTGCTTATGCACTTTTTCCTCCTTTATACATGGGATCTAAAATTATCCTTACCTCGACACCAACCATCCTTTTCCATATTTTTCCTCCATGCATCTCTTTCAACAAGGCCATTCAACCAAAATTTTCAACAAAAACTTCCTTGGCACTTTACCCATGCTCTCCTTCACATCACTCCACCCCACACTAAAACGATGCGCGATCCTCTGCGCACTCAAAAATCCTCAAAGATTAATAAGGTTTACTAGCACCCAAGGCACAAAATAGAATAACAACATGAAAAGGGAAACACAAGAAAAGAAACGCATAAAGCAAATTCTAAAGTAACTAGAAAAAGCTGTCTTATTTACAAACACCAAGAAGACTTATTTATAGTAGGGCTTCAGCCTACTCCCATTGAAGTGTCAAGGAAATTTTGTTACATACAATTCTTATAACTGAACGCACTTTGAATGAAGGATGTATGATATTTTATAGGGACCTAACCAATGGATATTTTATAGGGACCTAACTAATGAACCTAACCAATATACAATAAGACCATTTGCCTAACCTCAAACTTCTTATTTCGATGTGGTGATTGTGTCATGTTTTTTGCTTTTTAATTTTTCTCGTTGTTTGGCTCCACTTTGATGAGTGATCATCTTTCATCCATGTTCATTAGTTCATCAATTCTCTCTTCCAATGATTTCTCATTAGCCAACCGCCAAAGGCGTGCTATTCGCAGAGAAGGTAACATGAATTCAATCTGGAAGAACTGCTTCCATGCCAAAAACCAATTGAAATGGTGTGGCTTTGTTCATCCTTTTATAAGTTGTCTTGTAAACCCATAATACGGTTGATACCTTATCATCCGAATCTTGTCTTCTAACATCACAAATATTGGTCAAGGTATGACTTAGTGTTTTGTTAAATGCTTTCATGGTTCCATTTGCTTGTGGGTGATAAGGGGTAGTCTTGTGATGAGATACCATGAACTCTGCTAAAAAGATCCTCACGGTCTCATTCAAGAAATGTGTACCCCTATCGTTGGTTAAACTTAAAGGACATCCATACCTTGTGATAATGTTTTCCCATAAAATCTTTCCACTATGGTTGTTGTGCAGTCTTTAGTTGGGGTTGCCTCTTCCCACCTTGTCAAATAGTCTATGCAAGTGATTACATAGCATGATCTAGTCCTACGCACTCTTTGGTATAATAGGGCCTATAAAGTCTATTTCCCATCACTCAAATGTTCAGCACTAGGGATAGGGTGTAAAGGCATTTCAGCTCTCTTCCCTAGATTGCCAATGTATTGAAAATGGTCACATGATTTACAATAGTCCTTGCAATCCTTATACAGAGTTTCCCACCAAAATCCTACCATTAAAATTTTACACAGTGGTGTCACCTACATAATTTCCACCCACACATCCTTGGTGTGCTTCCTCTATGATGGTGAGGCGTTCATGCTCTAGTACACAACCGCGTAAAACTTCATCACGCCTTAACTTGTATAATTCCCACCGATCAACATATAGGGCATGGTGTGTATTGCTAGTTTCTTTCTTTTCTAATGCCTTCATCCCTTCCGGTGCCACACCTTCATTTAGGAATACTACAATCTCTTTTGAATCCAAGGGTGCACACCGTAGCCTAAACTATGATTGCATATCTCGGCATAGCCTCTTCAATACTCTATGTGTCCTCCCTCGAATCAATCCTTGACAGATGATCAGGTCCACAATTACTCTTTCTAGGCTTCACAACTACCGTAAACTCAAACTCTTGAAATAATAACACCCACCGACATATGTGCCCTTCTAGAATGGGATTTTTCACCAAGTACTTTAACACCATGTCATCGGTGTAAAATAAAAAAGGGTCTTGCCATCGAATCTGTATGAACTTGAAAAGCACGTAGATCATTGACAATGCTTTGTGCTCATTCATGGTGTAATTTTTCTCTTCTGGTGTCAACTTGTTGCTTGCAAAACATAGAGGATGATCAACAGTTCCTTCTCTCGACTATGCAAGCACTACTCCAATGACAGTTCCTAAGGCATCTAAATGAACATAGAAGGGCTTGTCCCAAGAGGGAAAATGTAATATAGGTGCGGTGACAAGCCTATCCTTTAATGTGTCAAACACCTTCTGCTATACCTCTCCCCAATGGAAGGTACTTTTATGTCTGAGTAATTCTTTTAGAGGCGAGGTAATCTTGGCATACCCCTTGATGAATTTCCTATAATAACCCATATGCCCAAGGAATCCACACACTCCGCTTTGGCTAGTAGGCTCCCCAATCCCACAATAATCGTAACCTTGGCATGATCTACTAATAATCCCTTCTTACATATGATATGCCCTAATAATTTCCCAAAGGGGGTAAGAAAGACACACTTTTTAAAGTTGAGGGATATCCTTAACTACCGACACCTCTCAAACATCAGCCTAAAATTATCACAATGGCCTTTACTAACCCATATATTGTCCAATCATCCAGATAAACCTAAAGGAATTTTTGGATGAAGTCATAGAATGCCTAAACCACTATGCGTGACAAAACATCAAGCGTATTCTTCAACCCAAAGGGCATGACCATGTATGTAAAAATTCCCCATTCAATGGAAAAATTTGTCTTCTCTGGTCTTCTTTTGTAATCCAGACTTGGTGGTTCCCTAAAATTGCATTAATAAAGGAATAGATTTCACGCCCAATGACTCCCTCTAAAATTTATTCCATGAAGGGGGTTGGAAGCAGTTGATGACACAAACTATGTTTAGCTCCCTATAATCCACATAGATCCTAATCCACCCATCCTTCTTGATGTTGATTACCATCGAATTATCCATTCTAATTCTTCCACTGCTTCAATGATCCCAGAAGCTATCATTTTGTCTATCTCTTCCTTTACCTTTACACACAAATTGGGATTCATTCGGTAGGGTCTCTTCTTAACTAGGTGTGCACCATCCTTTAGCTTTATCCTCATCTCCCCAAGGAATGGTGGACACCTTTGAGCTCATGGTACCCGTGCGGGAATAAATCCTCAAATTCATGTAAAAGATCAATGATCTTAGAGACCTCCTTCTCGACCAGTAATCTCCAATAATAGCTTCCTTAAATTCTTCTCCGAGTGCCGACATTAACCTTCTTTGTATTCAAAGCCTCATGGTAGGCACACACACGAGCATCTGCACTATCCACTACGTCGTATGTCCCTATAGAATGGTTACCATCCAAGCTCTTTGCTTCCTCCCCATCAATAACATATACTAATTTTCCTTTCTCCTTTTCCAAGAACATACACTCAAGTTGTATCTCTTCTGATTCCTCTACCTCTTCTTCAAAGCACACCTCAAAACTTGGTCCACCTAGCAGTTCCAACAGTCTATCTTTTGCCATGTCACTATCCCCCATGGTAAGGTTCTTAACAACATGCAATGCCTTATCAACTGATGGATTGGTACTTTGATATTCAAACATTTTAATGAGGTTAGCTACTAGCTCTTGTCAATTCCCTATTTGGTGGTGTGTCTCAGAATGTATGTAACATGCGTGTGCGTAACCCTGTAGTGTAGAATATAGCTTGTGCACCTAAAGGGATGGTGGTAAAGCTTTTGTGCCTTCTCTACAGACCTTCTCAAAAGTTTTTATGTGGAAAGAGGTGGGTTCCTTACCATGGTAGTCCTTGATGGAGGTGGGTACATTGCTTCTATAAAGCCTAACAGAGAGAAATTCTCACCTCGTTCCATTCCAAAAAGGCTCTCCTGATGTGTATCCCACCGTCATGCCACTGTGCTGAGACGGACATAACTTAACATCCCCCTCCATTTCTTCTCCTCCTTCCACTGATATTCCATCTCCTGTAAGAAGATCTTAGGGAAGGACCCTCTTGAATACTTAGGTAGTTCTTTTCCCTAGGCACTTTGGGTCGTACGTGCCTTTGTTACTTCGTGTGACCGATCCTCTCAATCGTCATATGATCAATTCATAAGTCCCATGTGCCCAATTATCACATGTTAGGCTAGTGGTGTCCTCTTCGACCGAGCATCCTCAAATTGGATAACTTTATCAGTAGGATGGATTATCTCGGATCCCCGATTGAGCGCACATATATCCTATCCAGAACCTCTTCCCCTAAAGGTTAAGTATAGTGTGTCAATTTACCATCATCCAAGGGTATAATAACTCGTTCCTCCTTGTTTTCAAAGCTGATGTACCTCTTGTTGAACCAAAGGTTAGCATTGTTCTTGTAACACCATGGGAACCCAAGTAGTCTTTGGGAAATTGTCCGCCTTGCGCGCCAAGAATTTTACATCCCGAAGAAACTTAGCTCCCTAGATAGTGCTAGTTGTAACCTTTAAGACACTAATGGGAATTGCATTCATTTTTTCCATACATAGCACATTCAAAGATGGTTGTAATGCAGGTCTCCCCATCTGATGTCAAGCATCCAATGTGATAAGATTGACCTCTACACTGTTTCAATGAGGATATTACTAAAGATCCATCCATCCATGAAAGTATCCAGTGTGATCTCCTTATCATAGTCAAGGCTATGAGGGGGAAGGTTTGCATGCAGGATTTTTCTCTCACACTCTTCTCTTGTGTGTGGTACCTTCTCCCTCAACCATGCTCCTAGCAAGGGAATAACATTCTCTTACCTTAGAATTTTACATACTTCCTTGACCTCATCTAGGTCATCCCTTGGTACCTTGACCTTCATCCTTTTCTCCTCCCTCCTAGAATGCTCCTTTAGACACTGGATTTATCCTTGTAAACTCTAAATGACATCCATGGTATCTTGATATACTTCCTTTTGATGCGCAGGGTTTGGGTACTTCCCATGAACTACTTCCTCTCTTGAAACCAGGGTCCTCTTCCTTGGTATCTATTTTGTGTGCGTGGCCTCTACTCTTGTTGTTACTAAAACAGGTTCCAAGCCTGCATCACGTGTCACCCGCAACATCCATTGTGTGTATGTCTTCTTAAATATTACCATTGTAGTGTCATTGTATTTCCATTTCTGTTGGTTCATGTGCTCAAACAACTCTAGGCATTCCTCATACTTGTGCTTATTTCCACACCATGAGCATTACTACAGGTATCGGCACTCTCATTTATAATGTTGCAGTCAGACCTACAATTAAAATAGGTCCCATGTTGGAACTCACTCCTTCCTCCTCCGTGGTTACCATGACCACATAATCCTCCATGAAATCCCCTTCCACGCATGCCACCATCTGTGTGCTCCTCATAATAGAAATCATCTCCTTTATAATTACTAGAAATGTTGGTTTAGCGTACCCCATGATCAATATCTTCATGGATCTGATCGATGAGCCTACAGTCCTTAGTATCATGGGTTGTAGAGGTGTAGATCTTACAGTAGTAAGACACAATCTTACGAATTACGTGTTTTAATAAGGGGCATCTACTTGCACCATGGTCCCCATGAAAAATTTCACAGTCTATTGTCATGGCGCATACTGCCCTCTAGGGACAACTACCCTTGACATGCCCCTCTACTTCATAATTTGTACACCATAAACCACTGCGAGTCTCATGGGTTGAGTTCATAGACAACTTCTCCAGTTGTTTATCCATAGCAGTAATTTGAGCCTCCAAGAACAAACTAACTCAAGTATCAACACTACCAATAGCCTCGGTGCACGGAGCAGCTCCAATGCCTCACACGGATATGTGAAAGTTTTATGAGATAAGGACCTTCTAAAAGGTTAATCAATCCTCCAAGAAACCACTGAGCATCTTTGTGAAGGGTGAATATCATATGATAACTTAGACAAGAGAGTTTTAAAATACGCATCATACTCCCAAACATTCTCTCTGTCATTCCTCTGTTGAATCTCTTTCAAGGCGTTGATGCTCTTTCGTTAAAACTTAGGGATGTAGAATTCTACCAAGAAGGCATTCCTTAAAGTAGTATAATCCACCACCATTTGATGAGGTTTATATTTCCTATACCAGATATGCATGCACCCATGTAATGTTTTTGAAAATTGGCTAGCCTTATACTCCGAGGTTATGATACCCTTTGCACGCCATAGCATCTCACACTTGTGAACATGTTCTACAAAATATTCAATCCCTATAAAATATGGCATGTGTAAATAAATCTCAAAGAATACTTGAGGGGGTGGTTGGGGCCCTTGTCCCTAAGCGAGAGCATTGGTTTCCCTCGAGTGTTCCCTCCACCATCAGATCCACGAAGTCCACGAGGTCCTATGCCTCCCGAGCAACCAGATCCATAAGAACCACTAGGTCCACCAGGTCCTGTCCCTCCTGACCCACCAGATCCACCAAAACCACCAGTCCTGTAGTAGTCGTGCCAATTACTCCTAAGGTTCCACTGAACTATACATTGATGGTCTATGATAATGCCCCACTACCACTATTGTACCCCACGCCACTTCCAGACGTGAGATCGTAGGCTTGTATATTTTCTCCTTTTCCAAAGACTCCTCCGAATACTAGAATATGTGTATCCATAGAAGTGGGAACTAAAAAATTGTACCTCCTAGGTGTAGATCTGTCACTTCCACTAATACTAAGCTGGGTCAACGATACTCCTTCCTTATTCGGAATACTAGGTGCCAAGGTCAGTAATCGGGTGGGTTCAGATATGTACCAACGATTCTTCTCTCTCCATGTGATGAAATCTCATCAGAATCTAAAGGGGGTCTGTCTTACACATTTTCCAAAATGGGCTAGCACAGATTGCTTAGGTTCCACATCCTCCGCGTGAACCTCAACTCCTTCCCGCAACGTCTACCTCCATAGATCCATCACATTTGCATCCTTGCGTCATCTATGAATATCCATTTCACGTGCTTCACTATACTTGAGCCATCTCTCCTCCCATTCCTTCTCTTCCATAATATATGTCATCTTCCTCCACCCTAGATCCTCGCCGATTGCTCGAATGGTTTATCCAGCCATTGGAAGTTCCTCTAAACTCAAAAGTAACAACCGGGATCTTCATTTCTAAAGAGATAACATGTAGAAATGATTCTCTGGGCTCCGTAAAAATTCAAACTCAGCAACTTCGGGCAATAATATGTGGAAATAGCATACTCCAGAGTGTATCTAGCCAACACACCTTCCCACCAATGATCCACAAAGATGAGTCCACATCAGATCTACATCTTGTAGCCTCTAGTATTCTTCTTGGGTCCACACACGTGATCTAGAATACCAGCTTTATCTAGATGCATATGATGAGAGCCATTCATACAGATCTATTGGGAAACAACAAAAAAATGTTTCATATAAATCATGTTATAGGTTCTCTTCTACCCATCTACGTGCATCAAACTCAGGTCTAGTGTTGAATCTCTAAACAAATTCATCCTCCTTTCTCTTGAACCATGATTCAACACTTTCTAGAATTAAACGTTCAATCATTCCTCATTACCAGATCTTAATGTATGTCATTTCCCACCGCAACTTCAAAAAGAGGTCTTAGAAATGGAACCAAGATGTAGTCATTTTTACCCTCATCACAAAAGAAAGGAACCCAATGCGCGTCGACATATCACCCAATGGGAATTGGGCACTCACCCAAGGCATGCATGGGTGTCAAGTCTCTCTTTTATGTGAGTTTAGTGGGAAACATCATCTATGATTCATGTTAAGAGATCTGAATGGAAGTAAAACATACAAGCACCATAGAGCTCAGAACGGCTTCTAGGTCCTTGCAGTCATTTTAGACAAGAAGTGCTTTAACATATTTTATAACTATACCAAAATAGAAAGAAGTTGTACAAACATCCATACTTAATCATAAACATAATTGAAAAGGAACTATGAGAAAGATGTATGCATTAGAATCATCAATGTTCATATTCATGTAAGCTGGTAACCTCATTACATTCATGGAGCCATTACAAAGTATTACAGAGAAGCAGACCATAGTCATGCATTATATCTAGACTCATATGGCTAGGCTCTCAAAAGAAATTTATAAACCCCATACCCCTGATACATCCTTCCCTAAACACAATTACCCAAACTAACAGAGTTCTTGTAGTATTTCTATAGAGCTCCTCCTCTATCTATCTCTCTCTATTTCCTTCTGCAGGTGCTTACATATATAGGATTTCTGGAGTTCCAACTCATCCTTCAACGGCCTCAAATCTGATGCCAAGTGTCTAAATTTGGTCCTCCATGCGAGCATCCTCCTGCATGCCTAAGATTTCCACTTTTTACCATGATGAGCTTCTAGAAGCTTCTATCATAGGCTTGCTCCTTCCTAGACCAACCTTTCACTAGACTAGCACCTTATCCACTTCGCATGTGTAGTTGAGTCATGCTTTTCACGTGTTCTTCCAAAAATGCCCAATATGGATGAGTCCCAAACCCTTGGTTTTATCCGCGCATGTGCCACGGGTTTCCTTAAAGACTTCCTTAAACCCTACCCTGCACGCTCTATCCTTGCACACTTTTCTTCAACTAGGCCTTAGGCGCCTATGCGCCTGTTTTTACTTAGCCAATATTTAAGGGGCCCCACATTTGTGCAATATATTTTTAAAAATAACTATCTCTCCACTTTTTAAATATTACTTTTAAGCTTTTGAGTGTATCTTAGGCATGATAAATTGTGAATCTCTAATGTTTTATTAAGTCTTCAGCATGAGGTTTTGTGTTTGAGTCCTTAAAGATTGTATGAAACCATGCATTGTTGGGCCTCCATGAGTGTACATCTTTTAGTTGAAGGTTCATTGTGAGCTATTTGAGATATATTTGTCTTGCACTTAGTAGATCTCGCAACATTTGTTAAAAGTTTCTTGAAATTTGGTATAATCAACTTTATCCGCTTAATTCCCCAAATCAAATACAACAAAAATTAACTAATCCTACTAGAACTACCCATGCTTGCTTCATTAAATCAAAAAATATACTAAAGAAATTCAATTCCATAGTATATTTAGTATTCGATCTTTGTTTAGAAGACATTTACATTTCCTAGGAATGAAAACTCATGAGAGTTAGCCTTTGCTGAATTTACCATGACTTCCCAGAGATGTTTTTAATTAATCTATAAAGGAGTACCAAATGTTATTGATACACCCATCCCACTCACAATTAGAGACTACATAACGGGTCCTCCCACCCTAGCTAAAGGAAGAGCCTAAATTAAGAGGGTAGGCCATATCCTCAACACGGTGCTACCTAACTCCTCTGAGCTTGAGTGATAAAGATATGATGAGATCCTTCCCCAACTAAAAAATGACACAAATCTAGATCTATCATCCTATAAGCATCTCTCTCATTATGTTGATGCTTCTCACCCACAAAGAGAGAACCAATTTGGGTACCAACACCATGTCCTAGTCAATGTTAATCATTAGAACATATCTTAACTACGTGTGCATGGAGAAATTTATGTATAGTAAAAGTTAATATGGTAGGGGAGGTATTGTAGTATGTTTCTTCACGGAGTTATTTTGAAGGAAAATCATTAACTTTGGTCCTAACAATGTTTCTTGTCTAGTTGCGGTATTATGATTAGAGAATCTAAAAAGAGTTGGCAATTTTTCATTATTTGGAGTCATGAGATCATGATCAAGGTATCATAAATGGATATGGAGGAAAATGATAAAGGGATCATAAATTTGAAACAACTAGATGAGGTACAAACATGGTTGTGAGGTAAGTATTTTTACATGCAAGCAAACTATACCTTCTTTTGTTTTGAAGAAAAATATTAGTTCTAGAGTCCTATAAGGTAAATTTTGAAGGTATACAAGATGGTAAATCTATGCACAATGATTGATAAACTCTATAATATATCAAGGGCACCAGTTCTTTGAAAACTTAGCTGAAATGATCTAATAAAGGCTAAATAACCTAATTGTGAAAGAAAGTTGTGTTGGGAGATTTGTAGGAAGAGTTGGATTATAAAACTTGGTGGAGAGAAAGAATATAATAAAGGGTACCAGAATATTTTCTTATAATCTCATGATACATTTTAGTATTTTAATGTAATAATACTTCCATGGAATGAGGGCTATAAGAGGAACATGCCTAATTGCAAACAAAGTCTAGTAGTTTGAAGGAGTGGTGATTTATGGAAGAGCTTGATACTTTGGGATAAGTTGTATAACCATAATGGGTGTGAAAAAACGTTTCTAGTGTGTATTGATACTATGTGAACCATTTGGAAAATGAAATTTGTATGTTTTCGTGGCTAGCGGTTCTCATTTTGCATTAAAGGGAAAATTCAAAGAAATGAAGCTTTGATGCATTCTTGTAAAACCTAAGTGAATTTGATTTTTTAAAATGGATTATGTGAAGAATGTGTGAAATAGCCTAAATATTTCTATTCAATATTTTCAAGAAATTTTCCTTATATGAATTTTTAAGCTCTTATGCTATTATATGAAGTTGATGATCTTTTGAATACTACCTTGTTGACTTGACATGAGTTTTGAGTCATCTAATGCATCAAATGGTATCATATATTTATTTCACTCTAGAAGTGAAGAAGCAAGTTTTGAAAGAAAATAAAGTGAAAATAGTGGTAAGAAAAGAAACCTTAGCCATTTAAGGCTTAAAGAAGAAGATAAAGAGAAGATAATAAGATCTCCAAGATAAAACAAACTTGGAGGTAAAAAGAGAATTAATGAGTACAAAAATACAAGGAAAGGCCCAGGTTGAGGTGTTAGGAAGAATCAAGGTGGAAAATACTTGCTTTTGAAGAAGAAATAGAGAAGAGGAAAAAAGAGGGTTATGAAGAGAAGAGAGTAAATATGAAAGGTTGTTTCAATGGCTACACAAAAAAAAATATAGTGTGTAAGGAGAAGATAATGACTAATGAAGAGATGATTATAGATATTAAATAGATAAAGGAATATTTGAAGTGGATGATTAAAAGAATAAAGGAAAAACGTCAAATTCTTGGATGGAATATGAGAAAAAGAGTGCAATGGCCTATAGAATGGCTTGTAGAGATAAAAAGGAAGCAATTAGTTACTTGGAAAATAGAATAAATATGGAAATATATATATATATATATATATATATATATATATATATATATATATATATATATATATATATATATATATATATATATATATATATATATATGAAGGAAATCATTTTTATCCAGAAGTGGGAGTGATACTTGGTGAAGAAGAACAAGAAACTAGTGAAAGAAAAGGAAAACAAAAACAAAATGAAGAAGAGATCTTATAAAGAGATTCTCAAGAGGCTATATGGCCTCCAAATTTTTATTATGATACTTTATTTTCATGTGTGAATCTAGGTAAATAAAATTAATATATGAAGGTAATTAATGAAGCATTGAGTAAGGACATTAAAGAACAAAATATCAAAGATGAAAGAGTGCATGAAGAAGAGGTTCTTGAAAAAGATCAAAGTCAGTTTTAGTCAATCAAAGAATAAGCTACGACTATAAGAATTTAAAAATGATCGTTTAAAATTCCTACAAGCATGTGTATTTGGTTGAATGCATAAGATTAAGTGAAATTCATGGAAAATTATATAGAAACATTAAAAAAGAATAATATAATGAAGATGATAACATGATGAATACTTGAGAAAAAAACATAAGGAAATAATATGATGTTAAAAAAGAAATACAGGGGAAGAAAAAGAGAATAATCAATACAAGAGTGAAGGATTCAAGTTTTGTAAGTAAGAAGCCAAAAAATTTCCCTTACCTATGTTTGTGTTGGTGTGAACAAATAAATAAATGTGGAAGATGAAAAGAAACAAGAAAGTGATGAGAAGATACAACTGAAAGGTGAAGAAGGAGAAATAGAGAAAAATGAAGGAGTGAAGTTGATACAAAAAGTTAGAGTCTAAACAAGAAACGAAAATACAAGAGAAAGCCATAAAGATTGAATATGAGCTCAAACAAAATAGAGAGAGTAAATTAAAAGAAGAAAATTAATTATAAGAAAATAAAGAAGATATATATTTGAAAAAGAGTGCAAATCATCCCACTTGGGGAGTATGATGTAAGAAAATAATCATGTATAAATTAAAATTTTTGATTTTAATAAATTTTGTTTTGAATTACATATAGGAGGTATTCTTGAATGCATTAGGTTAGATCCTAGTCCTTTTACACCCTTTTGGCTTGTAATAATGGCATTTTGGAATTTCCTCTCAAAATCATAACTTTTAAACATTTTAATTCTATGTGTTGTGTTTATTGGTGTAGAAACCAGGATTGGAGATGTGTAAAGGTTCTATTTATATAAAATCTCTCATGTAACCTAAGTAATATGTTCACCACCCATGAAGGTGATGTTACTTATGCTAACCGATTTGAAACCATGGTAGGTCGACCTAAATCCTTGAATAACTAACACCTTTACGTCAAAAAAGGAAGGATTCAAATAAATAAAGGAAAAGGGGGGAAAATAATAAGGGTAAGAGGAGTAGGAGATGTGGTTACAGAGCTAAATAGCTCAGAATTCTATAAATGCCCATGAAAATATCTAAATAAAGGATTCATTTAACATAAGCCTATGAAGTATGAGAATAATTGTGAAACTAATGAATGATTATTGATAATTTATAATATAATGAATGTTATTGAATGAAACATGGACACTATAAAGGCTTACATAAATATGAAGGAAGGGTTCGCATTTTCTAGGACATCAATGAAGCTAGTTTTCATGTATATAGTTATGTGATTATCTTTGTAAAATAGTAAATGCATGAGAATATTCTAAGGTTTTATGAATGTAAAGGATTGATATTAAACAATTAATAAGCCTTGGGAAAGATAAGTAGATAGTTACAAAGATAAATGTATGAATGATACTTTCTCTGACTTTATTTTACTATTGCATAGTATGTTTAAGGACTCGATAAAACAATAATTTTAAGCCATATTTAATATTATATGGTGATAAAATGTGAGAGAAAGGTTGGAAAATATGGGAGAGGAAATTTACACTCAGGATATTTGAAAAATTATATTAGGTAAGAAAATTAAATATAAACCAAAAGGAAGACTCTCGGCTAGTATACCCTTTCCTAGGGTTTTGAAACGAGGAAAAATTATATAATTCTTAATGAAACAATTGAATATCAATGTAATTTTGTAGGAAGAGGGAAGGAAGGAAGACATAGGCTTATATAAAGTTTCAAGATGATTAGAAAATATTTTATACTTCAACCGATGGGAACACATTCTCGACTATCAAAGAATCCCATTTTTTGAGGCATTATGAAGAATCTTGATTAAAAAAATATTAAATTCTATTTGATTCCTATGGAGACTTTTTGGTAAGTTAAGTAAAGTATTTTGAGGGGTATTGAGTGGGAAAATGATTTTGAATCCGAAACCGAATACAAGGAAGGAGATAGGGACAAAGATGGGTAGGATTCACGTGGGTCTACAAAGAAACATGGAGCCGAGGGCCCCAAGGCCACGTGGGCAGGTGTGTTCTCCATGTAAAAAAACTAATCTCAAAAAGGAAATCATTCAAGATTAAATCAAACATCATTTATTAGAAAGTGGTCACCATTTCACCATCCTAGATGTGTTCATTGAGAAAGCAATACAATGAAACAAGTTAGCTCGATAGGAAAGTTACATACTTTGGAAATTGAAACCTAAATGAAATAGGAAAATTTATCTTATTTTAAAAGGCTTATTATTTATTTATTTCAATATACTGGAAGATTACACTTGTCCTCTAGTTGATGGCTCATGGTTCTTGGGAAACATGGGTCTATTTTTAAATATATGGTCTCTAGATGTTGACCCAGATAAAGAGAACATAAATGTCATGCCTTTATGGATAATACTTCCTAGATTTCCTCTTGATTTTTGGGATGAAGAAATTTTTACAAGTATAGATAATTCAATTAGCTCTTTAGTGGTTTTTAACAAAGCTACCAAGCTAAGAACATGACTGAATTTTTCTAGTATTTTTGTAAATGTATAGCTCAAAAGAGATATACCTAGTGTCATAATATTAATTCTAAGTTGGGTATCTGGAAGTAGATGTTAGAATATGAAAATATATTGTAAGATGAAAAAATTCAATAAATTCAGGCACAATGTTAAATATTTCCCAAAAATTGTAATGTTAGAAACACAAGGGAGCCCAAAAGAAGAACAAAATGACATGAGAAACCGATAGAGGTAAAGGATCAATGAGAAGATGTAAGTAAAGGTAGAAACCAAGAAAATAGAAACAAACTAGAAATAAATCATCTCATTGGAAGGGAAAACCCTTTGAATGTGTGGAGAACCCAGATCAATACTTCACAGAGGAAGGTGTGTTCTTTGAACAAATCTGACTAGATGAGTTTCTTATACCATTCATAGAAATGGAAGAAAAGGAGATCGAGAATGAGACAACAAATTTGTAATCTAAGTATCATCCCGATTAAAAATATGATAATACTCAAGAGGAAGGAGATGAATAAAATAAAACAACCCAAGAAGAATCAAAGATTGAGAAAAATCAAGAAGAAATCCAACAGGAAGAAGAAGATGCAAGAGAGACAAAAGAAGGAATAGATGAAACTATTGAAAAATAAGTAGAGGCATGCCAAGGATTAAGTTTGGAGGAGTTTCAAATTAATTATTAGATCAAAATCATATTGACTCCCATAAATGGGAAAAATAAGATCCATGAATCCTTATCCTCCATAACTCCCAAAAAAGATGATGTAGGGGGTTGTACAACTAGAGGAAAATTGTCAAATAAAGAGGAGAAAAAAATAATCATAGAAAAAGAAATTATTAGGAATTAATAAAATTTGTACCTTAAGGGCTCAAAAAAATATCATAAATTTAAATGAATATCATTACATGGAACATAAGATGTTTAAATAGTGCAATCAAACAAAGAATGTTGTAAGATTTTAGAAATGCAAAAATTAGTTATGTTAGTTCTAGTTGATCTTCGGGGGAATAACAGGTTTATGGGATAGTGACCTAGTAAAAGGACGAGACCATCTTTGAGTCTTCTAATCTCTTGGATATCCTCTTTACATCCTATAAAAGTAATAAAACATGGACCCAATCAATTATTTATGTTGTGGTATACACTAAAGGTAGAAGATAATTCCATACTTATGTAAGTTATTTTAGAAGTAATTGTAGTAATTTTGATTGGCTTGTTTTAGGAGATTTCAATACCCCAATATCTCTAACTGAAAAGAAAGGGGAAATCAGGAATTTACAGCAAGCATGGAACATTTTTTAGACTTCATTTCTCAAAAATCTCTTCTTGATATTGAATTAAGAGGAATCAAGTTTACTTGGAGCAATAGAAGAATGGGGGAAAAACTCATTATGGTTAAACTTGATATAACCCTTGTCTCCTCAGACTAGTTTATCTCTCAAGACATTTTCCTCTCAACACTCCCTAATGTTTTCTCTCATCACAATCCTTTGGTTCTGAGTTTAGAAAATAAAATAAAGCATCCTTCATCTCCTTTCAGATTTGAGAAAATGTGGACCAAACATCATTATTTATACATCAGGGTGTAGGAATGGTGTAAAATATACAAAAAGGGATCCACCATATACATCCTTGTTCAAAATCTTTAAAAAGTTAAAAAAATGCCAAGATCTGGAATAAATTGGTTTTGGAAACATTTTTGAGAAAAAGAAAAAAACTAACCAAGGAGTTGGCCATCCTGGAATCCAAAGTGCAGAACTCAGGGATGGATGCAAATGACTACTACAAAGAAAAATAATTACTCAGTGAACTACATAATCTTAAGACTTGTGAAGAGATTCATTAGAGACAAAAATCAAGAGTTGTTTGGCTTAAGGAAGGAGATAGAAACAATTTTTTTCCATATGACCACCTTGAAGCATAGAATTCATAATAATATTTCATCTATCATCAGTAAATCTGAATAGGAAAGCAAAGATATGGAAATCATAAAAAGAGGTGATAAACTTATATAAAAATCTTCTGTCTAAAGAGGCCCAAGATAATGATATCTGTATTAATCTCTTGTTGGATTACATTCCTCATTGATATGATATTAAAGTAGATATGAGTAAGGTTCTCTCACTAATGGATATTGAAGAACTTAAATATATTTTATTCTCTTTCGAAGGAGAAAAATATCCAATTTTGGATGGCTTCCTAACTTGTTTCTTCCAAATATATTGGGAATTATGTAAAAATTATTTTCTCAAAGTCAACAATGAATTTTTTCATACAAGTAATATTTTGAAGGAGGTAAAATAATAATTTCGTAGTGCTAATTCCTAAAAACCTAGTGCAAAGGATTTCAAAGACTTCCATCCTATCATTATTTCAAACACAATTTATTAAATTTTCACAAAGACTATTGCGTCGAGATCGTAACCTTTTCTCAAGAACATTATTTCATGACATCAAGGTGGATTTGTTTAGGGAAGAAAATTACAAGATGGTATTTTTTGGTTCATGAAATAATACATTCCATGGATAAAATAAAAAAATTAGGCATGGCCATCAAGTTGGATATGAACAAGGCCTTTGACAGTCTCATGGGAATTTTTAGATAAAATCCTTGATAAAATTGGCTTCAATCCTCATTTGAGAATGGTAACTAGAGAGTTAATTTCACCCCCATGTTTTCTATTCTTCTAAATGGCACTCCAAGTAGTTTCTTTGGAAGCACCAGAGGCATAAAGCAAGGAGATCCCATTTCTCCTAGTCTCTTCATCATTATGGCTGAGAGCCTCAATAAAGTATTAAGTAGTTAAACAAAAGTGGGATATATCCAAGGCTTCAATCCCTCCTAAAAAAAAATTCAGCCTACCACCAACAATTTTATGATGAAACAATCCTCCTTTCCATTTCATTTGTTCAATAATCTAATAAATTCAAATATTAATGAACTTTTATGAAGAATCTTTAGGGAAGCTACTTAATTATGGAAAGCGTTCAGCATTTTTATGAATACTCCTGAAACATGGTAGAAAATTTCATAAATCTTGGCATGTGGCATCAATACTCTTCTTGCTAATTACTTAGGAATGCCTATTTTCAAATGTAAACTCCCAATATTAGTTTGGAACTCCCTTTTTGAAAAAATTCAAAATAAAATGATGGGATGGAAAGTGGTTGTTTTGTCTAGCATTTCTAAAGAAACACTGATAAAAAGTACACTCCAAAACCTACTTTTTTACCTCCTATCTCTTTTTTAGATGCGAAAAATATATTTGATATGATAAACAAGATTTAGAAAAGTTTTTTATTTGCTAGAGTAAAAGAGCGTAAAAAGTTCCATTGGGATCTTGGGAAAAAATTGGTAAGCCTAAATCACAAAGAGGATTAGGTATAAGAAACCTTAGACTCATGAATATATCAATCCTTGCCAAAATGGGCTGGAGAATCCTCAAATATGACTTACCTTGGTGCAGCAGCATAAAAAATACTTACAAGAAGACTTCATCAAGGACCATACCACTTCGAAACTCACTAGTTAAAAGAAGAGATATAATTTAAAAGGCATAAGATAGGAATTTTCAAATGGCAGAACAACTATCTTATGGGAGGATAAATGGAATTTGGATTTATATCAGCAATAGATAATAAATTTGTAGAACTAGATAAATTAGATAAGGTTGAAATATGGGGAGAGGATGAGTGGTTATCTCGAATGCATAAATGGAAAAAACAATTGGATAAGATTGTCACTTGAAGAAAGAAATGATATGGAGAGAGATAATATGATTTTAATCCAAAATAATATTTCTATCATTTATATCCCCAACAAAAATGTTGAATATGAGCTAATTTGGGAGGATTCAGGAGATGGTAACTAAAGTTTCCTCTCTAGGTATAACTGTCAGAATCAATTTCCCAACTCTCATTCTTGATGGAAAAAAATTGTTGTAAAGAGGAGACCCTAAAATCAACTTCTTGTGGCTCACAATTCAAAACAAGATTCTTACTGTGGATAATTTAAGAAATAAGGGTCATATTCTTATTAACAAATGCATCCTTTGTAAAGAATTAGAAGAAATTGTTGACCATATCTTAATTCATTGCAAGTTTTCTTTCTCTTTATGGGGTCTCATCCTAGAAAAATTGGCTTAAAATGGGTCCTCCCTTAATTGGTGAATGATCTAAAGACTCAATGGTATTATCAAAAATGTATCATTAGAACTCCTATGGGATTTTATCTTTCCACGCACTGTTTAAGAAATATGGAAAGAAAGGAACAAAAGAATTTTTGAAGTTAAAGTGTTACATGTTTTCATGGTTTTGAAACATATGATTATTTTAATAATTGAAAATTTCAAATATTTCATCAAACATAGAAAAGGAAGGTAAAAACATTTAGATATTAACTTCCTCAACAAATGGAACTTACATATAGATCAAGACCTTAGTAAAAAAATCTAAGATTGCTAGGAGCAAGACTGTATGAGATCATCCCCATGAGGGTTGGTATAAGTTAAATTTTGATGGTGTTTTTAAGGTAAACCTAGGCCAAGATAGGGGAGGATTAGTTAGGAATGACAAAGAAGATCTCATAGAAGCTTACGCTAAGAACATGGGGGTCCAAACAGACCATTATGTTGAGGCTTTAACATCCATATGGGGTATCCAACTTACACAAAAATTGAACATATCTAAACTTTTTGTTGAAGGGGACTCTATGAATATTTTAAATTTCCTCCAAAGAAATTCCCCCTCAAGTTGGACCATCAATAAAAATTTTACTGAGACTCAATTCTCATCTTAAGTACTTTCCCAAAATTTGAAACTTCACATACCTTTAAAGAAGGAAATCATGTGGCTGACTTGTGCACTAAATTAATGTTAAGTTTGAGACCCTTCATCAGTGGATTAGGAAGGAAATTCCCTATGAGGTCATAAATTCTTCAAACCATGAGAGATGCCATGTACAAATTTGATATCCATGATCATCCTCTAAAGGGCATAAAAGTCTTGAAAGGTTCTTTTGCACCATCCAAAATGATAAAGGGATCAAGGAAAATTAGAAATATCTTGAGGGAATTTTGGTTAATGTTAGAATTCATTGTAAGACTTTTGTGGAAGGCATTTACTGACATTATGGTCTACTCAACTCCACTTTTCCAATAGAGATAGAAATGGTAATGGTGTGGAGGCTGATTGGATGAAGGAATTTGAATTGAGAGGCATCTTCTCTTATGTTCTTAAGAATTTATAGCTTTAGATTTAAACATAGTTATCTCTTACTCTCTTTTTTTGCTTTGATTTCCATCCTACTAGTTTTGGACTGGTTTTTCTCTGCTTTTTTAATGGTTTTGCTCTTATTTAATTTCTTTCACCAATTCTATTTATGTTTGGTTTAGTTTTGATCCATGAAATATTTATGGATATATTTGGATTGTAGATCCTTTTTGTAACAGGGTAGGGACCTTGCCAAAACCCTCCTTTTATCAAATATTAAAAAAATTATGTGAAGGCTATTTGAGGATGAGAACTTACTTGAATTTGAATAAATGTTTTTTTTTAAAGGATAAAACTAAGGATATAATGTCATATACCCTGTCTCAATTAAGATTACTCTTAAAAACATAGCTTAACTACATGTGCATGGAGAAATTTATGTATATTGAAT
Source organism: Taxus wallichiana var. yunnanensis (assembly GCA_018340775.1). Classification (NCBI taxonomy): domain Eukaryota; kingdom Viridiplantae; phylum Streptophyta; class Pinopsida; order Cupressales; family Taxaceae; genus Taxus; species Taxus wallichiana. The sequence continues at coordinate 45,830,010 of CM031234.1, forward strand.
GTTAATATGGTATGGGAGGTATTGTGATAGGTGTTTTAGGGGAGTTATCTTAAAGGAAATTCATTATCTTTGGTCATAACAATGTTTCTTATCTAGTTTCAATATTCTTACTAGAGAAGCTACAAAAATAGAATTGGTGATTTGTCATTATTTATAGTCATGAGATCATGATCAAGGTATAAAAAGGATAAGTGGAGATGGAGAAGAATATAAATGGCTCTAAATTTTGAAACAATCATATTTCTATTAATATAAGGTACAAACAGTGGTTGTGAGGTAAGTATTTATACATGCTAAAAACTATACCTTCTTTTGTTTTGAAGAAAATTATTGGTTCTAGGGTCCTCGAAGGTGGATTTGGAATTTATTTGAGATTTTGAAGTTGGGTGCAGTCATTGTGAAGTTATAATATATAGAAAGGGAATCATTTTTTGAAAACTCATTCAAGAAGATCTAATAAAGTCTAAAAGACCTATTGAGAAAAATAAAATTTTGTTGGGAGAGTTTTCGGAAGAGTTAGATTATAAAACTTGGTGGAGAGAAATAATATAATAAAAGTTACTAGAATATGCTCTTTGATTCTAATGATACATTGTCAGTATTTTAAAACAAAAATAATTCCATGGAATCAAGGATACAATAGGAACATGCTTAATTATTCACAAAGTATAATAGTTTGAAGGAGTGGTGATCTATGGATGATCTTATAATTTTGGATAAGTTTTATAATCATAATGAGTGTCCAAAAATGTGTTTAATTTTTCTTAAGACTAGGTGAACCATTTGAAACAAAAAAAGTTATGTTTTCAGGGCTAGTAGATCTCATTTGGCATTAAAGGGAAAATTGAAAGAAATGAAGTTTTGATGAATACTTGTAAAACCTAAGTGAAGTAGTTTTTTTAGAAAAGAGTATGTCTAGAACGTGTGAAATATTCTAAACAACCCTATTTAATTTTTTCAAGAAATTGGCCTTATATGCATTTTTAAACTCTTATGTTTTTATATGAAGTAAATGATCATTTGAATACTAACTTGTTGAGTTGATATGAGTTTTGATTCCTCCAATGAATTAATTCCTTACACTCAAATGGATAAAATATAACAAGCTTCCTATGAACCCATTAGTGACTATATACTTCACTAAAATACTATGTTTACTAACATGAACAATATATTAGCCGATAGTGAATTACAATATAGTTTTACAAAATTTCTTTTATACCCTTATAAAAGTCAATTATTTTACAAGTTCAATTATTTCAATCATTTATGTCAAAATCACAAACAATGTGAAGCTAATCTCCTTAACATGAATAAAATCAATTATATTACTACTCTTGTTCATACTTCTACTCATAAGTTTCAAACTAATACTAACTTTAAGAACAAGAAAATCGATGATAAATATAAAGAAAAATAATTGTCAATGCATTATCTCAATCAGACATTTTACAATTACAACCCTCTTAGATGACAGTTTACTCATTTACCTTGTGCATCATATAAAGTGCTTTAATAATTGTTTGAGTATAATCTTATATCTCTCTCTCTCCACCACTTGAATTCAATGAAAATTCACCTTATGGTAAGATATTAGATGTTTATTCCCATTGTAATTATCTTAGTTCTCGATTAATGGTTGTTTTAAGATGTCACATTATACAAAACCTCCTTGGTGCTGGTATAGTTGAGTATAAGAAAACAAATCAACCTAAACTTTATTTAATGATAATAAAAAGCTCTATATATTAGTGATCCGGTTCCAGAAAATGATACCATCAAATCTATCTTAAATTTCCACGATGATTTAAGTCAAATTAGACATGACGCTTACATATTAGGGTTAGTTGAATAACGAATCATGTATCTTCTCTCTCCCCATGATAGGTTCATATAACAATCCACTCCTTTTTTAGATTAAAGACAAGGAGAGGAGAAGAACACCCTTTAGGTTTTAAAAAATGTGGTTACAAAATGAGGAAATCTCCAATCTAATGAAATAATGGTGGAATGTGAAAATCAAAGGAATGACTATGTTTAGAGTTACTAAAAACTTTCACATGTCAAGAACAATATGAAAGGGTGGAACAAAATTTTTTTGGAAATAGTTTTAAGAAAAGAGATCTCTAGAGAATGAACTAATAGTTATAAAATCTTCTTTAGAGGACCTAAATAGTGAGATTCGGGAAGGTCAAAAGAAAGAGAAGGAACTACTAGAAGATTACCATAATATTCTTTTGAAAGAAGAGACTTTCTAGAGACTGAAATCAAGGGTACAATGGCTTAAAGAGGGGTACAAAAATACTAAATTCTTTCACATACAAACCTTACAAAGAAGGAGCACTAATAGAATCCTAATTATTTCTAGGAAGATGGGGATATGTTAACTAAAACTAATGATATTCAGAAGGATGCTAATTAATTTTTAGCAGAATCCTTTCTACAACTAATGCTTCTAATAGCAATAAGGAGGGTTAATTTATAGATCGTATTCCTCAACTAGTCACAGAGGCAGATAACTACATGCTCACCAAGATCCCTTCTAATGAGGAAATTGAATTCATGTTGAAAACCATGAGCCCTAAAAAATCTCTAGGACCAGATGGATTTCCAGATTTATTTTTTCAATTATTTTGGGATATTGTTAAGGATGATTCTTTCCAAGCTATTGAAGATTTCTTTAAAAATAAAAAGATGCTCCAAGAACTAAACAAAAATTTCTAGCTTTGTCCCCAAGAAACATAACCCAACTGATTTTATGAACTTCAGCTAATCAGCCTTTTGTAATTACATATACAAAATGTGCTCAAAACTTCTAGCCTTAAGATTTCAATTTATTCTTCCCTCCATAATCTCAGATAAGTAGGGGTTTATGATGGTGAGACAGATTCAAAACAATAAAGTAAATATCCATGAAAATTTACACACTTCGCTAAGCAAAATAAAAAAGAAGCAATGATCATCAAGATTGACATGGAAAAATCCTATGACTAGGTCTCTTGCACCTTTTTCCAAAAAATCCTAACTAGGTTTTGTTTTAGTGATGATTTTAGAAGTATGATACAAACTTGCATCTCCAACACCAAATTCTTTGTCTTGGTCAATTACAACCCTTGTTGTTTCTTCAATAGTTCAAGAGGCTTAAGAAAAGGAGACCCCATGTCTCTATTCTTATTTATTATAATGGTAGAAACACTTAGTAGAGCACTAAACAAGGCTAACAAGGAAGCAAGAATAAAAGGCACATCTCTTTCGTTATTAGTGACAATGTGGTTCATCAACATTTTTTGATGATACAATGCTAGTTGGAGAGGATATAGTCCCAGAGGCTAAATATTCAAGCAATTATTGGTCGATTATGAAGAAGTTTTTAACCAACTTACCAATTTTGGAAAAGGCTCTATCTACTTTGTCAACACTCCTAAAAAAATATGTTCTAAGATAGAAAGTATTCTCAGTTGTGAGATAAAAACCTTTCCAACTAGCTATCTTGGAATGATCATAGGTATAGAGAAACCTAAGTTTACCGAATGGAACTTTCTTATTGATAGACTTATCAAACAATTGGAAGGTTAGAAAGGATCACTACTATCTCAAGCTGGTTAAGCCACTCTCCTCAAATGCTCCATTCAAAACTTACTAGTGTATACTATGTTAATCTACATATTACCAACTTCTATCACTAATAATTTGGAAAGTATATAAAAAGATTCATTTGGAGTGGCTCTGAACAAAAATATAGAATTCCCCTCATAGCTTGGGAAAATATATGCAAACCCAAAAGACTTAGTGGCCTTGGTATTCATGACTAGGAAAATATGAAAAAATATCTTCTATAAAAAATGACATGGAGGATAGTTTAGGAAGAGAGTGTGTACTTCTATCATCAAGCACAAGTACTAGAAATATCTTTGTGCTAATGAGTGGTGCTTTAATAATGCTGAATTTAATGGATCAACCTTATGGAAGTCTATACATTGGGCTAAGTACATTATTTCTAAAGGAATCAAATGGATGATAAGCAATGGGAACATGGTGAATTTTTTGGAGGACAAGTGGTTATGTGATAAACCACTAAAATATAACTACCCTAACCTTTATAAATATGGTGTTGAAAATTATGACACTAAGTTGAGAAATTGTTTCAATATAGAGGATCCTTTGAGTCAATGGAAAATAATTGATTTGGCTAGAAATAAAAGCAATTATATCACCTCTATTAACAACAAACTAAGTGGAGTTATTGTTAGTAGAAGAGTAGATCCTGATAGGTTATACTAGTCCGGAAAAGAAAATGGGATTTTCTCGGTTAAAAGTTCTTATAACGCCTTTTTATTGGGGAAGAAGTACCTAATAGATTTAAGTGGGATAATTTTTGGATCAAAGAAGTAATCCCCAAGGTCAAAATTTTTGGTGGAAAGTTCTCCATGACAAAATTCTTACGGTGGACAACCTCAATAAAAGGAATTTTCACATGGTGAATAGGTGTGTTCTTTGTGAAAAAGAGACCAAAGATTCTTTACACCTATTCCTCCAATGCCCTTTTCTAGAAATGGTTAGAAACACCCTTTTAAACCTTTTTGAAATAAAATGGATTTTCCCATCATCCGTTAAGTAGTTGTGGTTTAAATGGTATAGCCCCTTTAAGAGTAAAGGACTCAAACATATTTGGACTCTAACTCTTATGCACCTAGTTTGGGAAGTTGGAAGGAGAGGAATATACAATATTCAAAGGTAAGAAGAAATCAGAAAATAGAGTGGGAGTTCGTTGTTATAATGCTATTAATGGTAAATTTTCTATTATTCCCTTCCATAAAAAAATTATATTCCATACTGAGAGTAAAATATCTAAGAATTGGGGTTAACACCCAATTGATAGGTATCTTATATCCCTAATCCTAGGCTACAAGGTTAGGTGAAACCTTATAAGGATTGTATAAAAATAATTTTGATGGAGCATCCAAAGGGAACCCGGGAGAGCTGATTATGGAGGGGTCTTTTAATATCATCAATGAAATTTTATTTTGGGTACCATTGCAATCTAGGAATCCAATCAAACCACGTAGCTAAAGTAATAACAACCTTCTCGAGTGTCTCTATAGATCGTCAATGTAATTTCATTATCTTTGGAAGTGGAGGGGGAATCCCTCAACATTATTAACAACATACTTGGTAAAGGTACCACATCTATTTCTATTCAAAATTCTATAACCAACATAAAGGAGATGGTAGGTAACTTTGAAGAAATCAAATTTGAACATATATATAGATAGGCCAATGGTATTGCTGATTACTTTTCTAATGAAGGGGTTTCTAGTCAAGTTATGACATTAGTCACCAATGTGGAAGCTATCGATCCTAAGGTGCGAGAACACCTACAAAATGAACAAAATGGACATGTCGTTGTTTGATAATCATTACAGGTCATGGAGTTTCCCACCAGTATAATCTAGATTTTATTAACAATATTTGCAAGACATGTGTGGTTAAGATTTGGGGTCACACTAGGATTGGGTATTATAGTCAATCATGTTATCTCATTAATCCAACCCCAAATGTGTTTATTGAAAGTGATATAACTTGGGTTACATGACACATAATGGAAAATTTCAAATTGAGATATTTTGTGGTTTTTCTCCTTAAATATCAAATGGGGGTGATATAGTGCAAACTAAGCCATGAGACCTCGAGGTAGTTAAACCAGAGGCTATAGAGGTCTTCATATGATGGGGATGTCTTCCTTTATTAAATTTTTGTAGGGCCATTATGAACAACTACGCAAGGATTTTTCTAGTGCGTGGAAATTGACCAAAAAGGTGGAATTATGAACTGAAAGGAGTGTAGTTAGATATTTCCATTAAAACAATTCTGCGAATTTCATGGGTTTAGTGACTAAAGGTCGGGAGGTGTACGAGCTAAAAAATGAAGCCACAGATGAAATAAAGCTTTTCCTTCAAGGTAGAAAAATAATTTCTCCCTAGTTTGTTGGTTTCTTACGTTCATCTTTACCCCGTCCATTTGATGAAATGTCCCTTACCCTCACCCAGTTTCTAACCCTATAAGGGTGTCATAAACGCATTTATACCTATCATCTTCCTTTGATGAATTTTCTTAGACATGGCCAAAAATTTAGTTTCCCTTATTTTATTTTTCATTCTTTTTGTTCCTTTATTGCTTAGTTTAAAAATGGAAGAGTTAAGGTCCCCCTTCATCAAGACTTTAACCTTTCCCTGGTGAAAAGATCCATAAGAAGAGGATGATTCTAGGGATGATAATGAAGTTGTTGAAATTGATGTAGTTCAGAGTCTTAATGAGCTTAAAAACAAGAAAGAACAAACTCTATCTGTTAAGGCTACATGGGAGTCGAGTATGCAAGGGAATCAAGTACCTACTAACACTTAGTTGGAGGTCAAAGAGTTGGGTCAAATGGGTTCCAAGCAGGGTGAAAATCATCTTGCCAAAATGGATATGGACATTGATTAATTGAAAGGTGACATGAGGCTTATGAATTTGTTTGTCTAGTTTCTCTTTAATGACTGAAAATCTATGAGAATGTAGGTTGAAGATGTTTCCAAAATCACGAATGGGGGAGCTTTGAAATTCTAAAAGAAAATTGCATAAACCTCACCAATGAGGTTGATCATATCAAGGCCATATTGCATAGCTATATGGAGTGGAGTATAGTCACAGTGAAGTGAACCCTGCAACACCTTTAAACCCTTGGGTAGTTGGCCAATGCTTATAGAAAAGTCGATGAATAGCGAAATATGAAAAAGTAAAGTGGATACTACCAAATGTGACCTGACTTCTCTAGGAGCCAACATTGAAACCTTGTCAAAGGAATAGGCTACATTTTTAGCCAATTTAGAGAAATCCAAAAAGTAAATGTTATGTTGGTGACTATTAGGTACATTAGCTTATAATTATTTTGTTGGCATTGTTAATTTTCTTTCTACTATGTTATGTACTAGTTCATATGTTCATGTGGGAGCTTAACTCTTATAGTTTCCATTATATGTATCTTTTGGAATGCTTTGTATGTGATTATCTTCTTATTTAGGAGCTTTACCATGTAAGGGGTAGGGTCCCATCAACCCCATTTTACCTATAATAAGAAAAACCCACATTGATTAACATAATGTATTTCCTCGACCAACTTATGATAACATGTTTAATGTTATTCTTGGGAACTTTACTTCTTCAAACTATTGGTGTGAGTTATCCTATGTGTCCTTCTCACATATTAGAGGGTCATATCACATGGTTTATGTTTAGGGTTAGGTTTAGGGTTTGCTATTGAGTCACTATTCATTTATGAGTATGCCAAGAAACTCCACCTTTGTCTTTCTCTACATGTGCAAGCTTTGTTCTATTATGCAAGTTATTGATTGTTGATCGATTCTTCCTTGTGATTACGTTGGAGCCATTATGATTCAAACATAGTGAAACTTCATCATGGTGCACGATTCCAATACAATTTGTAAAATCTTTCATGGTATCAGAGCTGAGATCGGGTAAACGTGCACTCATTTTTTAGTTGTGATTACTCTTGTTTTTAATTTTTCACTCCTTGTGCAAGTTTTTGATCATTATTTTCTAGTTTTTCCTTGCTAACATATCTAACATTCTTTCTCTTGGAAAATGTTTAGTTTTGATGTGTTCTTCATGCATGTGCAGATCTCATTGAGCAATTAGGGTTTTTCCAGCTACATTTAGCTAGCTACAACTAAATCTAGCAGATCAACCAAAATAGAGTATTTTCTAGTTTTTTAATTTTTTATTTAACTGAAAATTTTTTAGATCTCTATTTCTGGTTTCTCTATGGTTTTTGAATGCTTTTGTAGAATATTAGTCTTGAATGCTACCCGTGGACGTGTTTTTTGGTTATTCATTGGATTTTTTTTTGAAGCTGGTGGTGTTTTTGTACTAGCGGTTTAGTGTTTTTTGTGGGTGTGGATCTGCTAAATTTGGTGTTGGCTAAAAATGAAGAATACAGGTCAAAATTTTGTGTGAAATTATGTGTTTTCTCTCTCGCATGTCCTTCAAACTGATCTACTTGTGTGAGCCCTAGCGAGTCATTTTCTAGCCTTGGTGAGTTTTGGCCTACAAATCTCCTCTACTCCCTGCCATGAGTTCTACTCTAACTGTTTCCATCTCTGTCATAGCTGCGAGCTATGACCGTGCCTCTCTTCCATGGCCATGCCTTGCTCTAGCCTATGTGCTCTCACCCGCTCGCCATCCGGTTTCTCGAGCCCACATCTAGACTCAATGGCTCCCCTCAACCGCTTGCCAAGACCCACACCAAACCAATCTCCACAAAGCTCTATTTTCCTGCTTTCCCGCGCCCCACGCCAAGCTCCCTCCACTTCGGGATCTCCTTAAATGAATTCCCATGTTTTTTTGGTAAGTTGGTAAGTTTGTTTAAAGTTTTTTTTGGTAAGTTTTTTAAATTTTTATAACTGTAACTTTTTTTTCTATTAATTGTTATCAATAAAACTTAGATAGGTTCCTTTAATAGATCTTAATTAATTTGATTTATTAGATCTTCATAGATCTTTTTTTTTTTTTTCAAATTTTTAGATTTATTTAAATCAAATCAATATTCATTAGGATTTCATTATCTTAATTAGTTTTAATTCGTAATTAATTAGATTCAATTGTAATTCAATCTATTTGTATTACTTATGATATCTTCTTTTACGATTAGTATAATTTTAAAATCATCTTTAAAATTAACGTTCAAAATTGTCATTTTTTTAGTCCTAATAGCTCTAAAATTAGTCAAATCAGACGTTTCTAAACGATAATTTTTAGGCATTATTGTTGTTTTTACTAATCATGTGCTTAAGTGTGCAAAGTGGCATTCGAGCACTATTTTTATCTTCTGCGTGCCTTTCCGGTGCTTTGAAGATATTTGGACTCCTTTGAGTTCGTTTCAAACATTGTATTTTACCCTTATTATTTCTTGCGACTAGTGAGTGCATCCACCATAGTCTACAACAAGAGGGTATCCTTTGCGACGTGAGATGCATTTTCTCACAACAAGGATTTTATTTCACCTCCTTCCTTTTTTTTTTGCATTGTGCTTGTATACGGTGTCACATTGTTGCACTCCACGAAACACGATTGTGGTCTCTCTCTGCTTGCAATATTACATTGATTACAAGGTGAGTTACCAAGTGTTTCTGCCACACGCTTACACCCGATTGTATCCAATGCACTAAACTATAAAGTGTTGAAAGCAGGGGGTTGTTATATTGTCCTGGGTGGTTGTGTTTATTTTATGCATTTCTTCTTTCTCTCTTCACTATGGATGCACATTCAATTCCTTTGCTTACGTCTGTTCAAATTTTTCGAATGGAGATAGAAAATAATAATGAAACTAAGAGGTAAAGGGTTATTCCATATCACCATAGGAACCGAGAATGGACTAGATGATGAACATAAAAATATAAGTGATTAAACCATAGTGATGAAGCTTTAGGTCTTTTTACATATCTATTTCTTCCGACTTTCTCTTCCACATTGAGGCGTCAGAAACACCTAAATCTATGTGGAAAACACAGGATACGATGTTTGGACAACTAGATGACATGAGAGCACATGAGTTGGAAAACGAAATACTAGGGTTAAATCCTAATGACTTTGAAAACCTACAAGCTTTCTTCTCAAAATTTGTCCACATTAGATTTTTGTTAAAAGGATGTCAAGTAGAGAAGAAAGATTCTCAACTCGATCTTCTCGATTCTCTCTAAGATAGGTCCTAAATATTTTTTCTTCGTGTCAACTGTTTACATTACAAAAGTTTCTTTGGGCGATACTTATACTATGCCCTCGACTATTTTTCATCCCAACTCATTCGATAACAGACGAACTCATTCAAATGGGGTCTCTCAAGTCCAAGTCACATGCCCTTGTAGCAAGTATTAGTGAGGAAAATAAGACTGAAAAGAAGAAAGAAACAAAGGATCAACCTAAGAAAGAAAGCAAGACCAAACCTAAAAATGACACAAACAGTTCGACTTCTGAGCCTAAGGCACAAAAAAGCAATTTTTGTGTTCCTATTGCAAGAACTTTGATTACCACGAGCACCACTATTTTCGAAAATAGATTGATCACTCATCTCATTTACTTGAGAAAAATAAAATGAGTGTTCTTGAATCCATAAAACAAAGTACTCCGAAGGCCGAGTCTTCTGCTGCAAAAGGTTCTAAAAATGATAAGAAGAAAGGAAAGGCCCTTGTAGCTAGAGTTGCTCCTTCATTGACATGGATTATAGATTCGGTGCCTTGCACCACATGGGTTCTTCACATGTTGAGTTTTCTAACATCTAACCTTGTGGAATGTCCCAAATCATGATGGGTAATGACACGACAGTGTCAGTTTTTGGTAGTGGATTGGTAGAGATGGATGGGGGAACGTTTAACTAAGTGTTGAGTGTTCCTGATCTCTCTACCAATATCCTATCGGTTTACCAAATTACTCACCTTGGTGAAGTAATGTGAGTGGAATTTGGTCCTAACTCGGTGATTATTTGTGAGCTTAATGATGACACTATAGTGGTTGAGGGAAAGGTAGATCACCGTTCACGGTTGTACACCTTCTCCCACTTTACTTCTAATTCTATACCCACTACCTTGCTCACTCATGCAAATGAGGTCAGTAAGTTATGACATCAGTGTTTCAGACATCTAAATTATCACTACCTTGAACAGTTGAGCCAAAACAAAATGGTCAATGGGTTACCCAGCGTCAATTTTTCTAAGGGTCTTTGTGAGGGTTGAACCCTTAGAAAGCATCCTAAAAATAACTTTGACAAAGGAAAATCCTGGAGAGCTACTCATCTCTTGGATCTTGTTCATAGTGATATTTCTGGTCCATTTCCTTCTCCTTTGTTTACTAGAGCTCTTTATGTGCTAACCTTCATTGATGACTTATTGCGATATACTTGGGTATATTTTCTTAAGCTTAAGTCTCAAGTCTTTGAACATTTTTCAGAATTTAATGCTCTTGATGAGAAACAGGTGGAACGGTCTATCAAGGTTCTTCAAACTGATAATGGAGGTGACTATGTAAAAAATAAGTTCATGGATTTTACTTACTCAAGGGATCTCTTTATAGCATAAATTTTTATATCCCTTCGTAGAATGGATTTGCAGAAAGAAAGAACCGTACTCAAGGAGATGGCCACTTGTATGATTCACTCAAAGTCTCTTCCTCTGTAGTATTGGGCCGAAGTAGTGAATTATGTAAATTACATTCAGAACCATGTTCCACACAAGGCAGTAAGAGGGATGACACCCTTTGAATCTTGGTTTGGATGCAATCCTGATGTTGAGAACTTTCAAGTCTTTAGATCCAAGGATATGGCTCAGGTTCCCAAGAAGAAATGTAAGGCCTTGGAACCACAATCCAAACCTTATATCTTTATAGGGTATCTTGATGGCATGAAGGGATATCGATTGATGAATCCTAATTCTCATGATTTGTATATTGAGAGAAGTGTTAATTTTTATGATTCTTCTTCAACTTCTACTTCTCCACCTATTGAGGTTCTTCACTCACCGATTCAGATTCGACTCATCGATGATGATGTTGTTAAGCATGATCCTCTTCCGATCCTCCCAACCATCAGACCTCTAAGTCTTTTGATTCTAATAGTAGTGATGATGAGGACTTTTCCCTTCTCACTCAAGTGAATAATCTTCCAACTTTGAGCATGATCCTCCTGGTCCTCTTTAGGCTAGGAAAACTTTGCAAAGTGCTGAAAATTTAGTTGGAGATACTTCGGATATAAGATGTACTCACTCAAATTTTGTTGGACCCCACTCTTTCTTCACCTCTACTTCTGATCGAAAGTCTTTCCGAGAGGCTTCGGGTATTCCTGAGTGGGATTCTACCATGGATGAGGTGTATTCTTCTCTCATGAAGAAGGATACTTGGGATCTCACCCCTCTTCAGAAAGGAAGAAAAATCGTTCAGTGTAAGTGGGTGTTCCAAATAAAGTATGGAGTAGATGAAGATGTCAAAAAATTTAAAGTATGATTAGTAGCTAAGGGTTTCTCCCATGTTGGGGTTTATTATACTGAAACCTTTTCTTTGGTTGTGAAGATGACTTATATTCAATTGACCCTAGCCATGGCTGCAATGAACAGATGAAAAGTCCATCAAATGGACGTTAAGAGTGCCTTCCTTCATGGTGACCTAGAGGAAGAGATCTATATGGAACAACCTCTGGGTTATGTCCAGGATCCTTCCCTCGTCTATAAGTTAAATAAGTCTCTTTATGGCCTCAAACAATCCCCTCGGGCTTGGTATGCCAAGATGGACTCAATTTTACTTACATCGGGGTTTACTAGGTGTCACTCGATCCAAATGTTTATATTCTACGGCAAGATGACTCCATACTCATTATTGTTCTCTATGGTGATGACTTTTTGATCACATGAAGCTCTTCCTCTATTATTGATTCTGTGAAGATCACCTTGGCGAAAAACTTTTCCATGTGACTTAGGTCTACTTCATTACTTCCTTAGGATCCAAATTTCACAATCTGACTCGAGAATTTTGATTTTGTAACCTAAGTATGCTCTTGATTTGCTAGCTCATTTTTAGATGTCTGATTTCATGTCTTCTCCTACTCCTTTTCTTTCCGGGAGTAAGTTGGTTTTAGATTGCTCTACTCCCTTGGTTAATGGTGCTCTTTATTGAAAATTGGTGGGGATCTTGATTTACTTGACTCATAGTTGACCTGATTTATCATATGCTATTGGGATCATGTTTAGATTCATGCAGGAGCCACATGAGATGCATTGGAAAGCAGCTAAATGGATCCTTCATTATTTTCGTGGCACTTATAATGATGGCATTCACTATCATGGAGGGTTAGATATCGAATTAATTGGGTTCACATTCTCGATTGGGCGGTGACTTAGATCATTGGAAATCTACTTCTGGATATAGTTTCTCTCTTGGTTCAGTCCTATTAGTTTGTCTAGCAAGAAGCATAATGCAATTGCGATATCATCTACAGAGGTAGAATACAGAGGAGAAGTTATCGCTGCCATAAAAGCTATTTGGCTACAGTGTATTATGACAGAGTTTGGCATCCACCTTTGGTAGCCTACCATTATCTATTGTGATAACACAAAAACTATCTCCATTTACAGAAATCTAGTTCAAAATCAGTGGACAAAGCACATTGAGATTCATATGCACTTCATACAAGAGCTTATTCATGATGGTATCATCGACATTCTATACATTCAGACAACTGATCAGATTATAGATTTATTTACCAATCCATTCACTAAGATGAAGTTTCTTCACTTATGGTCTCTTCTTGGGGTGAGGTCTTCTACAGCTACTCATCTTCTTCAGGCTAAGTAGTCCTTCTTTTCTTCTTCTTCTTCTAGGAATATTGTGTTTGTATATGGGCACCTTTTCAGGCCTTTAGTTATTGGGCCCCATTGACACATCTTTCTTAGTTGTTTAGTAGTGTCTTCTCTTTCTTTCTGACTCATCATAGCTGCTACCCCAGCTTCAATGAAGGGGGTTTTGGTGTGAGTTATCCTATGTGTCCTCCTCACATATTGGAGGGTCATCTCACATGGGTTAGGTTTAGGGTTTTCTATTTAGTCATGCAAAATGGTTACTCAACACCCTATATGTATCCTTTCACTATTCATTTATGAGTATGCCAAGACACAGTCTTGTCTTTATCTACATGTGCAACCTTTGTTGTTATGTAAGTTATTCAGTTGTTGATCGATTCTTCCTTGTGATTACATTGGAGCCATTAAGATTCAACAGAGTGTAACTTCATTGTGGTGCATAATTTCCAATACGATTCGTCAACTCTTTCAAAAATGGCACACTCATTATGAATTTTGATCATATTGATATTGAAAATGGTTTTGTTTATAATACACTCTATATTCCTACCTCAATTAATCAATGTTGTATATTCAATGTTTTTGGTTATAGAACTACCCCTCATAATATTTATACTTTTAAGTTACCATATTTCTTTGGGATATACTAAGAAGGATGTCATAGTTGATCCTTATACACACATTGTTCATGTTTTCTTACCCCTTACAATCGTATCATTTATATATTATCTCACATTATTTAATGCCACTTCTATTATATCATATTACATGAGTCTAGGTTTCTCTTGGATTTGTACCTTCACATATATACCTTATGTATTACATCAATTTATTAAGTTCATTCATAATAGTCAAGTGGTTAATATTTAAGATATTCCATTCAAACAAAATATTTCAAATAATATTGACAAAAACATAGAGTTATTACACCGATACTAGTTTATTTGTGTAGACATTAAATCATGCCTTTTGGGTACATTTATAGTCCTATTCACATGCTCCTATTCATATGATTCTAAAGTGATAAAAGTACTAATTGACCATTGTCTTTGTCCTCTTTTCTTTCTTTCTAGTTTCCTTCACTGTCTTACACACCCTCTCTCCCAGTCATCGAATTTCAACACTTCGAGTTTTCTAAGTCTAAACACTAGTGCCCAACTAGGAAACTAGCACCTAGGTGCCCCCATTCCCTCTAGATGCCCCTAAACTCTTTGAATCTTGGTCACATTTTTGGGTCCCTTTTAGTTGTTGCGCATATTATTTTCTAGGTGGTATGCCTTTTAGTGGTTAATTATGAAATTCAAGGAATGATATAAATACAAAGCTATGTCACCATAATAAAGAACTAAACACTAAGAATCTACTATTACCACCTAAGGTATGGCTCTTGGGAGCCAATCCCTATTTTTACCTTATCTAATAAAAACTATCACCACCCAAGGTTACATTCAAAGGCCATTAAAAGAGCATTCAAGCATCCATCTAAATTCACATAAGGGACAACATAATGTTATTCCTGCATACACACATAAGAGGGGAAGTTCATTTTTCCATACACACATCTATTTACATCTTCTACATCTAACTATTGTTTGCTTTTCAAGTGTGTCTAACACAAGAGCCACCTAGAGCATGATTCTACATACAAACACAGAACTACATGGAATCTGAAATGTAGTGCAATGACTAGATCATAAGTTAACTCGAGTCAAGTGAAAGTTGGGTTCAATTAGACTCCCAATCTTTATCTTTTCTTTGTAGGATTTGGTGTGTTTTGGATTTTTTTAGGTTCTCTTTCTCTTTACACGTTTCAGACAAGTTCATAAATTAGACAAAGTGACACACATGGGGACCAAAGGGGAACATTAGAGAACATCTTGTGACCCTACGGATATCATTTTTTTAGGTTCTAATAAGTCACCTATGCTCAAAGGAGGTCTACATCACCTTGGCACCCCTAACCCAGTCTAGGTGGATCCCACAGTCACACAAAGTTCTAATATCGGGTGTGACATTTTCCACCTCTTGTTCATCGGTTCTCGACTTGACACAATCCAAGATCATTTGTGAATCAGATAATTCTTCTTTCATCCCTCTTGCACCTAGGGTTATAAAATTTTCATTACTTATTACTTAGGCCAAATATGTACTTCATTGCTTATTTATTTATTGCTACATTGCAATATATGATTTAGCTTACATTCTATTTTTGTTAAATCATTTGGTGAACTTGTTTCTTGAATTATACCTTTTTTAGATTCTTTTTGTATGCCCACTACCCATAGTGGTCTTTGTGGGTATTTTCAACAAATTGAGATTCCTCCATCTTCTTGAAGGGTTTCTAAATCAATGGCTTAATCTGATAATCCCTTTTCTAACTCTTAACAAGTGCATCTCAAAAACATTGAAGCATATGATGGTGAGCACTCATATACTTAGGATACCAAAATTGATCAAGATAAATTAAATAAAATAATAAATTTTTGTCAATCCTTTCATGATAACCCTTCCCATCTTCCGCATATTCTTCATGTTATTCTTGATGTAGAAAAATCTAAAGATGTTACTTTGGTACCTATTGTCGCCAAATCGGTACACCCTCTCGAATGGTCGGAATGTGAATAGGACGTTCAGTGTGATTAGGACACATGGTATCACCTCTCAAGCTGTGGGACTTGGGCTTGAGGTGAACCTCCGTAGAGATCTGGATTCCTCTTCCTAAACTAAGTGTTGTACTAATCCTAGTGCAATAAAATGGTTATCTAGACCTATGCTAACATTTTCATGGGTTTTAGGGAAAGATATTTGCAAGAAATGAAACTATACTAGGGATGGTGATGCACCAAATAAAGGGTGTTTCCAAACTCAGGAAGGGTTAATTTTAAGAGGGTTTGTGCACCACAAGTCAACTTCACCTACTGCAACTTAGAGAGGGTACATAATACCATAGACTAGGAAGCATGCGTTCCCTTTGTTAAAATTGATCAGAAAAACAAGTTATCAGTCTTCCAGTGAAGAAGGATGAACTTGAGAAGGGTGAATAAACACCAAAACTCAACTACATGCAATACTCCACCACTTGATAAGCATATAAATCCAAGAACCTGCAATAGAAACGTGAACTTGCATAGTGTACCTGTAAGCATGAGAAAAGGCACAAATAAGTATAGAAGGATGAAAGGACCAAGATTAGTCAAAAAACACACACTTTTATTGCTTCAATAACGTGCACAATGCATCATACATTCAGAAGAGGAAATGGTTTCCATTATAGTCTGAAAAGGAGGCTTGAAATTTCCCTCAACATACAAGGACAACTTGCAGAAGAGAGAGGAATCTTGAATAACACACACTTATCTCGAAGTATAACTTGTTCAACCTATCTCGACTGTTGGAACCCCTTGGAATGAGATCCCAACTTACATTTATAGAATAATATGTGAGAGAGAAGATGAAAGTTCTTAAATTTCTTCCTAAAATGAAGGTACATGATGTATTAATTACGCTTAGTTGAACCACTTTAGAAGCTTCCATACTTTGTGTCATTAATACTTGATTTGACTTAATCCTCTCAATTAATTAAAGGAATATTTAAATAAAATATTTTAATAATAATAATAATAAAAATTATTATTAAAATATTTAAATAAAAATATTAAATTAATTAAAGTTAATGGTGGGACCCCCATTGATGTTTTGCACCGAAGATGGAATCATGAGGAAAAGGAAACAAATAGCCCAACTTGGTGGTTGGCTTGCCGAGCCAACTCATTGAGTTACAATCGAGATCCTACATGTTTACCACAATCAAGATCCTCGGGTCGAGCTCCCAAAATGATCTCTCCACCTAGCTATAAACCAAGCTCCATTCTCTCTCACTCGGTGAGCTTGCATGTTATTCCCATACCGACTCGAGATCTTGAGTTGTCTTCAACGATATGCCCAATGTATTTAACTCTTCGAGCCTCTAAGTAATTTGGGTTCCACCTCTCCATGTTGAGATCTCACGAAAATCCTTCATGGCTCACCGATTTACAACCCCTCATTGTAAACACCATTTCCTTGGTCTAATGAGTCGCGCATCACTTTGTGAGCTCTTACTTTGACCTTGCCCTCCAACGCCATGACCAATCTTTGACTCCCTCGTTAGTACTCTTACAATATGACTCCTTAAGTGATTCCAATGCTCTTCCCTAAGTGACTCGGCCCACAAATCATCTCAACCCGAGTCACTTATTTTCCGACAACCAAACTCACATCTCACACTCGACCGGTGACTTGGCATGAATTTAGCTCACCAAGCTATCTTTTAAACTTTGAGTTTGGCATTAATGCTCGATGAAATTAACAAATTTAATTAGAATGAGTTACTAAGTAGTTCCGTGCTCGAGCTATTCACTCAACTCGGTTCTCATGCAAACTCTCCCCAATCGATTCACTCGGTAAATGGCGAATCACTTAACTTGGTTATTGGAATCCTTTGTGTGAACTCTAAGACATGAGATCTCCTTGACTCATGTTCATTGGTTATGATCTCAAGATCTAGTTTGATGCATCGAGCTTCTCTTCAATTCAGCGTTCTATACATCCATCGCATGACTTGAAACTTACCATATGTGATCTCCTTTGTTTTATGTTGAGTGTCTTTCTATGAATTCACTTGCCCCACTTATCGACTTAGGGCCACGAGTTGAATTACTCGGTGTGAGCTCATACCTCACTATCACATCGAGCTTTCAATTTTCCACACCTTCTAAGTAGATTTTTAATTTGAGGCGCGGCAACCCATATCTTCCTACTATGACTAAGCCCGAGCCTCGGGTGGTTCTCTTCAAACTTAGCACGAGATTACCGCTAAGTGAGCTCAATCCAAATTATCTTCAATGCCATGTCACTCTCTGCCATGAGCCTATTTTATGACTTGCTTGAGCATTTCAACCGAGCTTCCTCACATTGACCCACCACCAATATTCTTGAGCTCCTCGATGACTCCTTATTTGAGTGATTTACAAGTTGGGCTCGATCTCGAGCTATTCATCAAAAAAACTAAATTCATTTTCTTCATGATCCCTTACATTCATCGGGTGACCAGGTCTTACTCCATCCCCTACATTCCACCAAGTCATTGAGCTTGAATGAACTAAGACACTCCAAGAAAAACTCGGTGGTTGCTCTATGTGCATCCACTAAATGTGTTGGCCTATGACTTGGTCAGATTGGGAAGTAACTCCACTTTTTCCTTAATGGTTTTCCCATGATGGATATTTCAGCTTGGGATCCCGAACACTGTCTTGCCATGCCAAGCTTGGCATGGATTTCATTCCACAAAAGCTTACATGTCTGAGGTGGGGACTCCAGACTTTTGGATCCATTTTTCCAACACACTAACTTGGAATTTTGGCCTAAAATCCCCTGCAATTCCACTATGGCCCGAACCTTATCATTCTCCACCAGCTTATCTTGATGAATCTCATGCTCCAAAATTCCAACTCTACTATGACTTAAACTCTTTACCCGACTCAGATCATGACCGAGCTCCTCGACCTAGCTAACACGAGCTTCTCATTCGACATGGCATGGCCATCTTTCACTCAACCAAACAACTCGCCAAACTCTAAGTTGGTCACCCTTGTACATAACCCAAGCTAACCATGACACCCAAGTTTCCCCCTTAATAGTTTTTACTATGTCACCAAACCATGATAAACCTTCCTTTAGCACGAATCAATCTATCAAGTCAAAATAGGAGTCCTTTGAAAAAACTTGACTCACATCGTTCACATGTATAGCCCTAAAAGAGATGTCTTCCTATTTTATTCCAATTCAAGCTCAGCATAACTCAACTTTCCATATGCAAGCTACCCTAATTTCCTTTATTTGGTTAGGCTTGAAAAAGCAATCCAACTCTTACCGATTTCAACCTCCATGAGCTATGTTTCCTCTTGTTGAGTGATTTGACCAAGAAACTCAACTCTAACATAGACGTTATGTGAATTTGACTTGTCATGAGTTCCCACCCAAGCTCTTCCTTATGTGATCTCCTCACACTTTACATGAGTTGATGTTGGCTCAATTTTTACTTCTTTGCATCCACATTGATCCTCACTTGGACAGGTGAGTCATTCCCCTATTGAGTCAACCAACTCCTTAGCTCGACCCATAATGTCGAACTCTTCATCCATACTTTGAGCTCTTCAATCAAACCATAGCTTGATGTGCTTGGGGCTCTCTCCTTCCTTAACGCCAAGCTACAAGCTCTTCTTCCAACCACCCAAACTATTTAGCATGCCTTGGTGACCTGAATCGAGCCATAGCTCAAGCCTTTTACAAATATCCCAAGCTCCATACATGTCAATTTCATTTATCTTGATCGAGATAATTTGGGGTAAAATATTCGATGTATTATGAGCTCACTAAGCTACTTGATGAGAAAATCAATGAGCTATTTCATATCTCAAAGTCATTTGACCTATTTAAAACTGACCCTATCCCGCTTTTGATATTCTAGGTCTTTCTTGAAATCAGAGAGTTATGGAAACATAACAAAACATTTTAACATAAATTATCAATTATGATGATTACTTGTTTATGTTGAATGAATGCGGGCCTGTCAAGGGATAATTGTTTTCTCTCAACAAAATTAAAACCTTTGAGAGTTGAAATGAATAAGAATAGCTAGAGATGACTCTGAGACCACCTGGGACAACAAAAAGGTTTCCTAAACCTAAAATTTTGACCCGAATGTCCTATAATACCTCATAAAGGATTTTTCCAATCTTAGGACATAATAAGATCCCATTTTCCAATTGTTCCATGGGTGAAAAATTAGATAATATTACCCCTTGTTGATTCTTCCTCGTTTCCATGGCCTCCAATAAACCTCTTCATATCACTACTTCCATTCCTACTACTACCACTCATATCATTCCACCACATGATTATAATACACAACCTAGCTCTTCTTCAAATATTCTTTATTTAACTTCTTTATATCATGATCTATAGACTCAAATTCACCAACTTCAATTGGTAACATCTCTTGCATCTCCATTTTTGGATTCCACTTTACTCCTTCACACTCTGTTTACACCCACCATTTCCACCAATCCTCTTTCTCTCATTCTAAATTTATTCATCTCCCTAATATTCCCAATCCTCTTTCTCTTTAAAGGCTAAGTAACCCTCTAAGCATCTCCAAGTATTTTATGTAGCATTTCTAAACTATACGATGATCACACATTACTCGCAATGTTCTTTCCTAGAAGTCTTTATGACTATGCGATGTGCTAGTTCTATGATCTACCTGTCCACTCGGTAACATATTTTACGCATTTAGCTAATGCTTTTCTCTCTCATTTCTCTATCAATATCATCTCTAAGATCTCATATTCTCAACTCACACAACTTAAACATGGATCTACCAAGAATATAGCAAATTATGTATTGTGATATAAGAATAACTTAGCTAAGATGTCTAATGTGCTTGTGGACTCTGAACTTCAAGATTTATTCATCCAAAGTCTATTATTACCTCTCTAAGAGAGTGTCATCTTCGAGACATCTCCATCATTTGATCATTTATGTCATACTCTTAAGCTACATAAAACTAAATTATTATCTATATGCAATCTTAAGTATCATGATTGGGCTTCATCTTCTATGTGCTTTAAAATTAAATAGACTTTCAAGCCATATACTAATCCTACTAAAGCCAAAGTAACTATTGATGCAATTAATTCTCTTGAGAAACTTCAATGGTAGCCACCTACGCATACATTTACTAAATTTCCATGTGCTTGGCATATTATTTTTCTGCAAGTGGTTGAGAGAATTCTTATTACCCTTCCACCTCTGCTCAATTAGGACCCATCTCATCAAAAAGGTCGCAAGTACAATGACAATTTTAGATTTGATTATCATCAATGCATTGGATATTCTACATATCAATGATTAAAACTTTAGAATATTTTTCAAGATCTTATCAATAACATAGAAATTGAGCTTCCGAACCTACGGCTTCCACACCATCAATGAAAATCATAAGCTCAATATCTTCAACAATCCTCTTAATAAGCACAAAAATTAGGAAACTCATTCTTCATCTAATCATACATATCATGTAGTGCTTCCTCCTTCATTGGGGGCTCTTTTTTTTTTTCTCATGCTCATGCTTCACCAATCATTGTTTTCTCTGATCATGACTATCATGCAACATTCTCTTCTAACACATTACATATCAACATTTCTATAAGATCTTGAGATATTAATAATACCATGATTAATACATCATCTTCTCTTTGTTCATGTTGTATTGCGCTTCTCGTCACTATTGATTTTACTCTCCCACATATTTCATATCCAGTTCCTTAATCTTATAGTTATGTCAATATTTCAATCACTATTGGTCCTCTAACTATGTTTATTGAATTTCTTGTGACACATTTAATCAAAGGGTGTGACATGATAATAGGTCTTCCCTGGATTCGTTCTAGTCATGCTATCATTTATATGCATCACTTGTGCCTAAATCTAATTCAAAACAACCAAGTTATTACTATTAACAGTGTTCCACCATGTACACCATGGCCATAACCTCTTCTTAAGGTTGTCATTACACTCGCTAGATCATCTAGGTCCCCATGACCTATCATTTTAAAATCACAATCTTGTCTTAGTTCTCATATTCACACATGACTTATTCATTCTCATTGATCTGCTAGTCCATCGCATCGGTCTAGGTCCACCACTTGAATAACTCATTCACATAGGTATACATCACCTCCTCAATTTCCTTCACATAAGTGTTCATCACCTGCATACTCTCCTTACAAATGTGTCCATTTCCTCTTCGCTCACCTTCACGTAGGTGTTGTTAGGAAATAAGGGATAAAATATGTGGAATAATCCCTCACAGAATCACAATAGTAGAAACTAATATGAAAAAAAATATTACAGATATTAAATAAAAGTGTAGAATAAAATAACACGACACAAATAGACAATATTTAACGTGGTTCACCCAATTTGGGCTACTTTCACTAAGAATCACTTCCTCATATTTTATTACAAGCCACCACTCTCTCAATACAATACCTAGATCTATTTGGAGCTATGCTCAATAAACTCTATAGAATTCACACCCGAATTCAAAACACATATGTAATGTTACATTATATCTACCATATGCATAAAACAATATAAGTAGACAAATTCTTAAGCAGTTTTACAAAACCATGGGTATTAAAACCATGGGACAAAACCATCCTATAAACCTATGGGTAAAAATCCTACTCATATGAAAAACACGTTTCCCAATATATCGAGGCCCGTTTTAAGGCCAAAAACACTCGAGTGTACATTCTTCAACACTTTCTCACATGAAAACAAGCTCCATAACTTAGCAAGTGTTTATTTTATCTTTTTTATAATTCACATAGGTATCTATCACCTCATTGATCTCCTACAAATATATATCATTCACCTATACATCACATGTTTCATACACCACTAGTCTTAGAGAATGTTCACACCTCTATCTCTACTGGTATCAGGTGGATGACCCTCACCCTTTACTTTCACTTTGGATAAAGTACTTCTCATCATACACCTGGGGCATCATGCTTAATCTTCCCCCTTCTAATATTATTAGGTATTTGAACTTTCATCACATGTAGTCTGTCAAACTCATCTTTCGTATCTTAATATACTTGTATCGTGAATACCCTATGATGCAATCTTGTGCCATGGTTCACACTTGACTATTGAGGGCATACTACATTCATGAACCTCACAACACCTTTGTATATTTCACATTACATACATTCATCACATATATTTCTAGAAGCTCCTATCACACATCTTACACACTTTGTGTGTTATACATTCATGATATATCTTTCTTGCATCTATTATCACACATTGCACTTATTTCATAATGATGCACTCTATTTCCAATGTTCATACTCGACTTTTGATGGGTCATTTATAAATGAATCTAATCTCATGCATACATCTCCACTCAAGAGGCATATTACTCGATCAAACTCACATTGCATTCCATTCCATATAATCCATGACATGTTATAATTTGGGGATTCTAATAAATACAGATTTAATCAACTTACATATTATATAATGTTATAATAAATATTTAAATAAAGATTATATCATAACATAAGTAAATAAAGAAATACTTACAGGAAATAAATAACATAGGTGACACAGTATTTATAGTGGAAAACCACAATAGGGTAAAAACCACTTTGAAAATAACCTTTTACTTTAGATAACTTATTTTACATTCATTAAGATCACCTCCTCCTTTAAAACCCTATTTAGCAAGGGTAAAACTAAATCACTTGATTTTAACACCTTTTATATATTTCTTGAATATATCAAATCGGGACTCAAGTCCTTTTTATATAAGGTGATCGGGTATGTCTCCTAACCCACCATTTCAACCTAAAATGGTTGACAAATACACCTAGGTTTATAATATTTAATATTAGAAATATAATCATTTCATGATATTAAATATTTAACCTAAAGTATATACCTATGTTAGCATATTTAATAATAGAAATAGAAATATAAATATTTTTAAATATTAACCTATATATTAGTGATGGACCCATATACATTAAGGGTTAGCTAGACCACTTAATCATTATGTTCTAAAACTCCACCTTAATGTTACATGAGATAAAATAACATATGCCAATAGATTACCTACCCGTGGTACACTACAAGATTTACAATCCTTAAACCATAAAGGTTTTAGGCTAGCATATCGGTTGAAGGAATTATAACACCTTCATCATACTCAATTTACATTTTGGTAAAAAGATTTGGAATCCCAAAGATCATCCCATGATAAGTGGCCAAGTATGATTTGTGAGTTTTACATATTCTCATAGGTTCTCATAAAAGGTTATTAAACCCAAACATATAGGATCCTTTTACAACCAAGGACCTCCTTAACAATATGTTTATACTGGATGTTTACCAGTAAACTTAATAGCACTAAAGAGTTTATTGAAGACCACCTTTAAGATCTTTCTACACTTCTTTCTAAAAAATAAGTTGAGGAGGTATACATGCTCGAAGGTCTTTTTACACTTTCCTGAAGGTATTTTACAAATTCCCAAAGGTCTTTTTACAAAAAACAAGTTCCATTAGGAGGTGGCATTTCCATGCACACTCCCCCTCAATAGAAACTTTGACAATCTAATTTTTTCACAAAAGTGACAAAACTGTGTAGAACTCAGTGAATTTGTGAAGATGTCAGCAACCTACTCTTCAGTCAACATGAACTTGAGATTTATGTCATCACTTAGCACCTTCTCACAGGTGAAGCATATATGTATCTCAATGTTATTTTTCCTCGATGTTGAACCAGATTTTTAATCAAGAGTAATACAACTCTGGCCACCACATAGAAGAGGAATACTTCCTTTAACTTCCATGTGTATCTCTACCAATAGCCGTTGTAGCCACATGGCTTCTTTACTTCTTCCATTGTACTTCTCTGCCTCAGTAGAAGAAATGGAGACTGTTGATTACATTTTTTGTTCCAAGTAATTGTTTCTAACCCAAAAAAATTTGAACACATATCAAATATATTTTATAATACAACATCAGTATGGTTAGAATCACAAAATCCATATAAGATAGCATTTTCATTCTTAGTATAATGCAACCCATAATTTGTTTTTCCTTTAATATATCTAAAAATTTGTTTTGCAAGATTCCAATGATCTCTAAAATATGCTCCTACATAAACCTTGAATTAATTCCTACTGTATAGGAAATATTTGATGTAGTTATAGTTAGATAAATCAAACTATTAACTAACGGGTATATAAAATAATATCAACCTTTTTCATATGTAGATTTAGGGTCAATATTTATTCCAACTTCCATTGAAGTAGAAAATGGTTTACAATCAATCATAAGAAACTTTTTCAATATAATGGTTGCATATTGTGTTTTGAAAAATAACAATAGAATGAAATACAGTCATACAAAGAACATGATGTGAGAGACCTAACTCATTCATTTCAAAGTACTACTTCAATTTCTCTTTAATCCTATGAATTAAATCAGAATTATCACTAGTCATAAGTAAATCATCAACATATATACATATAATGATAATATGTGAGCCTTATTGCTTAATTAATATATTATTGTTAGAAGAAAAATTAACAAAACCTAACAATTTAAATAAGGAAACAATTTTTACATACCAAGCTCTAAGAGCTTGTTTTAAACCATACAAGGATCTCTCAACTTACAAACATAGTTTTCTTTACTAGTTTATTTAAATCCTTTAGGTTGAAACATTTAAAGTTTTTTAAATCACAATTAAAACAATCATTTTTCTTATCTATTTTGTGGATTTCCCATCCAAATTGAGCGGCAAATGCAAATAAAGCCCTAAAAGTAGTCATTTTAGCTATAGGGTAAAATGTCTCAAAATAATTAATACTAGGTTTCTAATTAAAACCTCTAGTAACATGTATAGCTTTATGTTTGTTAATACTATCATCAACATTATACTTTACTTTGTATATCCACCTAGACCCTATAATACTTTGTGTCTCAGGTTCATACAAGGTAATTAATGCATGGTACATATCATGGCTTCTGGTCATTTTACTAAGGTTAATATGATTTGAACTTTCTAACATAGATTGAGCCCAATTTAATTTCTTATTTAGGAAGATAAGAGTTTCAGAAACATCTATAACATCAAAACATCATCATGACCATTTACTAAATGAGTATCAAAACCATCATTCAGAAGCATTTAATGAAGTAACTTCAAGAGAAGAAGACAACACATGTAAACCTTTCATTAGATTATATCTATACATTTCATATAAGCTTCGATAATTAACATGTCCTAACCTTTCATGCCATTGTTTTGAATTATTCAAACTCTGAGATATAAAACAAGATCCGAGAAGAAAAATCATCAAAAATATATAGACCATTTCTTTGAATTCCTTCAGCTATATACTCTAAAGTACTATCCTTGATATACCAAGTATCCTTCATGCATAGATTTTAGTTGTGTCCATACCTCTTTCAGATTTTTGATATTACCAATGTGTAGAAGGTACTCATCATTCACATTGTGTAAAATCATAAAAAGAGACTCCTACATTCGTTGCAAGAATGCATTCATGTTATCTACATTTGCTTGACAACTAGTGGGAGCAACCTTAGATCTAGAAACAATCGTCTAGAGTTTTCTTGCCATAAATTTTGTTTTGACCCAAATGTTGTAGTTGGTTTCATTCAGGATCTGGGTTTTGTCAAGACAGAAATAGTTGGATGTCATTTTTTCATAAACATGTAAAACACACCCCATTATAATATATAATATACTATATAGTTAGATACATATTTATCAATAATTAAAACAACACTTTTAATAGAATCAGATCTAAATTTTATAGATCTAAAGAAACTATTTCATCATAACTAATTATGTCATTACAATGCATTATAATTAACCTCTCATGATCAAAATAATAACCCACAATATAAAGGGATCTACCTTATACCCCATATTTATATAAAAATATTTCCGACCATATAGAAGTGAAGAAGAGACTCCTAAGAATGCATAACAACTTCAAATTTCAGAAAAAAATAATGTAGACAAAAATCCGTCCAGCTTAAATTTGACGTCTAAATGACCATCATAATGGCTTTTTTTTTTTTTGTTTATTATGACAATTATTTGACCATCAATTTTAACACAATGAAAGCTTTGTGGAACCTAGGATCTTAAATTTTACATCTAAATGACTATCATATTGTCTTATGTTTTGTCTCTTTGTGACGGTCATTTGACCATCAAATTTAATGAAGACAAAACTTGTTGTGTATTTCCAAAATATGAAATTCTAGAATTTATTTTTTTGTATAATATTAGGAGGTTGTATTTTAAGACATTAAAGTAGCCTATTATAATTTATAATATAAAAATATATACACTTTTTTAAAAAAGGTATATAGTTTATAGAATATAAATAAAAATAACATATAGTTCATAAAAATTATAAACTATAGTATTTTTTTATAAAAACAACTCAATGACCAAATAAAAAACATCGGCCACTTGGTATGTAATTATTATTTTAGGTTTTTATAAACATAAACTATGCCAAGGCGGCCCACATTAATATGACATGATAATTTGGAAACATAAGTTAGGATATTAGTTTTTTTAATTAAACATGTCATACTTACCAATGCCACGTGAAAAACCTAAGAAAATGTCATATGATTTTAAAAACTACTTAGGTTTTAAGTTTAATTTTTTTATATCTCACTTAAAAAAAATAATGGGGCCTCTTTAGAGTTGAAGTAGTTTTTACGGTTTAGGTGTCCATTTTTATTTTTAAATGAATAAGTATATGATTAAACTTAGTAATATTGATTACTAAGGCCACCAACCTTCAACTACCCACCATTCACCATGTCAGACATTAATATTAAACCAATTTTTTATAGTTTAGGTATGTTCAAAACATTTTTTTACGGAGCTCATACAAATGGGGTAGTTCTAAACTATAATATAAGAACTATATAAAATATATAGTTTTCAAATTATATAAATTTTAATATGATGTTTGTATAAGTTATTATACAAACCTTATTTTATATATTTTTATTTAAAAATATAGTTATTGATTAACTATAAACTATAGTTTTTCAAATAAAATTCGTTTAGAGGGGTCTAAAGAACATGGGTATGAATTGCACAAATGTAGTGTCAAAATAAATTGGGGAAAAAAGAAGGGGACCGAATACTTTTAAATACCCTTTTCATATTGGCTGAAAAAACCCGTACAAATTAAATAAATAAAATACAAATCATTTGATCTAAATTTATTTAATTTACCTCACTCTATTTCCATGTTAGAATTCAAGGATTCTAATAAATACGGATTTAATCAACTTACATATTATATAATGTTATGATAAATATTTAAATAAAGATTACATCATAACATAAGTAAATGAAGAAATACTTACAGGAAATAAATACATAGGTAACACAATATTTATAGTGGAAAACCTCAATAGGGTAAAAACCACTTTGAAAATAACCTTTTATTTTATAGAACTTATTTTACATCAATAAGACCAACTCCTCCTTTAAAACCCTATTTACTAAGGGTAAAACCAAATCACTAGATTTGCACACCTTTGACATATTTCCTAAATATAGCAAATGAGGACCTAAATTTTTTTATATAAGATGATCGGGTATGTCTCCGACCCACCTTTTCAACCTAAAATGGTTGACATATACACCTAGGTTTATAATATTTAATATTAAAAATATAATCATTTCATGATATTAAATATTTAACCTAAAGTATACACCTAGGTTAGCATATTTAATAATATAAATATAAATATAAATATTATTAAATATTAACCTATATATTAATGATAGACACATATACATAAAGGGTTGGCAGAGACCACTTAATCATTATGTTCCAACACGACATATCTTTGCATATATTAGTCGCATTTACTCTTGATTTCTTATGCTTACATGTACACTTTGATACACATGCTAGACAATAATTTTGTATGCCATTATATTTTCTATATACACATGCACGTTCACTTGCCTTCTATTTGTGGATGAATATTTTACATAGAACCTCACACATAGCACAAATGTTTGGCACAATACCTCTTACCATTCCCACAAAGTGGTTCTTAGAGGAATTCAATTTCATACACATCACAAGTGTTATTGTTTTATTTTATAATACTTCCTACTCTTACTTGCACACTACTATATATCGGATCATACACACTTTGACATACTTTGTATCTTTAAAACATGCTAACAGTGCTTCATGTGCACCATTTACTTTATAGGTACATTTGCTACCATGGTTTTCTCGATTCTTCACTTGTCATTGTTATCCATTGCTTGCTAGTGTATGCCACTATTTGTGGGATTTTCTTGTCTTATTTGTTCACTTTGCTTCTATGCTTTTGGTCATTTTGGTCTTGATTGTCTTGAAAAATTATGAGCAATGTCCCATGTTTGAAACCTAATTTTTTTGTCAAATTTTTCTTCTTACACTCTAGCTTACACATTGTTTTCTATATGGATTTGTATTTTTCTTTTATTAACATGTTTTCCAGCCACTTTTTTTGCATGTGCCTTGGTTTCTACCAAGCACATTCCCTCCCCTTGTCAATTATCGGTAAAATTTTATCGTTCGGTCCTCCTTTGGACCATATACTCCTAATGATGTCGCCTGCATCCCAAATGATGGGAGACATACATTGGGTGAATCATTCAACCCATAAAAACATTTCACAGTCATAGTACAACACGAGTCTTCAATATTAGAAATAAACTATAATCTTATTTAGATATTCAACACAATGCAAACACTAGTGCTCAATATTAGAAAATAGTTCTTGGGCACCCCTGGCCCTTCTTAGGCACCTATGACCAAGGGTAAGTTACATAGTTCTTCTCATATCAGCACAATTTACATTAGTTTACAAAATTTCTTTTACAGGACAACCATATTGAACCTTGTTACATTGGTGGTTGTTGTCAATGATATCACATGACATTGATGGAAAAATAAAAGTGAAATGACATCCAAGTAGGTGTGTATAAATGATTCTTAGTATTATATGTTGGTTTTTGGAGGATTCAAGATGGTCTTAGATTGGATTTAGGGTGTTACAAGCTCAAACAAAGGCAAAGTGCAAGTTATTTTGCTAGGTTTAGAGGTTATATAGGTCCAATATAATGTTGTAATCATGAGAAAGAGATATTATAGCATGTTAAATTTCATTTGGTGGAATTTACAATTGAAACTAGTCTATTTACGCATGTTTATAGAGCCTAATGAGGTGTGAGAGGTTGGTATCATAGACACCTATAATTTTGTCTACATGATCTTATTACTAAGATCATACTAACTATCCTAGTCTCGTGTTCATTTAGTACACTACGCCAGTAAATCACCCTTTCTAACCTCTTTTAAACCCCCTAAATTGGATCATCCCTCTCTAACCAGCTTCTATAAGCTTGTTTTCCCTTAAATTAAGCTTGTTTAGGTTAATTAACCATCTTATTGAATTTCTAAAGAGAATTTGACTTTACGAAAAAAATATCTCACCTTTTCAAAATAGCCACTTGGATTTCCAAATCCATTTCACACCTCCCAATATGATTTTCTAAAGATTACCTTTTTTACTCCTTTTTAGTCCCATATGGATCCAAAAGACTTTTTTCTCCAAACTAAGAACTATAAATAGAAGGGTGCCCCTCCCACCTTTTCTTGATAACTCTCTCCCTTATCTCATTTCTGATTTAGGTTATGTTTTAGTCTTTTTAGAGTCATTTCATTTCATATTTGAGCTATTTACTTGTTATTTTCTAATCCTTTCAAAGCTTCAAGTAAATGGGAGAAGCCATTAATGGTGAGCTTCCATTCTTAATATTTTGAGACATCAATAAACACATAATTGATTACTAGAGCTTTAATAGGATAATTTATAGATATCTTTGATGGAGTAGAGAAATAATATAGTCATGTTTAGAGGTTGAATGTTTCTTTCAAGCTTTATGTATGCATGCAAAGAGGTAGCTCTTGTTTATCTCTAATCGATGGTCATTAAGTTGTTTGTTTCAAATATTTTGAGTTTTTTTAGAGATTCTTACCCTATGTTCATAGATTTAATAAAAATTTCATTGTACACATTTAACACACCCAATGGGACATACTCCATTTTCCTCAGGAGCCTTTTCCAATATTTTTAAAGTTCACTTTCATGCTTTCTAGGAGAAACAACTTATTATTTACTTGATTTCATTTTTTAAGTAAGTTAAATCATCCTTGTTCATGAATATATTTTGGATTTAAAATGGAAATAGGTTCCTTTGACTAACAAATAACCTATTCAATTGTTGAAAATTTTCATTTCTATGAATTTTTTATGTTTTTTAAGGGGTACACGTCTATGTCACGGAGATAAGTGTCTCCGTCGAAACCCTAGTGCACCCATAGAAATGGTTGTGCATCTGTCTAGTTATATTTTTCATTGAAAGTTCATTTACAATGGGTTGCATACCTTTTGAACCATAGGTGTCTCCATTGACTAACGGGCATACTTATGCCTCTAGACATTCTGGTGTATTTTCAACATACTGTGTTGGTTGACATTTGGCTTGCAAATGTATCCGTCAAACTATAAGCATATCCGTTGACTGACAGGTGTACTCGTGCCTCTAGATGTGCTGGTGTATTTTCGGCATACTGTGTTGGTTGACATTTGGATTGCAAGTGTATCCGTCGAACTGTAGGAATCTCCGTTGACTGTCAGGTGTCCCTGTGCCTTTGGGCACGCTGGTGTCTTTTCGGCATACTGTGTTGATTTTCATTTTTTTGCTGGTAATTATATCTATCAAACTGCAAGTGTCTACATTGAAACCCTAGCATACCTATCTATTAGGCCCACATAGGTGTTAGGCCCCACTATAAAAACAATTTCCCACACGTCCCTGTTGGTTCGAGTGTGTATCCGTTGGATGGGGTGTGCATGCCTCTTTAGATGCGCATATGTCTGAGTTAAAAATTTAATTTTCCTCTTTGAGCTATAAGATCAATTTGTTGACTTTTTATTGTTGTTTGCAGGCTCTAACAAGTGATTACAGGTTTCTTTTGGGTTATTTAACTAACGTCATTTAAAGTGTTTCATTTTTTTAGTTAGAAAGAGATTTTCAAAGTGTGTATGCTCTCTCCTCGCACCTTCTAGGTGATCTTGGGGATCAAAAAAACTTCTAAAAACCTTCTTGTCACTTTCAAAAACACTTATTTTACACTTCCTAATTGGATTAACCTTTCAAAATTGGTTAAAATGAACTCTACCTTTTGCAAAACACACTTAAAGTATTTTCCATAAAAAGGCTTGTTTTAGTGGAGTTTCCGCGTTGTGTATGCTCTTCCTTCATGCCTTTTTGTGATCTTAGGAATCAAAAACAACATGTAAAATCTCTTTCTTAATATCATTATTTGTGGTGAAAAATTACTAACTCCATACGTGTAGGGCCTAAATTCTTTTCAAATAAAGCGCCACGAAAATGAAACCTTCTAATACGCGTTTTCATACGAGGTTTCCAAATGGTGTGCTATTTAAAACTACATTAAAGTTAGGGACGATAAAAAAACACACCACTCCACGTCAAAATGTATTGTAGGTTTCAGAAAAGGGTACATCCCTATCTCGCTCAACTAGAACATAACCTCTTTAGCATAACACCTTAAGCTATAATAATGGTGGTGGTTCTAGGAACCCTAAAGTAATCCACCACTAAGTAACCTCATGGATGAAACATAAAGTGCTCTGCTTCACCACTTGACTAGATTTTACACTTGCAAGTTTGATTCAAAGTTGTCTCCGCATCGCAACTTGAGTAAGAATACGTGTGAACACATTTTATGCTCATCGTATTTGAAGGGGGTAAATTAAAGCTGAGATACTCCCGAATTTGTTAGTGTGATTCTTTGGGTAAATCAAGCTTGCATTTACAAAAACTTGTGACACCTAGGTGAGTGATCTTATTAGGAAATCCATTTTGTCTTGGAGCCCACTTTTCTAGTTTGTTTCATGTCAAGCCATCACGAAGTGACAACTTACTTGGATTCTGAACCTTGTTTTTCAAACAAGGAAAAGATTCCACTTGAGTTAGATCTAAGTGTCTTTCATCATGGAATTAAATGACATCTCACTTAGCTTAGTTTCATTCTTGCCTTTGGATGAGGTGAAACTCTACCCAAGTGACGCTTAGTTTATTTTCATATTTTTATCTATACCCTTGCGTTCTTATTACCCATTTGGAGTGAGCGGGAAGAAGAATACCACATGAGTCTTATCAAAGACAGTATTAGCCATTTTTTTGTCCATTTATGCCCATCCATGTTTGTGGTTGGGTTGTTAAACGTATAAAGTACGTAAGTACATTTTTGTGTCTTTGATAGTCCTTTGATCTTGATTTCAAGATCATCTTCATTACTATGATTGCGGTTCACCATGATTTATTCTTAAATTGTTATTTTTTCTTTCATTCTAGCCCTACCATTTCAATTCTTACATCATGTTTTCAATTTTTTGAGAACTTGGTATAATTCCCGGATTATACGGTTATGCTACCTACATGATTAAAAACTTCTTGCTATACTCATACTTAGTTTCAGTTCCAACATCATCTAAGTCTTTTCAGAGTATCGATATTGCCTCGTGTATACTATAATGACATCATCTTGATACTAACACCGCGTTTGCTAGGTTAAATGTGTGAAGATAGTGTTATTATGCTATCCACATTCACAACTTCCATTTTTAAAAAACTTAGGTTTCATCGACATTTAAACTAGTCTTAGTATATCTCGTGGAGAGATCGTGACAATATCACTTTGGTATTCAAGCCTTGTTGGTGTTATAACTTGACCTATCTATTAATAGGAGATCTTGTAACTATCTGCTTTGAACCCTTCATTGGAATCATAGTTTAGGGTATAGTCTTTTAAAACAATAGTTTGAGTGATTGTTTGATTTGAATATGAGTGTTCTTTGAATGATAAAACAACTACATAACATTACATCTAGAACACACTGAGATATTTTGACATTTCATCAAATGACTTACACAACATATGCCTAGGTTTCATACAAATTTGATGGCATTTAGAAAAAACCTAGTATAACTTTGACTAATAATGCCTAAAATCACAAAAATGGCATCTAAACCAAACGAGTGCGACTTAGGAGAAAATCCTTTTGAATCCTTCCCATTTAGTGGCAACAACTTAACACCTCTCTTTTCACAAGTCAAAGACATAGAGCCATTGATTGATCATAGTAGAGAAGAATATGATTCTTCTGAAGAAAAACATCAATTAGACCTAGGTCGATTTGACAAGCTCCTTTATTATAACAGAGATCAAGTACTCGCGAGAGTCTTAGAATTAGGGGCTAAGATTCCACAAGAACGAAAAGTGGAGACTAAGATAATTAATCATAAAATGGAAGAAAAAAATTCCTTTCAGACATGGATAATCCCTTTGATGTAGGGCATGCTTCTACTTCTGGAAAATATCACAACACCGTTGAAGGAGACACATCAAATCTAATTGGTGATTTGCGGTGGCCTTACTACAAGGATTCACGTATAGTAAAGATTAAGCATAAGAAAAAGCCTCACCACCTCCTAATTTTTATGAGGAATATGATACTTTAATCGAATAAGATATCCTTCAAAAGAAAATATTGAAACTAAGTAAAAATTGGCAAACTTAGGATCTTCAAGTAGAAATGTGCATAAATACAAACTCAATCAAATCTAACGAGTCCCAATTTGATCCATACAATGATTTTTTTTTAAAGTTGCTAAGTTAAATATACCAATATCACCTACCAAAAAAAAAAATCATTACTCTTACTACGCTACAAGAAAGAAACATAGGACACAGTAGGAAGTACCTATATGAAGAACTATTCCCTTATCCCTTCGATAAGGACATATTACAACAACCCTTTCCAAAGAATTTTGCCATTCCTAAGTTTGATAAATATAAAAGAAAAGGTGATCCTTGTGATCACATCAAGGAATTTTATATGGTTTGTCAAGAGGTCATGTACAATAAAGACTTCTTAATAACTTAGGTGCTACTGGCATTAGAATGGTTCTTTAGTATACCCAAGGGATCCATTACAACATGGCCCGCACTAGTAGAAAAAATTATGCAGAATTATTCCTTAAATATGGAGAATGATGTCATGATGAACAAACTTTACAATGTAAAATAGAAGCACAATGATAACTTTGCGAGCTTCTTGTAACAATGGAATGGATTGGCAAGTTGTTTCCCATGTGCCTTGCTAAAAAAAAAGCTAGTAAGCATATTTGTTCCTAACCTAAACCCGAAGATAGCCTTTCATTTACAAATGCACTATGACTCTAACTTCAAAGAAGTAATAGAGAAGGGTAGTCAAATAAAAAGGCTCTCATCATGAAAGGTACACTTAAACTAGTTGTTAAGGACAAACATGAAGCAAATCCTTATATAAACCAAAGTTCTTCAACAAAAAAAAATGTCTTTGGTGACGGTATTACGAGACTCTAAAAGATTCCAAACCATACGAGATAGGTCAACTATAAAATATCTCACAAGGACCTCACCCAAAGGCATCTACCAAATGCATGTTTATGCCTCTAACCGAATCACTGTCAGCTATACTTAAACATTTAAACACTATGAACATGGTGTGGTACCCAACCACGATGGTACCATACCCAGAGGATGCTCAAAAACTTGGTTGTTTCAAAGAACATGAGTACTGTGATTTCCATCTTGTCAAAGGACACAAAAAATATAGATGCTTGAGACTATGTCATTATATACAAAACCTCATTGAAGAGGGAAATATTGTTGTGGATTCTCCCCCTCACTCAGGACAAGGTCCAAATGATAAAATGGGTATATTCAAATAGCCATTGCCCAACCATGCAGATAAGAAGAATAAGAATCCATATCATAGAAAAACTTCCAATAACTATAGGATTGTTACCTATGTTTATCCAACTAATGATAGTCCTTTGAATCCCTCCTAGGATGTATCCATTCATCTGATGAATAGGTCAATACTATTAGGATAAGATATAAAAACATTGTGTAGTTGGGACGTGATGCACTCATTTTATCATACTAGATCCCTTACTTGTCCCTCAAGAAGGTCGAGCACAATTTAATAACAGTTATAGAAAACACCCTCTAGGATATCAATCTTAGATATCCTCAAAATATCTACTACTCATAAAAACATATTGTATAAAACACTACAAAGTTTAGAAGTATCCATAGATGTAGATCCCGTGCATATTCAATCCACGATTTCACACCTCAACTCCAACAATCATATCACTTTTGATGATGCTGCAATCCCACGTAATAACCTGCGAGCATAACTTACCCCTATACTTAAAAGTGGTTGTTACCCTTCGTAAGATCAAGAGATTACTTGTAGATGGTGGAGTTGGTCTAAATATGTGTACTCTAAAATCTGGTTAAGAAGATAGGCCATTCATAAATGGATCTAGGGGCCAAAACTATTGCAATCACAACTTATGATAATGTGGAGCGTGAGTCAATAGGTACTATAGTAGTTTCAATGGAATTATGGCCGATTTTTCATGATATAATGTTCAATGTCCTTGACTTGGATCTTCCATACAACATTCTCTTAGGATGCCCATGGATCCATACCATGCAGGCCATTCCTTCAACCTTCCATTAGTGTATCAAGATGTGCCATGAAGGACAGATAGTCACCATTTAGGGTGATCCAGAAGCATTCATGTATTGTAGGGAATTACATAGTTTTTCTTGTGCAACTTATGAATGCCCTTCTATGGATATTGTTGTTCCTTTACAAACAAAAGCTATCAAGGAATGGGTGGATCCAGATTCACTCACTCCTTGTAATCAAAACTTTCCTTCATTGGTCAACCCTTTTACATCATGGGAGGCAACATCTGCAAAGTATGTCCCACGTGAACAATTCACTCTTCAACAGAATGTATTAATATCAAATCTAACAAGTATCACCAAGGACACGTGGTAGACCCTACTTTCATTTCAAGAGAACTCGGGATAAATGCCCCAAACCACTTGAGAATTTCATCGCTAGTAGTCTCCTATCCGAGGAAAAGATGTTAGAAGATCCCACTGGCCGAGTACTTGAGGGTACCATGGCTTCATGATATTAGGCCCCATAATATATCAAGGGCCACCACATGATGTATGTCATGGGTTACAATGGGTTTGGATGTGGTATCAATGCACAAGGATGATTAGAACCCATTCCTATCCCTCATTTCAAATCTAATAGACATGGTCTTGGAATAAGACCTCATGATGATTCACCCTTTGAGATTGATGTCACCTCTTTCGAACATGAGGATGACTCATCTCATTCAGATAATGACATAGATTCCCAATGTAGCCTCTATGAAGATATTGCCTCCACTAACCTATTCCCTAATCCAACTATCCTTACTTTTCTAGATGCAATCCTCAAACCAGTTTCAAGTAACCCTTTTATATCCCGAACTTGTAGATTGGGATCAATAATTTCATGTGTCAATTGATTTATTTGAGAAAATGAAGCATTTACAGAATTCATGGGACTCATGGATTCTATTCCAACTAGGGATCACAAGAAAGGTTTTGTAACTCAAATAGATTCGTAAGCGTAATTTTGACAAGAGACAAATCGTGTGGATGCTTAAATAAGAAGGTCATAAGAAAAAGTAAGAATTATTCAGAGAATCCATGCGGAAAGAATTAACGCAAGTCTCATAGCAATAAAGTTTTGAAGCACTAGTAGATAAACAAAACAAAGAACATGTAGACAAAATGGTATACCCATTCAAAGATGATGATGAACCACTTAAAGAGGTTGATCTTACTCTTCCCCCTGATCCTACGTGGATGGAGGATCCTTCTAAAATGCTTGTGGAAGAAATGATCGGTGTCAATATTATCTTAGAGGAGGAACCTAAAATGATAAAGTTGGGAATGTTAAGAAATATAATGTTTACATTATAGTGGGATATTTACCAAAAGGTAAATAATAATTAGTTAGTTATATTATTGTTATATAAACAATAATATATTGGTTGGAGTTGTTTTAACAACTCATATGATTTGAGTTGTGTATTGTTACGTGAGTAACAATCACAATTAAATAACATTATGGAGATATTGTTGGGAAAGTAGTTTCCTAGAAAATAGGGATGTAAATACCTATTTATATGTGTGGCATATGTTGTATAAACATCCGGAATGAATTGAATGATAAATTATTCTTCCATGAATTTTATTGTGTAAATCTGGTCTCACGCTATCATTTGGTACCAGAGCGATCTTGTCTTGCATCTTTGTGATGGAGTAATAAACTAGTTTGACGGGCAATTGGTGTTCTTCTTATCCTATGTATGATAGACTATTGTAACACGCTGAAACTTTACGAGTCCAAGCTTGGTTCAAAAAAATTAAAAAAGTGCTTTCTTGGGGACCGAATCTGTGAGGATATCATTTTCGCTTCATATATAATACAAATTTTGTGTCGAGGAACACCTCGTCAAATGTTAAAAGGAATATCCATGGTCTCGGTTATAGCTTGAAGAGGGCCTTGCATTCCGTATCGCTTGCTGTAAAATCCATGGTGGCTAAAGACGTCAAAGTTGGTAATAAGATAAATTATTCATATTCAACGATTCTAACTATCTACAGTCTTATACATGAATAGTGGCTTGTGGTGACAAAAAACGAGTAACCAAGCGTTTCCTACATATATTCTCTAGCATGTACAAGGGAACCGAAGCCGTATGCCTTAATCTTGTAGAAACGT
This sequence comes from Taxus wallichiana var. yunnanensis, assembly GCA_018340775.1. NCBI lineage: Eukaryota > Viridiplantae > Streptophyta > Pinopsida > Cupressales > Taxaceae > Taxus > Taxus wallichiana. The sequence goes on from CM031234.1 coordinate 45,868,892, forward strand.
GAGATTGCCAAATCTCGTGTACAATTGTGATCCAAGAAGCTCACGTGCTTCCACTCGTTGATAAGTCTACCCTTTTTGTTATCAGCTGTTGGACCCTTTTTCTCTGTTATTGCAAACCCGTCCACCATACATTGATCTGACTAGAGTGCATAATCAAATTTGTTGTTGCCATATTGTTCTTTCCAAGCCCATACAATGCATGTGTAAATTCTTGTTGGCGTGGAAGAAGATACCAAAATCCAATTAATTATACGTATGTGATAGCTTCCTGATCTGTCACATAAAAATTCTCTACATGTTATATTGAGCTCAAATCTGTGTTGGGTGAAGTATCGCTTTCTCCTGGACACGTGAATACACAAACCTCCACATGTAGGTTCATATCCATGAAGGTTTGGCTTAGGCATTATTGTATTAAGTCTAGAGTTGAGTTACTCAAAATTGTCAAAAAGTAATTCTAAGTATGTTTATATGTCTTCATTAATTATTGTCTTCAAATTAGTAGAGTGTAGGGATTGCATAGTATATTTGTTCATTGAGTTTTAAGTTTTCAATATCCACCTTATCAACATAAATTATGTCTTATCCAATATGTTAGTGGTATAAATAAGTTACTTGTTCACTTTAATATTTAGAAATCCATAGTTTATATTAAAAGGTCAAAAAGTTTTATATTTCATAGTTGTGTCATCATATTAAAAATTATCAAAGTGTATGTTACATCATGTGTCATTAAATAATTAAGCTATAGTATAATTTTTAATGTTGTTGAAATTATTGTTTTAAGTCTTTAAGTGTCATTATTTTGTGTCAGTAATTTTGTTGTCAAAAAGTCAACAAATTGAGTCATTATAAAAGTATGAAAAATAAAATAAAAAATTGCCTCACGGAAGCATTTTCGGTGTTAATCGACATCTAAAAAATAAAGTGTTTCACATTACGGGAGGGAAGAAAACAATAATCACAATGTGGAAACAATTGAGCTTCATATCCAAATCCGGTGAGTTAGTAGCATGTTCTTTGGAGGACAGAGGCATTGGAGGCTGGAGGATAACCAATGACCTCTCATCAATCACCAACAATGTATCCACTTCAATGATTTGGTGGCACATGTGTGAGTGGTGTGCCTTATTTCAGTGTGCATCGTGTTTTATTTTAGCATTTCAATTTGGTGTGGTTTTCAGTGTGAATTGAAAAATAAGAACAAAATTTCATTCTTGTTCACTACTATGTGGCTATTCCTATTTCCCCTATGTAAAAACATAGTGAAGAGGAAATAGCACAATGAAATGCAACATCATGAGTCTTGAAGAGGTTAAACAGTCACATGGGATCCTATTTATATCTAGGTTTGTGGTTAGCCTCTAAAAAACCATTGAAGGTTGTTTACATGTGTTCCTTCTTGAGTTCCCACACTGCTAGGTCAGATGTGTTCCCTAGAGTGACTAGTTGATAAGCACATGATTCGTGAGCGTGTTCCCATCCTCATAATTCAGATGTGTTCCTGACAATGCATGGTTGATAAGAAATTGATGTGTTCATTCTTCTACCTTCGATTCGAGTGTTGTAGATTAAGATCACGAGCAAGCACGGAAAAAAGCTACAAAGGAAATATGAAAATTATTTTACTACCATGGAAACATTAAGGGGGTAATATTAGGAAGTATAATGTTTACATTATAGTGGGATATTTACCAAAAGTTAAATAACAATTAGTTAGTTATATTATTGTTATATAAATAATAAAATATTAGTTGGAGTTATTTTAAAAACCCGTATGATTTGAGTTTTGTATTGTTACATGAGTAATAATCACAATTAAATAACATTATGGAGATATTTTTGGGAAAGTGGTTTCCCGAAAATAGGGATGTAAATACCTATTTATATGTGTGGCATATGTTGCATAAACACTTGGAATGAATTGAATGATAAATTATTCTTCTGTAATTTTTATTGTGTTAACCTGCTCTCACACTATTAGGGAGCTTCACTCTCAACTCAAGAACATAAGGTTTTTGTAGAGTTATTAAGATAATATGCAGATATATTTGCATGGTCATATGTAGATATTATCGGTTTCGACCCAGAATTGGTCGTGCACAACCTTCTTGTGCACCCAAATGCCAAAACTATCAAGGAGAGTTGAGAAATATGCACCCCAAAACTGCACTACTTGTCAGAGAAGAACTTGAAAATTTATTAGCTACTAATTTCATTAAACCCATTTACTATTCAGATTCGATATCCAACATAGTCCCAATTTAGAAGAACCATGTTGGCATAAGAATCTACACTGAATTCCACGACATCAATAAATCATGTCCCAAAGATGACTTCCCCTTGCCCAATATTGATATGATTGTTGATTCTACCATTGGTTATGAAATGTTATGCTTAATGGATAGTTTTTCAAAGTTATAGCGATTTGAATTGCGAGAGAAGGATCAACATACAACTTTTATCACCCCTTAGGGGACATTTTGTTACAAGGTCATGCCTTACGGACTCAATAATGTTGGGGCCACTTATCAGGATGCAATGATCATTGTCATCTTCCATGACATGATGAATGACATCATGGAGGATTGTGTTGATGATATTTTAGTAAAATCTAAAAGCGAGAGGAGAGCACCACTGAAGTTGTAAGACATATTTTTCAATGTCTTTGAGATTACAAAATATGTTTTAAACCTAAGAAGTGTGTCTTTGGAATTTTTTTCAGTGGAAGCTCCTTGGTTTCATTTTTTCACAAAGAGGCATAGAGGTATATCCTGCAAAGGTTAAAAATATCACGAAATACATCGCTTACAAATCTTAAACAACTTAGAATTTTACAAGAAAAGATACAAGAAATCTATCATTTTATTTCATAGCTTGTGGATAAGTGACATCCATTTACGCATCTATTGAATCATTCTCCTAATTAAATTTGATATTGAGGTTGTAAACTAGAAGTCGTTAAAAGGGCATGTGTTGGCTAATTAGTTGCGAAGCTCCTCTATCGGGATGGAACATTTATGTCTAGATATGCCAGATGCATCTATGATGTATGTTGAAGAGTTTGTAGAGTGAAAATTCCATTTTGGTGGATCATTCACCTTCCATGGATCGGGAGCGGGAGTGGTTTTCATCACTCTCACATGTGAGGTTATTCTAAGAGTGTTCCATTTTGGATTTACATACATTAATAACATTATGGAATATGAGGCACTCTTTGCTAGCTTCAAGTTGGATATCACTTGGAATATTAAACAAATTCGAGTCATTGGGGACTCCCAAGTTATTATTAAACAAGTTAATGATGAGTATAAGGTTAAAGATGAAATATTGTTCCATACAAGAATTTGGTTCAAACCTTAAAGGAATATTTTACACAGATTATCTTTGAGAAAAAACCAAGGCCACATAATAGATCGGTAGATGCCATGGCTACTATCAAATTACTATTATGTATTCTACCTCAAGAATGTAAAATTCCCTTATTTATAGAGTATTTATGCATACCCGCATATTATATGCCAGAATCTTGTTTGGCATCTGAAATTGTTGGTCCATCATCCCCTTAGTATGACCTTATATTTAGATATCTACAAGATGAAACATTTCCCCTAGAAATTACCCATTCTAAAAATAAATCCCTTATTTTCCGCATTTCCCATTACACCCTCCTAGGAGGAACTCTTTATCGTCATGGCGACAACGGGAATTTGCCTCGTGGTTTGGAAGTTACTGAGTTAGTTCATGCTATTAAGGAAGTACATGGAGGTATTTATGAGCACACATGAGTGGTATGTTCTTGGCTAAGAAACTCTTAAGGGTGTATTATTAATTTCCCACCATGGAGGAAAAAACAGTTGTAACTTCATCAAGAAGTGTGAACTGTGCCAAAAGTATGGAAACTTGATACATGCTTGAGCATAAAATTTATAGCCTATCACAATGCCTTGGCTATTTTCTAAATGGGGCTTGGATCTCATAGGAAGCTCCATCCTTATTCTTTCGCATGGCCATACCCACATTATTACCACCACCTAGTATTTTACTAAATGGGTAGAGGTTGTGCCTCTTACTTATGCCACTAGTACACAAATCTCCAAATTCATCATGAATAATCTCATTTTTCGTTACATTATCCCCTTCACCATTGTCATAGATAATGGTAAGTTGTTCAAAAAAATAGTTAAAACATTGTTCCAACGCTTCCATATTCAGCTTAAGTGGTCTCCCCTATTACCCCCAAGGTAATGGACAAGCCGAGGCTACCAATAAAACTATTGTATGAATCATGGAGAAGATGGTAAGTAATATTTGCTGTAATTAGCACTTATAGATACATCCCACCCTCTGGGCCTATTGAACCTCCATTCGCAATCCTCTTTAGTGCGACCCCATATTCCCTAGTCTATGGCACTAAATCCATCATACCCTTGTAAGTGGAACTCCCTTCCTTGATAATATCTCTCCAGGACTATCTTGATAAGGACAAAGACTACATAATATCTCGACTAGCGGAGTTGGAGTTGTTGGATGAAAAATGTATACGAGCACTTAATCACCTAAAGGTTTACCAAAACAGAGTATTAAGAGGATATAATAAATGGATCATTCATCGTGAATTCGATGTAGGATATCTTGTTCTAAAATAAAATCAGAAGAACTTTGTTAATGATAGAGAAAATAAAGGTAAATTTGAGGCTAACTGGTTAGGACCTTATGTGGTGGTTGCTAAATATGGATTAAGAGCTTACAAGCTAGCATAATCGGATGGCAAAGAGGTTTGAGAACCTATGAACACCATGCATCTCAACCACTTCTATGCTTAAGCATGACATGGATATCAGATAAGAACTAAAAAGTATAAAAACCAAGAAAAACGTGAGAAAACTAAGAAAATAGTAAAGAAAAAATAGTTCGTCCACATGTGAAAACCACACAATTGTAGCACAGTGGGTAGGTCTTTAGGTGAAAACTAGTTTCCAACAGTCAATGAGGATTAAATGGGTCATGAGCTACTCTTGCATCCGGATGGGTAACTCTCACCACTATTTAGGATTAGTTTCCTTTGCTAGGTCTAGGAAGCCTATCGAATCTATCTTACAAAGCCGTGATCTGGCTTATTTGTTCTTATATCTACGTGAAACATGTGCCTTTGTATATTTCCATCTACCATTGGTGGCACCTTCACATTCCACTTTCTCTTAAATATCTCGTGTGGCATTCTACCTTTGTATATTCCAACATCAAGTTGGGGGCATCTGCGTTTCTTTGTTCTTATACATCGCTTTGAACATGACCTTAGAAAATATGAAAACATTCAAAAATTTATACAAACATTTAAAAATTCATAAAATTCCCCTTAGAATGAAGCTACACTAACGTCATAACATTTTCTTACGGAAACCTCGAAAACAATGTAAATAGTAGCCTTGAAAACTTATCTTTTAAGATAACCCAAGAACATTAGAAAATATATCAATGGTATCCCACAAAAACAAGGTAATGATTTAATTAATTTTAGTTATCATTTTATATAGTTTTTATTATAAGTATCTGTTCACATTGTATGATTTCAGGAATGGTTAATTTACATACCTTAGATTGAATCTTGTTTTATTTAATTATTTTTTGCATCGAGTTCATTTTTATCTTTCATACTTGTGAAATAATGTTATGTTTTCGTAATTTGTTGTATGAATCTAATAGGATTCATTTTATTTACTTAGATTGAATACCAATTTAATTTGTTGTTAGAATTTGCATGAGTTCATTATAAGTTGCATATTGTTGTGTGGTTTTTATGTGTATATTTGTTTAATTTTGTTAACCTTTTTCTTGTGTGTTCTTTTTCTTGTACATCTATTTGTTATCACATCTATCATCTATCATTCATCACATATAACATTATCTAATACATCATATTTACAAAAATGATAATTTTTACATCATGCATGTATACTAAGCTAATCATCACATAACATATCATCAATGGGGGAAAGAGGGGTTGCACATGATAACAAATCTACCCCCCCACACCAATATCATCTAGTATTATCCCAAATGCTAGCATAAAACCAGAATGTCTCATAACCAAAAACATATGATATCATCTGAAGATATATCATCAATATAAAAACATGTGTTACAACATCACTAATCTAGCATGAACATACATAGGAAATGAGAATCATACATCATCATGATACACTCATACAGCTATAAACATGAATCATCATCATAAGGCATATAAAACATGGAAAATATAAATCATCAAATGTCCATATATACATGTATAAATATCTGTCTCAAAATAAGATATACATCATCAATACAACTTTTACATCTAAATGGCATGAATAAAAAATAATCCTTCATCAAGAGGCATACTCAAAATATGATACATTAGTACATACATCGATCAAAATCAGCCTTCATAAGAGGCATGTATACATACATATGTCTGTACAAAAAGGAGAGTTAACCATGATTCTCACCCTCTCTATGGATACTTGGTCTATGACATGGAGGACGAAACACCGACGGTGGGTGTGAGGGACCAATTACTAGTGTACCACCTTGTTGTCTAGCTAGATGCTAAAATGACCACCTTGACCTCCGTGATCCGGAGAGTTTCTGCTCACATATAACTAATCAAAGGGTGTAACCCACTATCCTGTTAGGACTACTCTGTAATAGGAGGCCTTGTAATATGAGGCCTCACCACTAGCTCTCATGATATCCTAAATCATATTTGTGTCTTCAAAAGAAGTGGATTCTGTATAATGGCTTCTCGCTCTCTGTCATTGAGTGCAGTATCAACATGGGCCCATCTCACGGTGGCAGTCTCCCAATCTCTATCTTTAGTAATGGTCTGGACCTAGGCTCGTTCCTGATCTCTCAGAATGATATAACCCTACACTTGTGCTTGAGCTTGGTCCCGATGAATAGTGACACTCTATGTATATGTCTACGCCTGATGTAAGAGATCAATCTACGAGTACCCTACGCTCCTATCTATTTGATCTGTGGCTGCCATGCTCCACTCTCCCCACCTTGATTGGCGGGCTCCCACCTAATCTCTCTCATTTTGTAATGACCTATACCTACGCCTTGAACTAGTCTCTCTCACCTGGTATCTATAGTTGAACTGCTATTGCTATGTGTAGTTACTCTTGAAGTACAAATAGATATCCATCATCTTCACCCCCCTAGAGCACGAGGTAGCAGAGACACGATATGGAAACACTTGATAAAATGGGGCATATAACACTGTTGGAATGCCTATTGGAGGAAACTCTATATCTAGATCTCGGGGTTCCTGTCTCTATCTAAGTCTAGTCCCCTGTCTCTATCACTGCTATGGTAGAGGATCATGTTTCCCACCCCCATCATGACATTTTCCATCAAAAGGATCATCATCATCATCCTCATCGTCGTTGCCACCATCACCTCCACCCTCATCACCGCTAAGAGGCCTCACTATGGGTGTGCTCACTCCTACATCGTAGGAAACTATAGGAATCATTAATCGATGAGGTATCACTATATGGTAATATGGATCATACTCTTGAGTACACCTGGATCTCAAACTTGTGTCAAGGGTACCCACATAGCTAGCCCAACCAATAAATAGTTAGTTAATGCTCTGTCCCGGTAATCTGTGGCCCCATATCAAAGTACTATCTAGCCCTACAAGAATACCACATGTCTAGCCCAAGTACGTCCTGTGTGATATCAAATTGTCTCTGGCATAGATCCACCTTGTAAATCTCCTGCATAGAGCTAGAACTGCCAAGCATGAAATGCTAAACTATCATTGTGTTGAGCTCTAGACCATCTTGAGGCTACTAAAAATGTCTCGTATGACATTCATATACTATTTAGTGGTGTGTTGTAGATCATATAGATCACATAGGTAATCATATGAATCTCCCATGTGTAGTCAAACGCCATCTCTAATTGGAACCCGATCCATAAATAAAGGCTCCTCGAGAGCTCAAACTCTCAAAGTACACCTGTAGGGTGACCAATAGTAGTTTGGTCCCATGCCAAAATTTGTAGAATCTGGCCGGTCCTATAGTCTTCGACGCTAGTATGTAATCAAATGAAGATCCCAATATAAGTGCACCAATATGCACTAGCCCTAATGATGGGTCTCACCATTGATCAATTCGTATATCACTCTAATAAGGCCAAGTGGAAATGAAGCTCTGGTTTTTCGGGAGTAAAAGACCACTAACAAAAACCATCAAATAAACAACAACCCAATTGAGCTCAGGATCCTCTATACACCACGATAGTCTGACTGTCATCCTGTGACGTGATATAGCTAGAACACCAAATATCTCAAGAATACACTAGTGGATATCAGGTTGGTGACTCATATATTAAATCAACTCACCCTGGATAGGGACCCACATAATGTGTCATACATCCTCTAGTGTGATAGTGATCTCACTAGTAGGAAAACAAAAACACTGACTCTCATTATGCCATCTCTTAGCTAAGGCTATCAGGAGGCCATGATCTAGAGTAATATGTGGCATGTCAGCCACGTAGGCTAGCCCTGTAACATATAAAATAATATCTAGTATCTTTTGATCCTCCTTGTCAAACTGTGCCTCTATCATGGAAAGACGTCCATATATCTCATGGGTGTGAAGGATAGGTAGTATCCACTGTGCAAAAACAAACGATACACGCGTTAGGGTTACATTTATATCTACTTCTACCTAGTTTTCTAGTAAAATTCTTCTTTCTTTCATCTAACATACTAATTTTTCACTTTCTTCTACAACAACCTAGTCTATTTTTATCTATACTTGGCTAATTGTTGGCAAGGGTAAATTATATACCTTCCTTAGCTCATGTGCACCTACTTGGCGCATGTGTGCCTCTGTCTCGACATGTACATGCCTAGTGCACATGTGCCTCACCTTTGATGCCTACACCTCCACCCCGATGTGTATGCTTTGAACCCTTTTTACCTAATCACCCCTACCTACCTAGGATGCATACGCATCTAGTTCGACAAATGTCCTTTCCCTTCAACAAGTGCACGTGTGCGCCCATTTTCCCCTTCTTGATGCATACGCATCCCCTTTAGTAGATACGTGTGTGTATACCCATATATTGAAAGGAATGCATATGCGTACCCATATTTTGATGCATGTGCACATGCCCGTACATCAAATTTACCCTAATCTATGCCTAAAAATGAGTAAAAATGACATTAAATGCGTAAAGGACAAAGTAGGGATGGGGCACTCATGTAGGGTCCATCCAATGTGTCCCAAAGGTAATCCCGAGATGCTATCTTATTATCTCTTCCTACTCGGTAGCCTCACCTTATCACTCCAAGGCTCTCATGCTCACTCACGGTGAAAATTTGTAAGATCTCCACTACAAATGAACTACTCGTGATTGATTTACCTCCGGTGGGTATATTAGGCTATTGTGATGCCCCTGAGGCATGTTTCCTCTTTTTTGATCACTCTAACACTTCTTCTGCTCACCAAAATGATTATTTTTATATTTAAAATAATTATTTTTACTAATTTTCACTACGCTAGAGCACTAAGTGCTACCTAGCAGTCATTTCTTTGCCCTAGGGTAGTTTACAAATATTCCAAGTGTTATTTTCTATTCTTTTCTTCAATTTTTCTTCTATTTCACCCGTCACAATAATTATTTTATTAAATAATTAATTTTGGATCATTCTTATTCTCATCGAGGCATTTTTACTACTATCTAATGCCCTTTTCTTTTCCCTTGGGCATTTTATGTGCTTTTAGGAGATCTTCCATCTCTTAAATTCTTCTGACCAATCAAAAATTTAAAAATTATAAAATCATCCAAAAATCTAAAAACAATCATGAAAACTTTGAAATTGACTAAAATTGGTAATCAACTCATTTGCAATTGAAATATGTGTCTTTTGCATGGTATTCATCTTAGATCTTGTTGGCATTTCCACAGGTATTAAAATAATGACTCATGGATAATCCGAATCTCGAACACATTTACAAAATTTACACTTGCTTACTTTGTTTGTACTATGAGGTACTATCGTTACCTAGAACTATTTTCATCGTGCACATTACTTTTCCATTGGACCCAAGTTTCCTCCATCCTTTCACTTGCATATACAAATTATTTGGGACATAATTTTTAACCCTTTTCATTTATTAAAACGTTTGGGATTGCAGCTCGATAAAAAAATTTGTGCAACCATCTTGAACGTTGTTGGTTTGAGTGTGCGTTATTGTACTTATTTCCTTGTTAAGTGAGTTTTTTCTTCTCGTTTTGCATTACATTCATCTATGTTGCATGGAGTTGGCCATTGTAACAATGGACAATTGTTTTTGTATCTTGGCTTTTCATGTCATTTTACGCTTCCGTTGTAGGCTTATACTTTAATAAGAACCGATCATGAAGATTACTAGCAATATGATGAATAAGAATTTTTTTATATAGCAATGCCTTGTGGATAGTGTTAGTGCAAATCAGAAAGCACCCCACGGATGTTGATCGATTTCTAAATTAATCATTCTAAGAATCCAAAGTGTGATTGCACAACATTGAAACCTCTCTCCAAGTGTGGGACTTGCAAAATGAGAGAGGAATCTCTAGATTAGAGGTTGGTTCCTCAAATTCCTCCGATTAGATCATTATTTGCACAATTGCAGAGGTTTGAATCCTAATCCTACTCTAAATTCCAAGGAGACAGAGATAGAAAGTGTAAAAATCGACACTAAAATAAGCGGTGATACACCAAAGGAGGAGTGGTGAACACTTCTAGTTTTGTAGATAGCCACGAGATCATGGAATGCAAAATAAACATCATGCAAAAACGATAAGATGTAATTGAAAGTCTGAAATGAAGCAAACAACACAACCAAAGGGATGAAAAGCGGTCACAGAGCCTATATTGTTATTTCCACTATCAAAATCCTTGCATTACAACATCAAAAGGTAGAAAAACTGTTCTGACCATCAAGAGGTCCGATACTTGTAAAAATAACTTGTTGAAGGTGAAAGAAGAAGCTTGCTATCCAAATAAATGTTCTTTTCAAAAATGAGCCAAATCTGGCTTTTTACAATGCATGGGTCGAGCCAGAGAGAGAAAACATGTAAAAACATGGGAGCCATTCCTCATTGAATGAAGATGCATTAAAATAGCATGGGTGTCCTTACGGACCCATGCCACGACATTTTGACCATCTTTGGAGAATAATGCGGCCCATCTTGCATTAAAAGCTGGTTGTTGAAACGTCATTTCGGCCATTACCATGTGCGAGAGCGTTTCTGATTTTATCTCTCCAAACTGAACCAAAATACAAGATTAACCCGGAATCATGTAGATAATTTAACCAGACTTTCATTGATATAAAGAACGCGAAAAGCCGAGCTCTGGATCGAAATTTATGGCCATTTTAAGATTTAGGGAAAAATAGGCCCAAAACGGATCAAGAGGAATTTTTTTGAATTTTACCCTTTTTGCATTTTGAAAAATTTTCCAAAAAAATTCCGCATGCATCCACCACTAGGATGACACGTGTCGGCCCTGATTGCGCATGAGCTCATCCTTTTAAATTCTTCTTTCAGCCCTTAAATTTTTTTGCTACTTGGACACATGGCACTATTTTATTGGTTCGGGCACGAGGGCGCACTTTGTCCTTGAAATTTTGGCATTTTTCACTTTGGGAAAATTTTCCATTTTCCCCTCGCGCTCTGCCATTCAAGTGCCACATGGCACGATTTCATTGGACGTGGGCCCTTCCTGACCATTTCCCTTTTGTTTTTGCCTTTGGAAAATTTTTCAAAATTTTCCTGCCGGGCCGATGAGGTGAAGACACGTGGTGAGATTTGATTCGTTGGTGGCTCTTTGATTTTTACGTCCCACACATCCTCGCGTACCTTTTTGGCCTGGCTGTCCCGGATGAAAATCTCCTGCTTCGGCCGATTCGGGCTTCCTTGTTCCTGTTTGAGGTGAAGACACGTGGCGAGATTTGATTCATTGGCGGCTCTTTCGGCTTTTCGCGTCCCTCGCGTACCTTTGGCCCGGATGTCCCAAACTGCCTGGGAAAAATATCTCTAAACCACCCGAAATGGACTATCTTTCGGCGAATCGGTCAGTTCACATCCCTGCGTACCTTTGGCCCGGATGTCCCAAACCGCGTGAAATAAAGACTTAGACATTTTTCCTTGCTTTCGGTAGTTTTGGCTTTTCGCGTCCCTCGCGTCCTGATGTCCCAACTATCCCATGGACTACCTAGGACAAAAGACTTAGCCGATTTTCTTGCTTTTTCAGCCCCAAGCTTGGTACGACGAACCCCAGTACGACCGAAATCCTTTAAAACAGTCTTGTAACCTTATTTTCTATAGTTTTTCCATTTTGTCCAACTCGTTGGGATTTCTTCTTGGATGGGAGAGTTAGAAAAAGGTCGAGGGGACCCTAAAAAACATGATTTTTTTTTGCCTTGAATCAATCTACTTGCTCGTGACTGAATAATTTGATACATGTTATCAAAATTACCTTGAGTGGTGAATTTTGGATAACAATTTTGGTGACTCAGTGAGTCATCCGCTCTTGGATGAAGTTTCCAGGTTCTGAAGCATCCATTGGGCATGGAGTCATGAGTTGTCTGTTCGGAACCCCAACTGACTTAGAATGTTGCAAGGAGGAAGATGGAATATCACCCGATGGAAGCAAGGGCTGCAAAACATCTCCAGGGATAGCAAGCCTATGCCAAAGCACTTAGGGAAAGCAAAACAACCTACAACAAAACAATGTGCACAAGCACTTGGAGGAATGAAAACCTAAGCTAATATTTACAAGGTGGAGAATTTCCCTTTAGTAGCAATGCTTTAGATAGATTCCATTGACTAGAATCTATAGTTCTTCGCCATCCAATGAAGACAATTGGAAGGCATTTCTGTCCTTACACTTTGTGACCATGTATGGGCCACTCCAAATGGCATCAAATTTTGAATGCCTTCCTGGTTTTGCTCTATCTACATCCCATTTTAACACTAGATCTCCAAAATTGGAAAGATCTACTCTTGGCCTTCCTCTCAAAGGTCTTCTTGATCAAAGCTTGATCCTTCTCCATTGCTTGGGATGCCTGATCTCTGATCTCTTGGAGCTCCATCAACTCTGCATATCTCACCTCCATGGGCCCAAACTCTAGCAACTCTAACTGCTTCATGAGTTCCAATGTTGGAAACTCAAGTGACATGGGCAAGATTGCCTCTCTTCCATAAACAAGCCTGAATGGAGAGTTACCTGTGGATCTCTTGGGAGTTATCCTATCAGCCCATAAGGCTGATTTCAGTTTGGTATGCCAAGACCTCTGATTCTCATCAAGAGTCCTCCTGATGATCCTTAACAAGTTCTTGTTTGTAGATTCAGCCTGGCCATTACCCTGAGGGTAGTAGTTTGATGAAGTACTTAAGTAGATCCCGTTCTTGACATCCCACTCAATCACCTTGGATCCAATGAATACTAATGCATTATCTCAGATTATTGTAGCAGGTATGCCAAATCTGATTACTATCCCCTCATAGAAGTCTAAGATGCTAGACTCATTTGCTTCCTTGAGTGCTACTGCTTCATCCACTTGGTGAAGTAGTCTGTGGCTGTCAAAATCCACTTATGCCCTTGGCTTGAATTGGGATTAATGACTCCAATGAAGTCCAAACCCCATTGCATGAATGGCTGGTCAACTGAAATTGGATGCAATGGGAGGGCAGCAAGCCTCTCTTTACCTGTGAAGAATGCACAATTCTTGCACCTCTTGATCCATGCATAACAATCATTGAAAATATTGGGCCAATAATAGCCAGCCCTCATGATCTTTAGGGCTGTCACTCTTTGTGTAAAATGACCACCAGCTGGTCCACCATGGAACTCTTCCAACACCCTATGAATTTGATTTGTGTTAATACATCTCAAGAGACACTCCATTCACATCTTTCTTGAACAAAACACCGTCTACTATGGCATATGGGACAGCCTGCAATCTGAAGTGTCTTCTTTGGGTCTTTTTCATCTCTGGAGGGCATAGGCCCGTGCTTAGGAAGTGCATTATACCTTGGGTCTAGCAAGGAGTGGAGACAACATTATCCTCTTCTTGAGTGCTACCTTGCACATGGCTATCTTGAACTGTCAAAACAGCCTCTTCTTCATTACATACTCCCTTTTGCTTGCCCAGAATCAGCTGCTCACACAATCCTTTTCCTCTTACCAGCTTGGTGACCTTGATCTCAATGCCATACTCCATGACACAAATGATCCAACCTGCCCTTTTCTCATTCAAATCCTTGTTGAGGAGGAAGTCCTTTACTCTCGCATGAGAGACCAACAACTGAACCTTGTTGTTTGAGACTAGATGCTTGAATTTCTTCAAGCTTCTGATTAATGCAAGTACATGCTTCTCAATAAAAGAATATCTCACCTCATAGTCTCCAGGCTTTGGCTGAAGAAAGTAATTAGCTGCTCATCATTTTCCTTGTTCTGCTGTACCAAAATAGCAGAAATGGTATCATTACCCCCAAACGCATAGAGGATGAAGTCCTTGGAGAAATTTGGGTTGATGAGAGTTGGTGCTTGAGAGATGGCTTCTTTGATTGCTTCAAAACTCTCCTTGCCTTCTGTTGTCCACTTGAAAGCCATGCTTTTCTTTAACATCTTGGTGATAGGTTTGACAAACCTCCGAACAAAGTTTATTCTCCCCAAGAAACTCTAAAGGGCCTTCTTATGGCTTGGCAATGGTAGTGCTCTTATGGCTTCAACCCTCTCTGGATCAATTGCTAATCCTTCTTTGGAGACAATATGGCCAAGGAGCTTTCCTTCATGTGCTAGGAAGATACACTTCTTAGGATTCAAAGACACTCCAAATCTCTTGCACCTTTGGAAGACTTGTCTCAAATGAGAGAGGTGGTCTGCTGCATTCTTTGAAAAAATAGTGATATCATCAAGGTATATCAGCACCATGTTGTTAATCAAACCTTTGAACGCCATGTCCATTGCTCTTTGGAAGGTAGCTCCAGCGTTGGATAGCCCAAATGGCATTTTCTTGTATGCATAAGTTCCCCATTTGGTTGTGAAGGCTGTCTTGAACTGATCTTCTTCCTTCACCATAATCTGATTGTAGCCCGAGTAGCCATCAAGTAGTGAAAACCTCTCGGAGCCAGCCACAACTTGTAAAATTTTCTCCATAGAAGGGAGTGGGTAATGGTCCTTGAGAGATGCTCTATTCAAGTCTCTGAAGTCAACACACAATCTGATCTCTCCACTCTTCTTTCTGACTGGAACTAAGTTGGCAACCCAACTAGAATGCTTGATTGGGAATATAATTCTTGACTCAATCAACTTGTTCAATTCCTTCCTCATGAGAGGTTCCATGCGTGGATTGGTGGCCTTTGTTTACGCACTGATGGGATTAGTATTTGGATCCAATTCAATGGTGTGATGAGCTAACTTGGGATTGAAACCTTTCAAATCTTCATAGCTCTAAGCAAACACATCAGGAAACTCTTGACATAGTTGTATGAACTCATACCTTTCTTGTTCAGTTGTCATCTTTCCAATTTGCAATGGTTTGTTCTCTTCCACCAAGATGGATACTGAATCTTCTCTCTTGACCTAAATGTTTGCTTTCTCTTTCCTAAACTGATCATTGGGATTGAAAATGGACTCCAAAGTGATAAGTCCCTTGGGCAGCTTGTTAGTTCTTAGCTGTACCACTTGGTCACCATACTGCTGTTCCAATTTTTCTGATTTTTAGTGAGAACTCAGCTTCTTCTTATAAGAAATGTATGATTTGCTGGTCATTTTCAAACACTTGTCCAACTTACATTGTTATCCGGCATTGAAGGCCTCAAAATCACATGGATGTTTGGTGTACCTTGTCCTTTTGAATGCTTTCCACAATATCAAAGGCTGCCTCAATTGCTACAAGCTTGTCGCAGCTTGGTTCTCTTTCTAGGAAGGCGATTTGATGCCAAAACCCTCAAAATCTTCAATGAGGTCCCACACCCTGTTCTTGTAGCACTTGAGTAGATCATTCTTGGTAGCATGCTGCCCTTTGACCTAATTTACAATCAATTCACTGTCACCAAAGAATTACAAGTTCTTTATCCCTCTCTTTATTAGCCAATGCATCCCTTGCACCAAGGCTTCATATTCAATAGTGTTATTGGAGCATGCAAACTGAAATCTAAAAGCTGAATAGTACTTTACTCCTTGAGGTGAAACCAGCATGGCTCCCCCTCCGACACCTTGTCTACTCCTTGATCCATCAAAAAACAGCTGCCATACCTCATTGTCATCCTTGTGGTCTGGCTTGGTGATGCTAGGAATGGGCTGATCTTTTTCATGTATGTAATAGACTCCTAGCTCAGATTCTTCTACTTCTTGATAAGGATCAAAAGCATGCACCTTGTTTGCCCATTCATCAAGAGTTAGATCCGGGATGCTTCCAACCTTGGTGTCAGCTTCATCAGTGCTTGGGTGATCTTCTTGATCAAATGTCGAACAGTTGGCATTGATCTGACTTGGAGTGTAGGGCTCAATGTGGAAGTTTGCAATAGGTTCAAACCTGATTATAGCTTTGGTTCCATACCTCGTTCTGAATAGCATGTGTGACCAATCAGCAGACAAATATCCTCCAATCTTGGCTGTGAAATCTCTTGACAAACATAGGGCAAAGAGTGGTGGAAGGTCTATAACTGATACATCTTGTAAAACAACAACATTTGGACATGCATGCAAGGTAAGACTCAAGTTTCTAATCACCCCAACTGTTGTTACTACTGTCCCATCCAACTACACTACCCCTTTGGATATGGTTTCATATTGAAGTCCTAGCTGATCAGCTATTTGCTTGGGCATCACTGAGCTACTTGCCCCGGAATCAATCATGCAATTATGCACCAATTGGTTTCCAATGATTAATGAGACATAAAAAGGAGGGGGCTTCAACATTCTACCTTGCTATCCTCCATGATTCCCTTGGCTAGCAAGCATTTGTGAGCACCTTCTCTTGCATTTGGACTTGCTTGATTCGAAGTTGGCGAGGTCCTTCATGGCAACTTGTAGCAAATCTCTTTGGCCTGGGATGGATAGTGATTCCCACATTGATATGTTTACGTTTGTCTTCTTCATCTGATCAATGATGTTGAATGGGGATGAAGCATCCCTCTGTTTTCCTTTAGCTTGCGCACTCATTCCTTGCACATGGGCAGCAGCGGATGACATCTGAGTTGGTTTAGGAGCTGGTTTGGGTGCTCCTTGCATGTTTGGGACTACATTTTGTTTGCCAAAAGCTTGTGGAGTGGTAGAAGGTTGTGGATTACTTGGAGCCAATGGTTGTCCTTCACCCAAATTTCTCCTTTTTGACCTTGTGTTGGCTGCAACACTTTGAGAGTGTATTTGATTCATACCACATAAATCTTGACACGCCAATTGACAAGAGTAGTTTCGTTCGGAGATGTTCCTTGCTGAGGTGCTTCTTGCTGCTGATCCTCTTCGTGGTTGGACTCTTGCGACCCACCAATGGTTTACACCATAAGAGCCTGATTTAATGCACCATTAAAGCACATTGATTGGTTATGTGGTTGACCACACGGGAAACACCAATCATATTCTTGGGCCATGTTATTTTACACGGTACCAAAGCTCTAGATGTGGATGCAACATTGGGGTTATCGGGCTGAAATGGTCTATTGGCAGGAGGCCTTGCTTGATTCTAATTTGCAGCTAGATTGGGTGGTCTTTGAGGCTGATATGGCTGCCTGTTAGGCCGAGCTTGAGGCTGATAAGAAGGTCTAAAACTTTGGGCTTGCTGCCTCTTGAGTGTAACCAGCTCATTTCTAAGGTTACGCAATTGTTTCATGACCTCTTGGAGTTAATTTGAAGCACTAGAGGATGAAGTAGAAGCTTCACTTGAATTCTGATTTCTAGGAGTGGGAATAGGAGCCAAAGTGGGTGCTTGACTAGTGCTTGGATTTTCTAAGTTTGGATACAAGGGCATGGGAGGCCTAGGAGCTAGCTTTCCAGCTTGAATCAAACAATTTTCAGCCCAAATGGCAATGCTATAAGCCATAGGGATAGTTATGCCTCCCATGGACTGAATCAACATAGAAATATCAGAATTTAAAGCTTTAAGGTAATATAGGAAAGCACCTTCTGCTGCTGGCCTTACTGCCACTGGAATCCTCTCCCAAGTCCTTTGAAATCTGAAGTTGAAGTCAGTTAGCTACTCATTGGGAGCTCTCTTAATGGTTGTCAATTGTTCCAAAAGGGACAAATTATCTCCTTTCTCCAAGCTGCTCGTGGAGGGATATACATAGCTGATTCTAATTTGTGATAGAACCAGCTCCAAGGATCTGAACCATTGCAAAGCTTTCCCTTTGAATGAAGATGCCGGTAATTTTATAGCAATTTGCATCTCATTGATTTCATGAATTGCACAAAGGTTGGCAATGTCCTTGACATGATCACTAAGAGTAGTTTGATTCTCTCCAGTGAAGTATGGAATGTTCTTCAATGATGCAACTGGAATTAGATTTTGTGCTTTGAGAGCAAGTGGGCTACTGCTAGTGAAATTGACATACGGATTTAGTGGTTACGCCATTATGATTGGCCTGAGAACCCTCGTTGATTAGATGAAAGGCCTACCAGGTGGAGGTGTTGACAAGGTTCTATTAGGTGGAGATGGATATCTTTGAGCTCTTCTTCCCCTTCTTTCTCTTCCTAGAGATAGGTGTAGATGAACAAACAATCCTTCCTCCCTAGTTCTTGACCTGGTCTATATTCTTCTCATAAATTTTCAGGCTTGGACTGCTGAAATCAGCGGATTGTGCTTCTTTTGGAGTCGCCAGATGTGTAATTTTAAGATCTTTCAAAGATGGAACTTACAACAAGTGCACATCGATCTTGTTGCAATAAAAGTGAAGACCTCTAGCTCCCACCGGGTGTGCCAAAACTGTTAGTGCAAATCAGCAGCACCCCCTGGATGTTGATCAGATTTCTAGTTTGATCATTCTAAGCATCCAGTGTGATTGCACAACATTGAAACCTCTCTCCAAGTGTGGGACTTGCAAAATGAGAGAGGAATCTCCATATTAGAGGCTGGTTCCTAAAACTCCTCTGATTAGATCTGTTATTTGCACAATTGCAGAGGTTTGAATCCTAATCCTACTCTAAATTCCAAGGAGACAGAGATAGAAAGTGCAAAAATTGAAACTGAACTAAGCGGTGATACACCAAAGGAGGAGTGGTGAACACTTCTAGTTCTGCAGATAGACACAGATCATGGAATGCAACATAAACATCATGCATAAACTGATAAGATGCAATTGAAAGTCTGAAATGAAGCAAACAACACAACCAAAGGGTTGAAAACTAGTCACAAAGCCTGTATTGTTATTTCCACAGTCAAAATCCTTGGATTACAACATCAAAAGGTAGAAAACTTGTTATGACCATCAAGAGGTTTGATACTTGCAAAAATCACTTGTTGAAGGTGAAAGAAGAAGCTTGCTATCCAAAGAAATGTTCTTTTCAAAAATGAGCCAAATCGGCTTTTTACAATGCATGGGTCGAGCCTAGGAGAGAGAAAACATGTAAAAAAATGGGAGCCATTCCTCATTAAATGAAGATGCATTAAAATAGCATGGGTGTCCTTACATACCCATGCGCCTGACATTTTGACCATCTTTGGAGAAGAATGCGGCCCATCTTGCATTAAAGCTGGTTATTGAAACGTCATTTCGGCCATTACCACGTGCCAGAGACATTTCCTGATTTTCTCTCTCCAAAATGAACCAAAATACAAGATTGACCCTGTAATCATGTAGATAATTTCACCAGATTTCCATTGATATAAATAATACGAAAAACCGAGCTCGGATCGAAAGTTATGGCCATTTGAAGATTTAGGGCAAAAAAATTGCCCAAAACGGATCGGTGGGAATTTTTTTTGAATTTTACCCTTTTTTGCATTTTGAAAAATTTTCAAAAAAAATCCCCACGCATCTACCACTAGGATGACATGTGTCAAGCCCGATTGACATGAGCTCATCCTTTAAAATTCTTCTTTCGGGCCCTTAAAATTTTTGCCACTTGGACACATGGCACTATTTTATTAGTTCGGGCCTCGAAGGGCGCACTTTGTCCTTGAAATTTTGGCATTTTTCACTTTGGGAAAATTTTCCATTTTCCCCCTATGCTCCACCATTCAAGTCCCACGTGGCATGTTTTCATTGGACGTGGGCCCTTCCTGACCATTTCCCTTTTGTTTTTGCCTTTGGAAAATCTTTGAAAATTTTCCCGCCGAGCCGATGAGGTGAAGACACGTGGCGAGATTTGATTCGTTGGTGGCTCTTTCGGATTTTTGCATCCCACCACGTCCCTCACATACCTTTGTCTGGATGTCCCAAACCACATGAAACAAATACTTAGACATTTTCCTTGCTTTGGCCGTTTGCTTTTCGCTTCTTAGCGTCCCAGTGTCCGGGGACTACGGGACAAAAGACTTAGCCGATTTTCTTGCTTTTTCAGCCCCGAGGCTTGGTACAACAAACCCCGAGTATGACATGAAATCCTTTAAAACAGTCCTGCAACCTTATTTTCTGCATTTTTCCATTTTTTCCAACTCGTTGGTATTTCTTCTTGGATGGGAGAGTTAGAAAAAGGCCGAGGGACCCCAAAAAAAAGATGATTTTTTTTTTTTTTTTTTGCGTTGAATCAATCTACTTACTTGGGACTAAATAATTTTTATACATGTTATCAAAATTACCTTGAGGGTGAATTTTGGATAATGAGATAGCTCAAAGTCCCTTTTTGTTATTTTCTCTTCTATCTCCCCTTTCTTATGCTTGTTATTTCTTCAAATCCTTCTTTTCGATCATCGATCATGTTCCTCCATCACCCCACTTACACTAGAGTGGGAATCCTTAATATTACTAATTTTTCTTATATCCCTTAAAAATTTTCTACTTATTTATGTTTTTCTAATTTATTTGAAGTGAATTCATACACATCACCTCAAAGAGGGAAAGTGTAGACACCTATAATCAGTCTACATGATCTTATTACTAAGATCATACTAACTATCCTACTCTCATGTTCATTTACTACACTGCGCCGAGTAAATCACCCTTTCTAACCTCTTCTAAACCCCCTAAGTTGGCTAATCCCTCTCTAACTAGCTTTTATAAGCTTGTTTTCCCTTTAATTAACCTTGTTTAGGTTAATTAACCTTCCTATTGACTTTCTAAAGAGAATTTGAATTTCTAAAACAAATATATCTCCTTTTCAAAATAGCCACTTGGCATTCCAAATCCAATTCACACCTCTCAATGTGCCTTTCGAGGATCACCTTTTTTACTCCTTTTTAATGCCACATGCATCCAAAAGACCTTTTCCTCCAAACTAAGAACTATAAATAGAAGGGTACCCCTCCCACATTTTCATAAGAACTCTCTCTCTCTCTCTCTTATCTCATTTCTGATTTAGGTTATGCTTTAGTCATTTTAGAGTCATTTCATTTCATATTTGAGCTATTTACTTGTTATTTGCTAATCCTTTCAAAGCTTCAAGTAAATGGGAGAATCCATTAATGGTGAGCTTCCATTCTTAAGCTTTTGAGACATCAATAAACACATAACTGATTGCTAGAGATTTAATAGGTTCATTTATAGATAGCTTTCATGGAGTAGAGAACTAATATAGTCATGTTTAGAGGTTGATTGTTTGTTTCAAGCTTTATGTATGCATGCAAATAGGTAGCTCTTGTTTATCTCTAATATTATGGTCATTGAGTTATTTGTTTCAAAGATTTTGGGGTTTCTTTAGAGATTCTTACCCCATGTTCATAACTTTAAAAAAATTTCATTACACACAGGTACACATCATGGAAATATAATATAGGCATGGGATCATCTTGGGAATGTTTTCTATGGAATTTATGAGCAATAGTTTGGTGTAGTTTAGCTCCTAGAGGTAGATTTTTAAAATTCACGAAGTTGGTCTTGAGAATTGATAGTGTAGTTTGATACAAATGAGATAGATTTGAATATTACAAGAATATTTATGAAAATAATCTCATGGATCATGTATACATGTTATTTTTAGTGCTTCATGCTAAATTTCATCAATTTCTAAAAAGGTATGTGAAATTTGTGTAAGGTTTTATAAAACATGCTTCTTAAGAAGTGAAAAGTAAGTTCTCTCAATTATTAGAACCTAGGAAAATTTATAGTTCCTCCTTCAAATAAATAATAGAATCAATTTTTGTATAGGACTCCAATATTGAGGTATTACAAATTTTTGAAGCAAAATGGATAAGAATTAAGAAAGTTATGAGTATTCTTCTACCGGTGTTTTCTCTCTCTCCAAGACTTCTTCTTGAGTTGATAAGCTTACCATGAGTTTTCAGACTCTAAATAATTGGTGAAACTTTTACACTCCTCATAAGGTTATTAAATATTTTATAAATCAAAATGATGACACCATTTCTCTCAGGGTGAACTATGCCATATAGGCATGCATGAGATTTACAAAACTATGTCTAAGAACTCATACAATGACCTATCTAAGCTTGTATATTTTAGTAAAATATGGTGTGAACTTGTTCTTTAGAGATCACGAGGATTCATTCATCCTCTATAGGACAAAGTAGACTTGTTGAAAACTTTATGGTAGTATGGTGAAATATAAGCTTATTTGAAGGGAGTTGATCACCTTCATTGAATTATATGATGTGCATAGGAAGCATATAAAAACTTGATGAGTATTTTACTTTAAGAACCTATATATTGTGACAAAATAATCTTAAACATGTCATTTAATTCATTATTGGTGAAATATGAGTGAAATTGAATAACCAAGTGAGTGGAAAGGTAGAATTAAGAGGTTCATGTAATGCCTGTTTAAACAACCACTTGAGACCCAAGAAACAACCTAGGGTTAGCTAGAAAAATTAGGGGATAATTGTTTTTTGCTTTGAAGTGTCTACAACTAGGTTACAAGACATCAGTTTTCACTAACGGAGTTCGGAACCGGACAATGTACTACAACATATGTTTTCCTTCATTAAATAATATCAAGATCAAAAGGTTGAAAATGTAGGGTTATATGTTTTAGTTAGGTTCGAGGAGTAATTTACCCCCATGCCTACTCTCTAACTCGGATATTCAATCTGGATTTTCTCCTACATAATGCTTCCAAAATTTCCCTAAACCTTTCTAAATGGATAGGAAATTTTCTCACATTTTAGATGACATAAAGAAGTCCTCCTAACTCCTTATAGAACTCAAGATATGAATGGGCGAGTTCTCGGGTCAAATTTTCCCCTAGGGGGACATGTGTCAAGAGGTGGGGAAAACACCTAGAATGGTTTGGCGGGTCGCGGGGCATCTTAGGGAATTTTTTTCCATTGTGCGGCTAAAAGTCAAAAAACATCTCGCACCTCCGCGGCTCCTTGGAGAACACATGTCGAGTCTTGGCGCAAAGTGGGAAAGGTTAAGGGATTGTCGAGTGGCATGGAACTTTGGTGAGTTATGCCGAAAGGAGGCAAAAAGGAAAAAGGGGACGCGCATGAGTCCATGCACCCGTGGAAGAAGGAAAATCTGAGGGGAAGGCAGAGTTACGGGCCACGGGGAACATTTGTAAAAATTTCCAAAGTCAAAACCTAAAAGAAATAAAAGGGGTCTGCCCTCCCCACTACCACCCCAAGGTGTCACGTGGCATATTCTCATTAGTTGTGTCCTGGCAGAACTAAAATGAAAATTTTTCCCCAATTTTTTTTAAAAGGGCTAAGGGTAAAAAGGGAACCGTGCCTCCACCATAGCCCTAAGAGGATATGTCGCACCCTCTGATTGGCTATGGGCCAGCAGAGGAAAAAGGAAAATTTTTCTAAAGGAAGAATTAAAAGTTAAACTTTCAAAATTCTCCCGCGCATCCGTTGAGCCACGTGTCAGCACATGATTGGTTGCGGGTTAGCGGGGATGCGGGGCAATGTGGGAAAATTTTCCCAAGGTGAAAATTTTAAAAAGGAAAAGTTTAAAACTTTTGTCCACCCCACCGAGGTGCCACATGGTAGATCCCAATTGGTTGAGGGATGGCGGGGTAGTGGAATTTTAAGGAAAAATTTTCCAAAGTTAAAAATTAAAGTTAGTCGTTAGATTTATTTTATTTTGAATGCCAAATTGAAGTAAAACTTCCAATGGCAATAACTTTTGATAGGAATCTTATATTTTGGAAAACGAGGACTTTTCTAAAATCTCTCGATGCCCTATTTACATAGGAGTCATCAAATTTGGGAATTGATGAAGTTTGAGAGGTCAATTTTGAGAAACCAATCTGCAGGGTTTTAATTAGTGAATTGGCAGTTTTTAGCTTTTCAATTTGGTTAAATTAGATCTCCTCTTTCACTCAACATGTCAAAAATACATGGAGGATTGGTCTAGGGAGGTTTTAGAGTGTTTTCAGAGAGTAAATTTGTTTAATTTATTCAAGGTTGTATTTTTCCAACAATAGACAGAAAAATGATTGTGTAAGTTTCAAATTGGATTTTATAAAGTTTTGAACGTTCTTTCTTAAATGTTAGGGTCAATTTGAATTACTTACAACTTACTAAGCCTGAATTTCAATGTTTCATATCTTATTGCTTGGTGTAATTTTTAATTGCTCATTTATATATATATAAAAATAGAATTGCGAGTAAAGTTTATAACCGTGATCTTTTCTTTCAAATCTACATGTCAATTTCATCATTTCAATGTGTGAATAGGTTCAAAAATAGTCTAATACATATACTAGATTTAATTAACCATTCAATTCCATATTAAAATTTTAATTCTGATTTCAATTTTAATAAAGTTCCAAGTATGCAAAAATAATATACTTCCTTCCTACACATTCTTCCTTTTTCAAACAGCAATTTCAATCTTAACAGCAAATCCAAATCCAATACACAATACAATTTTGAAAGTTAAGGTAATCCTTTATTCATTTCCAATACAACTTTACAATCTTCTCTTTTCCATTTGATTTCTAAAATACAAAATACAATGCATATAACATCTTTTACATTTCTTTTCCAAAACAGAGAGTAAAATAAATCTCCTTTACATTTCACATTCCAATCTTCAGTATTACATTACCAAAACAAATGTCTTCACATTGAAATTATTTATACAACTCATCCACTTTAAAGTGGGAAGGGTTACAATGAACTTGCACAAAAGAAGGGACTGTCAAACTGTATTCCTCTTGCTCCAAAATAGCAGCATGCTAGTTTCTCCATATTTTCATCTTGATCACAACAAGGAAGGGGGAAAGGCAACACTCTCCACCCAACCAAGACATCCAATGAGAAGGGAGAATCCATCCTTCCTCATTGGCCCCCAAGCCCCAACCATATTGAAATAGAAGATGATAATCAACTCATGGAAACAAGGCTTCCACAACAAACATGCAATATTCTTTCACATGCATAATACAATAAGAAACACAGTCAAACAAAATAGTAGTTCACAACTGCATTTGAAAACATTCACACAAAACTTAGGCTTGATCAAGAAAGCCAAGAAGAGCAAGGAACTATGGGGAAACTACTTATGCCTCCCAATTTGGAATTGGGCATCCACCAATAATCATACTGCCAATATCAATATCAGATCCCATAAACCTTATGCCTCCCAACCCCTCCTTATGCCACCCCAAGAGTAATAAATGCAAGCTATTTATTTTCCAAGGTGGATCCTTATCCCAAAATCCCTCCATAACAAAACTGATGCCATTGGCATTCCCTTATGTCCCCCATAGCCTTCTCCTACACCATATCCTAAGCAGTCTACCCAACCAACCAACA
This sequence comes from Taxus wallichiana var. yunnanensis, assembly GCA_018340775.1. Taxonomy (NCBI): domain Eukaryota; kingdom Viridiplantae; phylum Streptophyta; class Pinopsida; order Cupressales; family Taxaceae; genus Taxus; species Taxus wallichiana. The sequence continues at coordinate 45,894,778 of CM031234.1, forward strand.
CACACATAACAACAATCACCATTTCCATTCAAGCATGCAAGAGAAAGAAGCATTTTAAAAAGGCTCAAGTTCCTACCTCTCCATAATGGAGTTTGTTCCAAGATCAACAAGCTTTCCAAATGCCAAAATGCAGTCCAAAATCAGCAACACACAACATACAATGGTCTCCAATCTTCTTTCACCAGCAAAACTCCAAAAACAGCAAGAAATTCACCCCCAAGGAAGGTATGCAAAGTTTCAACAACCACAACAAGCAATAAATTCAAATTTTTAAAGGAGAGGGAAGAGAAGAGGATGATGTGGATCCATGTGGGATGCCACATCATTCTTCCTCAACCCCAAGATAAAATCAACATCATACACCTGAACACAATAAATAAAATGACAAATTAACTTAAACACTCCAAAATAACCCATACTCCAAAAGGACTGAATTTAAAACATGTAAGAGAAGTGCAATTAAAACTTACAAATAGTCATTTCAAAATGCATTAAAAAGGTCTAAATTTAACCTCCAAACCATAGGTATGGTTGGTGAATACTTTTAAGAGGTGCGGGACAAGTTTAACTTGTCCCATAAGCCCTCAAATAAAGCCTCTAAGGACAAATTCGAATTTCTCAAAAAGGATGAAGTGTTTCACACTCCAGAAATATATCTTACACTCTCTTACATATCTCTTACACATTTCTTACAACATTACATTTAAGATCAACAACTTCATTAATTACATTCTTATGACATATTGATTTATTTATTTTAACACATGATTATCCACAACATTAACACAACATATAATGCTAAAGAAAAAGGTAACACATCACAAAATAAACACATGCAACATTAATAAAGAAACCACATTAATAAATTCACAACCCATGGTCACATATAATGGAAATCCCCCATGGAAATCCCTAACCTAACACAACACACACACAACACAATTGCCATGGTGACCTTGTTGAATTCACCCAGAATTTCAATATGGTTAGTCTCCAGTCCCCGACATTGTTGTGATATTTTGACCTACAAACGGGGATAATTTTAGTGGCGAATATTCGTAATATGATGAATATTCCTTTTTTAAAAATTTGAAAAGACAAATTTTCTAAGACGGTCGATGACTGTTCACCTAAAAATTACGGTTTAATATTTTTAGGGGCAAACTTCACCTACCCTTGAAACTATCCCTATATAATCCTATATTATTCGCGGGTAGAACACTATTAGCTCACTCAAACCACTTAGGGGCATATGTATTATTAAGTACAGTAAAAACGTGACGGGAGGCGGATGCTACGGATGCACGAAAAAGAGTTTGTTGATGCATGTGGGGAGAGTTTTTAATGTGTAGCAATGAGAGTTTGTTAACACGTGACATGAGTGCAAAGGAAGTAGATACGTGACAGAGGTTTTTTTGATGCGTGACATGAAGATTTTTTTGTTACGTGACCAAATGGCGGAGGCTGCAGACATGTGACATAGATTTCCTAACACATGTCGACAAGGTAGTTGACGTGTGTCAACAAACCCCACTGACACACATCAACAACCTTGTTGACATGTGAAAATGAGGTTTTTTGACACACATCAACCACCTTATTGATGCACGTCAGTGAGGATGTTGTCAGACAACACCCTTACTGACGCACGTCAACAAGGTAGTTGGCATGCGTCAACAAACCCCATTGACACATGTTAATGAGGTTTTTATGCACATCAACAACCTTGTTGATGCGCATCGAGAAATCTCTATCACGCGTCTTCAACCTTATTTCCCACCACTTAAAAATTAGGTGAAAAATTTTCTATCAGACCCCCAAAAAATTTGCCTTCCGTGAAACCGGTTCGAGGATATTTGCCACGTATTTTCACTTCGATTTCTAAGAGGTCTCTTAAAATGAACCCTTCTGTAAAACACAAATACCTCCTTTGGCCTCATGGCCCTATCGAATATCGAAAATGATATAAATATACTAACAAAACCATCTATTCATATGAATCACAACAACATCAAGAAATTAACATTATCTTTTTAGTTTAATTAATCAACTATATCATCATCAATTAATTCCCATGTTAGTTCTATTCACAATATCAATATCCCATGTCTAAATCAACATCTATAATTTATCCATGTCAAACATTATATCATCATCCACATATAAAAATGTCTATAATAATCATCATGCATAATAAGCTGAATCAAGATCAATAATAATCCCTTATCTAACATCTATCCATAATACAAAAACAAAACATAATAGTGTCCATAATAAGATCAAAAGTATCAAGATCGATATCGAAAGTGTCAAAGGGAAGTGGGCAATACAATTCAAGTCTAAAAACTAAGCATCCGAGAGATATGTACAGTCTTACGATTCAAGTGACAAGAGAACAATGTAGTGACCCTTTTTTTCTAATAAATTATAGCTTCAAGAAATTGATGCTAATCTAAAATTTAAGTGCATTGTATAGACTATTCTAGAAACCCCTGTCAAGCCATATCTGTCATCATGCATATCATTGTGATCCAGTTTTTGAAATTCTCTGAATGTTTAGTAAAGATTCAATAACTTTAAAATCTTAGAGAAGATGAGAAAGGGGCTCACAAGTCCACACAATTTTAAATTTCTTAATTTCATTAAAATTTGAGAAATTATTTCATTTTTAAAGAGGTTTAAGTTGTCACAGTAAGCTAAAACCCCGATTCTATGGATTTTGAAAAAGTTTTTTTCTCAAAATTCAAATATCACCAGGTGAAAAATTAAAAAAAATGGTAGATTTCTCTGTCTACCTGATTCGAATAATTTTAAAAAATAATGTTTCAATTTCATCAAGTATCCAATGATATTTTAGTGAGATTTTTAGCATCCCCATGGAAACAATGTATAGGGTATTATTTGGTGAGTTTTAATGCAATTTCGTTATAAAATACGTCTAGAATCATCTGAAATATTTCAAAATAATGGAACATGTCTTAATTCACTTAGAAATATCCATGGAATGTGTTGAATTCTATAGAATTAGTGACAATGGCTTCAAGGTCCTCTTTGATATCTCTACTTGATGTTGAAGTCTACTTATAAATCTTGCATTATGTCCTAAAAAACTAATCAAGTTAAAATGCCATCAAACACCTTATGAAAATTAAAATGGATTAAATCCTACTTTTAAATGAATTTGAAAATATGTCCAATTGATTCAAACATATCTCATTGATTTGTTAATGTTCGGGGCATGATACAAAATCACATAATTGATTTAGAATGCTAAGAGTTAGTCTTACGGTGAAGATGGATGCTTACAATTGAATTGAATGAACTCTTGATAAATTCAAAAGGATATTTAAAATTAAAAATTTATACCTTTGCTCCCTCTAAGGTTGAATCGGAAGATGAAGAGGCAAGATGTGGTCAAGCGAAAAGAAGTGAAAATGTCATATAAAATAAAGTCTATATGTGGAGAGTTAACGGAGTTATTTTTTGACCTCAAGTAAATTGAATGACATATAGTGGTGTAATAAGATTTGATTTAACTAAAACATATGTTTTTGTTTTGTATTGGATGTAGGAGTTCAAAAATGCTAACAATCAAATATAAAGAATATAAACATGCATATGAGATATAATGTGTTTTGAGCTCGTAAGTGATTGAGTAGAATTTCAAATGGTATGTTTGTTGTGAATAAAATATAAATAAGAACAATAGTAAGTGGGTGTTCTGAAGAAATAACATGATGTATTAATGATTGTGAGATATACAAACAAGAATTAAAGCGTAGTAAGTAGAAAAAAGTGTGTGAAACAATTATGCAAAGAAAAAAAGTGGTGTGTGAGACAATTATGTAGTATGAATGATGTATGAAGAGACATGTTGTTTAGATGGGATCATGCTGAGAATACAATAGTAAAAACAATGAAATAAAAAATCATTGATAAGCTTGAAATGAAAACTTGAGTATGAAAAGATTAGAGTGAAGTTGTGTATGTTTGTAAAATTAGATACTTATGTACATATAGGATAGTATTGTCAAAAAGAAACAATGTGATTTAAAATGGAGATGTAGGGGAAGTAGTGTGTTTGAAAGTAAAAATTAAATGCAAATTATTAATTTTGTAATCTAAGAAGAAGAAGAGAGTCTTTCAATGAAGTAGAGTTTAGGTATAAGGTGAATTGTTTTTGAATTTTTATGAAATTATAGGTGATTCAAGTAGGTTAGACTAAACATTTATGGTCACTATCAGATTTTTTTTGCATCCTAATTGAAGTGTGATCAGATAATTCGTATTCAATGAGTGTTAGCTCAGTATAATCAAGAGGTTGTAGCTTTCTTGTAAGTTATATCTTGCATATGGTCAAGTTTTTTTGACTTGAAGTTGTAGCTTCATCATTTGAGCTGTAGCTCAACACCTTTATACCCATTTGGTCTATAGACCTTTGGTTCAATGGGTTTTCTCATAATTTGGGTTTCCCACTTAAAAATTATTGTCTCTCTTGTGAGTGATTTCCATTTCCTTTCGATGTGTGTTGTTGTTGAAGTAATAAATTTGATTGGTTTTTTTAATTTAAATTTGAATTGAAAAATGATTCACTCCCTCTCAGTGTTCTAGTTTCTAATAATTGGTATTAGAGAAGGCCCTGGTGTGGTGAGTTTAACATCTCAAGGAGATCACAATAATTTAATTATGGAAAACAATCAATCGCCTACTGGCTTTTCTACCTCCAAAGTACCCTTGTTGAATGGATCAAATTTTCCTTCCAGTGTCAAGATGAAAACCTATCTAATTTCACTTGGATTTGATATCTTGAAATCAGTTAGTAGTGGCTATATTTTCCAACAACACCTCCTGCTAATGCATCATGTAAGATAGAAAGTGAGAACAATTATAAGGATATGAATGCAATTATCTCGGGAGGTTGAGGCTGAATTCATAAAGGTTATGTAGTACAAAACACTTAAAGAAATGTGGGATAAACTTAAGAAAAATTATACAAGAGACATTAAAGTAAAATTAACCAAACTAAAAACTTACATAGCACAATTTGAGAGCATGAGATTGAAGAAATGTGATAACATTGCTTCATACTTATAGAGAATGGATGAGATCATAAATCTGATCAGAGGATTAGGAGAGAAGATAGAAGAGAGTGTGGTTGTGTAGAAGGTTCTCAGATCCTTGTCCTCAAAATTTGATGCCAAAGTTTCAGTAGTAGAGGAAGATAAAGACTTAACCACATTGAAAATGGATGATCTTCATGGAATATTAACTGCATATGAGATGAGAATCAGTGACTCAAAGTCAGTAAAGAAAGAGGAAACCTTCAAAGTTGATAAAGAATCATAGGAAAGAATAACACAACTAATTTTGATATAGATATTGATGAAGAGAAGGTGGAGGCCATGTTTGTAAGGAAGATGAAGAGAGGTTTAGGTAAGTATAAAGGAAATCTTCCATTTAAGTGTTTCAGTTATGGCCAAGTTGGTCATTTTGCTTCAAAGTGTCCTAAAAACACAAGGGAAACCAAGATGATGAGGAATATTCTCATATCAAAAGAAGAAATTCAAGAAGCAAGGTGGGAGAAACAAATACTTCAAAAGTAAGAAGAATTGTTATACACAAAAAGGGTCAAGCTCCTCACAGTGAAGTGATTCTAATAGCTCTGAAAGTGATGATGAAGGTACACAAGCTGAAACCTTATTTATGGCTATAGAAGTATCTACTGTAAGTAATTCAAAAGGAAAAATTTAGACCCAATATGAAAGTTCAGATGAAGAAGAAGCAAAATTTAATCTTGAGGCTAAACTAATAAGTTCTCTAGAAGAGATAAATCATCAAAGGAAGAGAAACCAAAAATTGAAACTCATGGTGAAAGAGTATGAAGGAAATATCATCCTTCTTGAGGAAAATAAGAAAAAATAAGCTCAAGAACATGAATAAATGGTTAAGGAGTTTGAAGCAAAATTGAAGAATCTTTCAAGATCAAGGAAGAAGAACATTTGAAGCTCAAAACTGAAATGGAGTTGCTGTAAGATTATCTGGATCAAACCTCTACAAAATTGAAAGTCTACCACAAGTTTGAAAAGAGCACAGCTGATCTAGGTGATCTCTTAAGCAAGCAAAGAGATGAAAATGAAAAAACTAGTTTGGGATTTGAAGAGAAGAAGGAAGATGACAAATCAACAAGCAAGAAGGTGACCCAGAAAATTCAAGAGCCCCTAAAGTTAAGAAAGTTGATTTCAAGAAGAAACATCATCCAGGAAGACACTATGCCATGAGGTATGCACACTCATTTTATGGATATTGTTTTACATGTAATGAATTTGGTCACAAAGATGCAAAATTTAGGATGTATGCCAAAGGTCATGGTAGACATATGAAATTTTATCATTCAAGAAGCAAAGATGAACTGATTTGTTACAATTTCCAAAAGCATGGGTATAGAGCCAAGTTATGCTATCAAATACCTCCATAGAAGAACAAGAATGTTTACAGGGTTAAATTAGATTCTATAAGTAAAAGAGAAAGGTTTGATAGAAAAAAATTGTTTCATTATCAAAGTGAAGACATGGAGTGGTATATTGACAGTGGGTGTTCTAGCCATATGATAGGAAACAAGAGAAAATTCATATCTTTAGAGTAAAATGCTTCTCGTACAGTGAGATTTGGGGACAATACATCAACTAACATTGTTATAAAAGGTAAGATAAGTCTTGATAATGGAAAAACCATAACTGAAAATGTATTATATGTTGAAGGATTAAAGCACAATCTCCTGAGTGTTAGTCAAATGTGCAAACAAGGATACATTATAGTGTTTCATGATAAAGGTTGTGACATAAGGAAATAGAAAACAAGAAAGGTGGTTGGAAAAGTAAAGTGGAATAAAAATAACATGTATCTTCTCAAAGATTTAAATAAATAAAAATATTTAATAAGTAAAGTGGATGAGAGCTAGCTTCGACACAAAAGACTTGGACATATAAATTTTGACAATCTTGTCAAAACTATCTCTATGGGGTGTGTTAGAAACATGCCTAAGATCAGAAACTAGATGATAAAATTTATAAAGCATACCTCCATAGGAAATAGAAAAGAGAAGATTCAAAACAAAAGAATATTCTACTACACAACCTTTAGAGTTGATTCATATAGATCTTGTAGGACCAACTAGAATTGAAAGAATATAGGGAGATAGATATTTAATTTTTTTGATTAATGATTTCAACAGGATGAAATGTGTTTCATTTCACAAAGAAAATTCAGAGGAACTATAGAGATTCAAAACTTTCAGAGCACTAGTCAAAAATGAAAAGAATGGAAAAATAAAGATCTTAAGTTCGGATAGAGGACGAAAAAAATTCAGCTGAATTTGATGAATTTTTGATACTCATGGGATAAGGAGACAATTCTCGATTGCAAGGAAAACTCCAAAAATGGGGTAGTGGAAAGGAATAACAAAATGGTACAAGAAATGGATACAACTATGGTCAATGAATCAAAATTACGATAGATACTGGGAGAGAAGCAAGTAGGAACAAAACTATACATTTTGATTAGAGATCAAATCAGAATAAGAAATAAGAAGATGCCATACGATATATAGAAAGGAAAGCATGAAAGTTTTAAGCACCTCATAGAATTTGGAAGCAATGCTACATCAAGAGAGATGATGAAAATCATGGTAAGTTTGACTCAAGGTGTGATGAAGGCATCTTTTTAGGATACTCAGTTGTTAGTTCAACATATAAAATGTTACAATAAGATTCGAGAATGAGATAATAGAGAGCACCAATTTTATATTTGATGAATCATGTTCAAAGAAGGTGAAAATTCAGCCTAAAGAAACTCCACAAGTTGTTACAAATCAGGATGATGAAGAAATTTCAGAAGTTGAACATGAAGAAGAAAGTGAAGAAGAAGAAAGACCTGATACCAAAGCACCTTTAAGGAAAGTTAAAAGAGATCATCCTTTAAGCCAAATCAAAAATAAATAATGAAGTATGTGTTAAAAAAATAAGAAGCCTAAAAATTGTTCAAAATCAAGAAGATATGGCTCTTTTATCCAAAATAGAACCAAAGAATGTAATGGAGGCTAGTAAGGATCAGAATTGGATAAAATCAATGAATGAAGAGATGGACCAATTGAGAAAAATGAAACATGGGAGATGGTACCTAGGCCAAAGGAAAAAAATATCATTGGATTCAAGTGGATATTCAAGAAAAATTGAATGAAAAAAATGAAGTAACTAGAAATAAAGAAAGGTTGGTTTGTAAATTCTATAAAAAGGTAGAATGAGTACAATTTGATGAAATGTTTTCTCTTGTGGCTAGGATGGAATCAATTAGTATCTTATTATCATATGCATATCATAAAGGTTTCAAAGTATATAAAATGGATGTGAAATTGGCTTTTGTCAATGGGCACTTGAACGAGGAGGTTTATATTGAGCAACAAGATGGTTTTTCTTCTTTGGTGACTTGGATTATGTGTGTAGGCTAAAAAAGGAACCCGTGGGCTCAAAAAATCATCTAGACCCTAGTATAATAGGATAAACAAGTATTTTATTGAGAAAGGATTCAGGAAAGGTTTAAATTGATAGAAATTTGTACATAAAGGAAGAAGAATAACACATGTTGATTGTTGTTGTTTATGTGGATGACATCATTTTTGGGAGCAACAATGAAAGCATGTCACATGGATTCTCTGAGGTAATGAAAAGGAATTTGAAATGTCAATGTTAGGAGAAATTTCATTTTTCTTAGGGCTGTAAATTCTTTAGAACAAGGAAGGAATTTTCATCTCACAAACAAAGTACATTAAGGAAATTCTTAAGAGATTCTAGATGCAATATTACAAGCCACTAAACACTCCCATGAGTGTAGGGTGTAAAATCGGTAAGGAAGATAGCTCACCAAAGGTAAATTAGACTTTATACAGGTCCATGATAGGAAACCTTTTGTATTCCATAACATCAAGACCTGATATTATGCAAGTAGTTGGTTTGGTGTGAATATTACAAGAAGGCAAAAGGGATGTTCATCTCCAAGAAGTCAAAATAATATTCAGGTATCCCATGGGAACATTGGATTATGGTCTTTAGTATCTAATATGCAATGAATTTCATATTAAATCCTTTCAGATGAAAATTGGGAAGGAAACATAGATGATAGAAAAACACAATTGGTGGAGCTTTCTTTGTAGGTAAGTGTCTTGTTTCATGGTTGAGTAAAAGTAGTCTCTTGTAGCTCTTTCTACTTGTGAAGTTGAGTATGTTGCAACAACTATTTGTTGTACACAAGTGATGTGGATGAAACAAAATCTTGAAGACTACAAAGTGGAAAATGAAGGTCCCATTCCTTTGTACTATGATAACACAAGTTTTATAAGTGTTTCAAAGAATCTAGTGCTACACTCAAAGACAAAACATATACCTATCAAATATCATTTTCTGAGAGAACAAGTCAATAAATAGAGAATTAGGCTTGAGCATGTATCTACAAAAGAAGAGGTGGCTGATATAATGACAAAACCTTTTCCTAGAACCAGTTTTTAGAAGTTAAGGCATAAATTAGGGGTAATATCAGCCCCTAACAGTCACTAAATATCTCAAAAAGGATATGGGGAGCAGCTCAGGTGCCAAAGTTGCTCCAAGAAGGCTCACTTTGTGTCTCAGATAGGGGATTTTGTTCTCTAATCCCAGGCACAAACCATGAGGTCTATAAAAGAGAGTATAAGAAACTTAAGGCTGAATTTTAAAGAATTAATCTTAGGGGGAGATTCATAGGTGTTGAATGCAAAAATAATTATAGGTGATTAAGTTTTTTCAAGAAAAAGAACAACATCTTTCTAGGGGAGATGTTGGCATGTGGTTCTAATATGTATTTTCATTGATGCAAAACCACATTAACAACAAAGATAATGTTGCATTATTTTTTTGTGATGATGTATATGATGTTAACATGATGGATCAGATTTATACTTCCGGTATAGTGGGGTTCAATGAGGTGTTCTTGCTCTTACAAGCCTATATAGGTTCATAGAGGATTTTACATGATGGTAGGAACTTATTGGATGCTTGGGAAGTATGTTGAAATTATTCATAAAAGGTTTTAATGGTGTTCGGGAACTCACAATAGTGGCATGGTATAGGTACAGGTGGTTCACTTTGTTACAAGTGCGCATTGGGAGCATGTATGACACTTGGAGGTTTCAAAGCTGTGACTTGGAGCTATATGATCTCATGGAAGATTACATTCGGGTATATAATGGTATCGGGTATGTTTTGGTTATTTTAAGAAGTTATATGATCATTTATTACATTATTTTAGTTGACCCTAGCTATATAGTGAAGATCAAGCATGCAAAGCATAGGTAAGTCTTCGTGACTATAGATATTGAGGTATGTTTTTGACATTATAATTATTTTATATGTTAGAAGGATGAGTCATGATGCTTGTAGAAAATTTTAGGTTCCCTTGATATGTATTTTGAAATATATGACTAATTATGTGAGAGAGGGTAAAAATCTAGTGAAATTCTAACTCGAGATGGTACTTCGATGCTCGTTGTTAATTGTGTGATTTTCATGGGACCTTGTGGCTTTGAAGGATGCTTATATGGTGAGTTTTTATGGTTTGAAAAAAATAATTAGGATGTTTTATCATTAGGTTTTTATTAATGAAGGTTAAGAAAACAAAGATCTTTAAAACCATAAAGCTAGGACTAGTTTACAAAAGAATAGGTATCTTGAGCTAGTATTGATTATTTATGAAAAAATTATGATTGGATGTTTTAGAGGAATCTTCTAGATTTCAAGAAATGTATGGTTGAGGTCATGGTAATGAGTGGGCCCCACCTAAAAATAGTAGTTTCTAAAGAAGAAGGTTTTGGGACAAGGTTGTCAAAAGGAGCAGCATGAAAAATTTATGGTGAATGATGTAAGGGATTTTTTTATGTAAATGATTTTTTTGGAAAAGTTAATGTAGGTACATGGCGTTTTGAGGTCAATATAGGTTGGTAGTCAAAGGGAAATTTTGGGGTTCGAAAATAGCAAAGTTGCTCAATAAAATGAGCATAACTTGAGCTACAAGTCAAGTTTTGAAGTGATCAAAGTTGCATTGGAAAGAGGATTCAGATATTTTACAAGTGATATGATTTTTTCCTCATGATTAGGTGATTTAACACAGTTTACAAGAAATTATTTGGATAGGAATATTTCTAACAGTTCAAGACAACATGTGTTCTGGTGAAAGTTTAATGTTGTTTGAAGCATGAGATTGATTTGGTGATACTTGATATCACCTGGAATATAAAGAGGTAAATATTTTACATAAATTTAATCTATTTGTAGCTATTTAATGTATGAATAAATGTTTTAATGAGCTAACCTTTGGAAACAACATTTTTGGTAGGTTGTTTTATTGAAGGAAAAAGAAGTTATGGTTTGAGCAGGAGATTGATTAAAGGCTTATAAATTTATTAGAAGTTTTATAAAGGTTATTGTTATCCAAAATTCACCCCTCAAGGTAATTTTAATAACATGCATCAAATTCTTTAGTCCCAAGCAAGTAGATTGATTCAAGGCCCAAAATCATGTTTTCGAGGTCCCCTCGGCCTTTTTCTAACTCTCCCATCCAAGAAGAAATCCCAACGAGTTAGAAAGAATGGAAAAAATGCAAAAATAAGGTTGCAGGACTGTTTTGAGGCATTTCGGGTCTGAAGGGCTCAGGTTGTACTAGTTCGGGTTGAATTTTAGGTTCGTCGTACCAAGCTTGGGGCCGAAAAATGAGAAAATCAGCTAAGTCCTAGTCCAGGCGGTCTGCGGGACAGTTGGGACATCGGGATGCGGAGGACACGAAAAGCCGAAATGGCCGAAAGCAAGGGAAAATTGCCTAAGTTTCGTTTTTGCGCAGTTTGGGACATCTGGAAAAAAAGTACGCGTGGGACGTAGATCGGCTGGTTTGGCGCAAGTCAGCCCATTTCAGGCGGTTCGAGATATTTGTCCCAGGCAGTTTGGGACATCCGGGCCGAAAGTACGTGCGGGACGCAGATCGGCCGGTTTGGCGCAAGTCGGTCCATTTCAGCGGTTCAGAGATATTTGTCCCAGACAGTTTGGGACATCCGGGCTAAAAGTACGCGGAGGATGCGAACCGGCCGATTCGGCCGAAACAAGAGACTTTTGCTGGGACTATACGTACCCAAAATTGTAAGGTATCAGATGCCGAAAGCAGTGTAACAAGTTCCCCAATGATGATACAGGTCTCCTCGCAAGGTTTTCGGGATCTGGAAAAGCCCTTGGAGTATGCGTTAACACCCTGCATGCCCCGCTTATCCCCTGCATCCTTTGTTTTCCCCCTTTTTCCTCTTTTCTTGGCCTTTTTCCCTTGATTTACATAAAACCGCCACCCTGCCTGGGTGGCGGTCTCATGTTCCGCCGCCCGATCGGGCGGCGGTCCAGAATCGCCACCCCGCTTCAGAGCGGCGGTCCTGCACGTGTTTTCCAGAAAGCACTTTGACGTGACTCACATAAAATATCAACATTTCACCATGACTTTTATTTGCCGACTTGGGCTTGCATTTATGTTTTGGTCCCCTGGAATAGTGTTTGGCCATTGTTTATGGTTTTAGAGTTCGATTTGGTTTTGATCTTTCGGTGAATGAAAGCTATAAGTAAATGGTTTGTGCACAAGCAAATGGTCTACCCCTCATTCATTTTCATGCTCTGATTTTCATAGTTCAGTCTTTTATTCTATTTAGAAGTCATAGTTTTAATTCCTTGCATGCTTAGTTAGCATTGTTCAGCTGTTGGTAAGCCACATACCCATCTTGTGCAGGAAGTACTATTATTTCACCCAATCCAGCCCTGAAGTTTGTCTCTGAATTTCTCTTTGCATTAGATTTAGCTTTCATTTTGCTTACAGTGCTTGGTTTAGTTCATTATATGTCTAGTTAGCATTATTCAACTGTTGGTAAGCCACATATCCAGCTTGTGCAAACGGTGTTATTGTTTTATCCAATTCATTGGAGTAGAATAGCTTAGGAAGCCATTAAAGTTACAGGTTTTGCTCTTCAAACAGGATAGTTTCAGGTTCTGGTCACTTTATGTTGCATGACTCACAGTAAAATCCCGCTAGGAATTACATAAGCCAAGCTCTGTACTCTTGCGCTATCCCTCTCCTACTCACATTTTCGATCTGCATTCGAGTTTTCCTTGTCCCAATATCTACTTGGCCATCGATGCTAGCATTACACACTTTTCTCGGATCCACGCGAACACAAAAGAACAAGGAGATCACACTTGAGGGAGAAGATCACATACACCATCGGATTCGCCACATTACTCATGGAATCCGGTTCTAGCTTTCAAATTTCTAGTTAGAATCATATCAAAGAGTAGATAATGGTTTCATTTCAGAAAATTCTATTCTCGATATTGCCAGGGAAGCTGTGACGATTGATAGTTTATGAGAAACTATGATTCACTCTTCACTTCTGAGGTAGGATCGAGAATCTTGCAAATAGATGAGATATTTCATTTGTTTAGACTAAATCTATAAATTACACTGACAAATAACTACACTCGGTTATTTTGTTTGTTTTAAATTGTTATTTAGTTGTTATTTCTAGATACATTTAAATAGCTGCTTTTCTTCTCATAAAGTTAAATGCAAAAATAGAAGTTATATATGTTTTAGTTTTATTCCACGTAGTTAGAATTTGCTTTATTACAGTTAGATTTACATTTTATTTTGTATGACAATCACGGGACCCCGGGAGCCCAGGGAATACATATTTGAGCCAATCGTGCCTCAACCAAACCTCGTCACAGCAATAGTTGACATAGACCAAAATCTCAGAATACAAGTCTTCCAAACAACAACAGATTTACAATTGATCAGTTCTCAGTTGAGAGGGTTAAATATAGAAGACGACCAAGCATACACATTTTGGTCAAATCAACCGAACTACAGATTACCCTAGGCAAACATTCGCATGACTGTAGAGGGGTTCGAAAGAGAACAAACCTTTGGTTGTGATCCTTTGGTCCCACAGCCAGATGCAGGAGACACTCTCACAGACATAGATACTAGTTTAAGGATCCAGGTTGCACGAACGCCTGTGAGATATTCTGAGAAAATCATGTAGTTATTGGTCCTAAACATAGAATCTGAGAAAGCATATGATTACTTGATACTAGGAATTAGGACTTGATTTCGTATATGACCATAACATGACCGCAACAACCAAGAGTCTACGGTTGTGACCCACAAGTCCCACAGCCTAACGTATCCATAAGTCAATCAGATATAAACACTGGCCTACCGACACTAGTATTCCAATCCACTCCACTTCCACCCATCATCATCGAACAATTGTCCTTACTAGATATAGCGGCTAACAAAGCTAGAGAAGTGCTGGACTAGGCAGAGAGAATTGTCCGTAGAGTCAATTGTTTCCACCATCCACCATATGACCTTATCTGGAGACATACACGAAACTATCCCGAGTCATTTCCCATGTATTCCACAACCCATAGATTGAATCATGCCGATCTCGATATTGATTGGAGCCTTTGAGCGGTCATCCTTGCCAATCGAGCTATCACACCATCCAAGTTAAAAGGTCCTTCTTTGCCTTAGATTCACAAATTCCATTAGTACGTGTCGAAGACATTAGATTTCCGACTAGTTTCTCTGCATCCCATGCATGTTCCATCCCACCAAATTTGTCTCGGCACGACCTCGGGAGGTCAGGATATGTGGAAGAGTTGCCTGTAGATTCCCACGCTCGCTTGTCGCTTTTCCGGCGTACAAAATTGGTGAACCCGACGTGAAGCAAAAAAATTAGTGAAGCTGACGTAAACTTCCTACTTTCTCGTTTGGAGTCATAGTATCACGTGTTCTTTCACAAATCACCTTCGCTCCTTCCCATTATTCTGTGGGTATTCATATACCCCCCGAATATGTCGGGATTCGATGCATATGGCAGACCCCTCTTGGGTCTCGAGGCATACTATGCCCAACAGAATACAGACAATCATCACCCTCACTCTTAGTATGGGGCGACAACTATTCAACTAATCAGTTGTCAACACAAACCCCAAGAAACAGATATAACTCATCTTTTCAAATAGGGGAGTTAGATCAGCCCCCTCAAACGCAACAAACAGAGCCTTCAGGTTTGAACAATATGATGTTTACCGGAGAATCTGGTTCATCTCCTCAGATGCTACTTAGACCACAAATTAGTAGACAATATAACCCATACCTGGTCTTGGAAGATGAACAGTCAATACGTTATCCTAGGAGTGAACAACATTCTCGAGGTATGTACCCACCTATAGGAGGTTTACAAATACAACCCGAGATCTCTTTTCAAGAAAATACCTCTATGCCACTGCATATAGGAAATACTCTCGAGAGAAACTTGGCAAGATAACGATCAGTTTATAGTAGGATATCACATGCCTATACAACACCAGGGTATACAACAAACGCCACTCAGGAAAAGCACCGTGACTTCACCAAATGAAGTCATTTCAACGTTAGTAGAAAAAGTGAGAGGGTTAGAACTTGCTCAAGCAAGTCAAAATCCTCAGTTCATGCAAGCAGGAAGTTCCAATCCTCCATATCACTCTGGCCAAGTAGATCTCCTCACAGGAGTAGGCACGTTAGGCATGCCTCCTCAGTATCCACAACAAATGCCAACAAGGCCTGTCATCTCTAACATTATTTCTCCCGGTCTAGTATCAAACAACCCATTACTAGACAATATCCCGTCATACTTAAACATGTACTCCAAATCACCACAAGGAGATATGTTCTCCTCTCCCGGCCTTTTTGCTCAAACGCAGGGACTTCCCTATGCCCCTGCCAATGCATACGCTGCGCCATATCAACAACCCATCCCACCATCACTCCCTCAGCAACCACCATCAATGGTCGAAAACTATGCGATAGGGACTTATTCAGAATATCTAAAAGAGCCCTTAGACTTCACCATACGAAGCGTCATGCTTCCAAGACCTCTTCCGATTTACCCAAGTACAAAGGCGAGGGAGATCCAAACACGCATATCAAAGCTTACGCTACAGCCATACGTGAATTACTCCCTTGGGATGGGGTTGTTGCTAAAATATTCCCCAAAACCTTGGAAGGCATTACTCTCGACTGGTATTATAGAATACCTGAAGCCTCCATCCATTCATTTAAATAACTCGTATCAGAGTTCATTAAGGCGTTCGACATGAACAAACTGTTGAGAACATGAATCGATGTAATTCTTACACATCAAACAAGAACACAACGAATCTGCCCATTTCATCCAAAGGTGGCGACGCGTTCTTTATTCTTCACAAGTGCTCCAAACATGGATCAGATGGAACTATGTGATTTATTCCTTCATTCTCTCAGTAGAGAGGTGAAGGAAGAAGTCCAAAAGTTCCCTCTAAAACTTCGATGAAGTACTTGAGAGCGCTCTTTGAATAGACCAAGCAGCGATAGATAGTGGCCGTAAAACATATGGAGCAAATGGGAGGTTAATCACCCCCAATCAGAACACTACAAATTATCCCACTACCACAAATGTCAACCAAGGACCCAAAATCCTTAACAAAAATCGGGGTGTAACAACGGATGGAGTAACCAACCAGCCCAAGAAGGTAAATGTTGTCAATACTCCATCACAAACAAACAACCAACGAAACAACAACTTTACCCCGACAATCAATACAGTGGATTTTAACCATCCACAACAACAACAACAATGGTGAAATCCTATACAAGGGCCAAGCCAAAACTCATTTGGTTATCAAAACCAAAGCCAGAAACAACAAATGCAAAATTTTAATCCTAATAGGCAACAGTTTGATCAGAATTTTAGGCCACAATATACACCAAACCAACAAAACAGGAATTACAATCCCAATTCTTATTGTGGTTTCCACAAAATTCGGGGTCATGATACTAGAACATGCCGTGACTACAATAAATTCATGCAACGTTTTCCAGAAGAACAAAGACAGTTCTTCACAGATTTGTTTTTGGCAGATCCCATGTCATCACCACCAAATATGCTCGCAGGGGCAATTTCCCCTCAGAATGCTCCCTCAAGATCTTCAATGATCCACTCCCAAATCATGATAATAATAGACTGAATCCAACTGGAACAAACAAAAGTGCAATGACAGAAACAATGATCATGAAGCCTCGACTTCACTAAATCCATCGGTTGTGCCACGCTGATTAGGAAGTCAACCGAGACCCAAGTAGTCGGTTTGGTAGAATTAGATCTTTGAACTACCTATCGAAGCTATAACAAGAACACGAGAATATTTCTCTCAACCGACCCCAAGTCATCTACCGCGAGAAATGAGATAAGAGTCAAAAATAGTAGAAAAACTGTGGGTGCCTATGATTTAATTAGTGACCTAACAAAGACCTTCTCGCACATTTCATTTTTGGATTTACTAAAGAACTGTCCTCCTCACAGAGCTGCTCTTTTAGAAGCATTAGGTCTAGGTCATCTAATTAACATCACTCCACCTCTGAAACATAAGTACATCACGTAGATTTTGATATCCACCCTCGGGGCAGCCGGACAAGGATGTCAAATTCATATTCGAAATAAGTAAAATGCCTACAGATGCTGAGATCGCATGCCGAGGTGATCTAGCCTTACACTTACAAGTATGGGTTTATAATAACTATGTAAAATGGGCAATGGTTGATGATGGGGCCGCAGTTAACATAGTTCCTTTCTCTTTCCTCCAAAAACTAGGATATGGGGAAACAAACTATTCCACCACTTGAAATACATTGAGAGGCTATGATAGCCTTAAAGCCACTTCGATAGGAACTATAATACTACCGGTCACCTTAGGACCCAAAACAATCCTGACTAAGTTTTATATTATAGATCGGGAAACTAATTATAATCGATACTCGCCGACCATGGATACACCAAATGAAGGCAATCCCTTCTACGTTATTTCAAGAAGTAAGATTCTTGCATCTAGGAAAGGTATTTGTAGCCAAAGGCGATCCAAAACCTTTCGATTTGCACCTAGCTGATTTAAAGAAAAGACTAGGTGTGCACTCAGAATTTGAACTTCCAACAAACCAACTTAATAAACCCACTGACCCAAAACCAGAGGAGAAGTTGGTACCTACAACGGATCTTGAAACTATTAGCATAGCCAAAACAACCCCACCCCCAATGATAAAGCTAAAGAAATGGTATCATTAGGGACTACTGCAAAAATCGTTGAATTAATAGAACAAGATTTACCAATGTTCTTACCATTTGATTCAGTAGGCATAGGATATTCCCTAGGTGTTGGTTCCCTTCCAGCAGAGGACCTCTGCATGGTAGAAGTAGAGTGCGCAAACGCAGCAGATGCCCCAACATCTATACTCCCGGCTAAGTATTGGACTCTCCATTTCGATGGAGCTAAATGCCGTTATGGAGCGGGGGCAGGTATAATTCTTACTTCACCCGAAGAGAAAGTCCTCCCATTTGCCTTTAAGTTAAACTTTGAATGCACAAATAACGGCGCTGAGTATGAAGCCCTCCTCCTTGGCCTCACCTTAGCCAAGAGAATTGGTGTTGATAACATCAGAGTCTTAGGAGACTCGCAATTAGTGGCAAACCAAGTTTCTGAGGTATATGAAACCAAAGCCGAACACTTGCAGCTTTACAAAAATGCCGTATTAGATTTAAGCAAGGCATTTAACTTCATATCCATTAAAGAAATCTCGCGAGAGAAATTTTTTTCTCCGATTCAATAGCAACTTCAGCATCACGTTTTACTCCAAGCAATGAGTTAGAAGATACCCATTTCACGGTGTCCATTCGTGATGAACCATTGATAAAAATAATGACAAATCCCCTTGCAAATGGAAGTGAATCTGCCACCCCAGACCATGTTGATAATGATATGGCCACTTTGGACTACTTAAACACCTATGCAGCATTACATCTCTCCTATCATATGTTAGATTTGTCCTTAGTTCCACATTTGTCTTCCTATTTCGGAAATCTCGTGATAGATCTTCCCTCACAAATGGAACCTAGCATATATGCAGTAGAAAATGGGGATGATTTGGATTTACCTCTAGCACCAGCTGAGTTCGAAGAGGGTAACACCTCTTTGATCGAAGAAACCTTTGAAGCAGTTAAGCGTTTCCTATTATCGCCACCTACGCTGATGCCACCTAAGTTAGATCGCCCGTTAATTTTATATTCACGAGCTACCGATGTCTCGCTGGCCTATATGTTGGCCCAAGAGGATGACAAGAAGGAACACATGATTTATTTCATCAGCCGAATGCTACTTGATTATGAAACACGCTATACATAGGCAGAACGAGAATGCCTTGCCATAGTCTTTGCTACTAAACGCCTAAGACATTATATGCTGAATCAAGAAACGAGGGTCATGGTAAAAACGGACCATTTACGGACTTTCCTCACACAAGGGTCATTGTCTAAAAAGGCTGGACATTTTATAACCTTAATGGGAGAATTTGAATTAACGTTTGTAAATCAGAAGTCAGTTAAGGGACAAATCATTGCGGATTGGTTAGCTGACAACCCATTAGACGGAGGCGATTTAGTAGATTTAGACTTTCTAGATGAGTGCGTATACTACATCAAAGCCCGACCCTCTATCTCTGAGTGTCTTTGGTACACTGATATCATTAATTATATCATGGACCATACGTACCCAGAAGGAGTTACACCACAACAAAGAAGGCGGTTACGCATAATCGTAGCTAAATACGTCATTATAGAGTAGGTGCTCTATCAAAAAGCATTTGATGGAATGCTCCTAAGATGTGTCGACACGGAGGAATCCAAGAAGATTCTCCATGAATCTCACAGTGGAATATGTGGAGGCCACTTCGGTGGCCATGCCACCGCTCGAAAAATACACCGAATGGGCTATTTCTGGCCCACTCTAGAACATGACGTGATAGAGTTTGTACGCAGGTGTCATAAGTGCCAAGAATTCTCCCATGAGATTCATATGCCGGCACAAGCTCTGCAACCAATCGCTACTCCATGGCCCTTTTCTACATGGGGTCTAGACTTAATAGGGAAGTTCTCTCCCTCATCCACAAATGGCCATAATTTCATAATCACAGCCACTGAATATTTTACCAAATGGGTAGAGGCTATGCCTCTTACCACTGTACCTAGTTCTGTAATCGCCAAGTTCATTTTGAACCAAATCATTTACAGGTACGGTATCCTGCAAATCATTATCTCTGATAATGGAACTTCTTTTAAGAATGAAGAGGTTCGCAAACTATGCAATAAATTTAAGATAAGCCATCATACGGCTTCCTTGTATTATCCCCAAGCCAACGGACAGGCTGAAGTGACAAATAAGACACTGAAAGCCATTCTCCTTAAAATGGTAAAAGAAAACAAAAAAGATTGGCATTTGACATTATATCCGGCCTTGTGGGCCCCGAACCTCAATAAGAACACCAACGGGAGAAACTCCTTCTTGCGGTATTTGGGGCGAGCGGGCAGTTCTCCCGCTTGAGGTCGAAATACCGAGTCTCCGCATTTCACTACAAGGGATTCTGGATGAAGACACTTACAGAGAAGCGCATCTTTCCCAACTAGAAAGCCTAGATGAAACTAGGTTAGATGCTGAACAATGGCATAGAGCTTATGCTGACCGAATGTGCCGGCAGTATAACAAGAAGGTCTATGAACGTGACATATACGAAGGTGATCTAGTTCTAAGGCTAGATAGCCGGATCGACAAGAAGACCGGCGAAGGAAGGAAATTCCGGCCCAAATGGTTGGGCCCATACCGAGTCATGAAGGACTACGGAAATGGTGCTTACCTCTTATGTACGCTAGAAGGTGAGGAATTTGGCGAAACAGTCAATTCCCTACACCTCAAGCGGTTCTACGCATAAGCAACTAGCACTACTTGTATAATTATCTACATTGCATCTTCATATAGATTAAGATCATTTTGTCCACTTGTTTCTTACATAAATTGTGATCAAGGAATCTATTCTCAAAGCAATTCATTACAAACTCATGATGTTGTTGGCATAAAACTCTTTAATCATACCTCTCCATCTTCATGATATCATCAAATCATCTCGGAATCTTTTATCAAATAAAGCTAGATATGACAAAGTCTTAACGGTAACCATACCAAGATCTGCAAGTTTATTCTCGCTTTGATTTCTTCTTAGGATAGGTGTCTTGCCTATGGTCTGTTCTAGAAGCTTCATGGTGTCACATCTATCCCATATGTATATCTCTTTGGAAATAAGC
The DNA here is from genome assembly GCA_018340775.1 of Taxus wallichiana var. yunnanensis. Lineage (NCBI taxonomy): Eukaryota > Viridiplantae > Streptophyta > Pinopsida > Cupressales > Taxaceae > Taxus > Taxus wallichiana. The sequence goes on from CM031234.1 coordinate 45,916,091, forward strand.
ACATACTGACATTTTACTCAAGAAAACAAGTCAACAAGTGATTAAATAGAAAATTTTAATTTTACACATTTCCTTGCCCCACCAACCTTCGGTGATGAGCTTGCGTCTCTTACTAGTGATGTAGGGTTGGGAAAGGATGGAAATGCCCTTACTCGCCTATACCTTGCCCACGGTGATAAACCCACGCTTCTTACTAGTAGCATGGGGAAAAGTATAGGGGTCCTCTTGACACGTAAAACGTTAAAAGTCATAAACAAACAATTCAAACTTTGAGTCAAAAATGAATGAATCAGATGTCCAAAATTCCAAGAGAGTTAAAATCCTAAAAACCCAGATTTTGTCTACTATGTGGCCATCTACGGATCTAAGTCTAGATAAACCGAAAAGTAAGTTGCATTCTAAACTATGAAGTCACTCGGGTGGAGTAAGCTTGTAGTTTCCTATTTGGTTCCACCAAAGCTTTGTCTGTCTTTCATCGCTATCATTTCAGCTACACCTCATAACTTGTGCCCTTTCTAGCTCTCGGTGAAGAGCCCTCACATCTTACTAGTTGCGTGGAGTTAGGAGTGGGGCAAGTATATCATTCATCATCTTGGTTATATTCATCACTTTGCAAAACAAACATGAGGTATCCAAAATTGCTTATGAAAGCTAAGATTCAAAATCACATTACATCTACATATATCAGCATCATGAAATACACAAAAGGAAACAAACATTTGCATCATCTGTTCTCCATTGCATACATTCTAAAAAGCATATAAACATACATCGTAGTATATACAAAGAAAATGGAAATAGAAAGGAAACCATGAGTGCCAAGATTTTGATCCAAAATGAATGCATATATATAAATGATCAACATTTATATACAATGCCATCATGCACTAAGCATGGTCAAAACGCTCAAAGAGCCCGTGATATACAAAGAAATATATAATACAAAATACACGAGAGCCAAGTGGCCTCTCAATCCCTACGTGACCCCTCCAAAGGTGCACGCCCACGCCTAGGACTCGGCTACGCCGGCGCTCTGAATGTACGGAGGGCTCAGGGTCTCGAGGAGCAGCTGCAGTCTCACCACGAGAATGGCTCCTCATAAGGTGCTCAGCCGTCCTATAGCCCGCTAGCTCGGTGTGAAGGGTCGACACCATCCTGGCCACGTGCCAGACAGGAGCAAAAACATCGGTATGCCTACCGGCTGCTGAAGGCTCCCCAACGTCCACAGACAGCTCCGCACGGGTCCTATCCATGGGGATCATCAGGGAATCGGTACATACCCTGCGGATCAAATCCTACCACTCATCAACAGTCTCTGCAAACAAAGGAGAAAACGAATTAGAAACTAAGTGAGAGACTAAAAGATACAAAAAAACAATTAAGGAGAGCCTACAAATAAACATTAAAAGGGAGAAAGGGTAACTTACTCAGATCCCCAAGCATCCAAGATGGGTCGCTAGGGCCGACACCTACCGCAGATGCCACTGCCGACTAAGGGGCTGCTCTTATGGTAGGGGCAACATGTCACCCTGCAACTGACTCATCCTCTCCACAATGGCCCTGAGAGAGTGGCTCCTCTGAAACTAGAGTGTCCTTCTTTGCGCTCTGCTCAGCCCTCTCTACCTGCATAATATCCTGAGTTTCATGCCACTCAGGATCACTGTCCTCGGTCTCCTCCTCTGACCCTCAATCTGTGAACTCCTCGGACTCGGAGTCAATATAAATAGGGTCATCACTGCTATGAGCAGGACCCGCGGCTATCTAAAGCAAAGGTGCCCAAGGTGCACCTGTCTCTCCCTCTAGCACGAACTATCCTCCTGGTTGTAATAGGAATGCCAGGAGTAATCACTGTCCAACCTCGGCCTCTAGGCCCCCCTCTGGCCTTGCGAACTGATCTGTAAACTGGTGCCACTGGGGGAAGCATACCCGCGTATGGAAGACCAAACTGCTGAGGAACTCGGCCAAAGGGGTGCACCTCCACTCATCCCACTCGATCGATAAGCTGCCCTATGGTGGAGCAGGAAATCAAGGTAAGGGCCTCCTCGCCCCATATACCGGCCATGGTCTGGTATGGTGTCACCTCCATATCGGTGGTAGTCAGAGAAGCAACTGGCTGATGAGGTGCTCTAAGCACCGACATGTCTGTCCATCTGGCTGCCCTAACAGCTCCAGGATCTGCTACCTCCACACCCCTGCCATAAGGGATGAAGCGCTCATAAACCCAACTCATGACTAGAGTCGGGTGGCTCAACGACTGCCCCTGTAAACGGACCACCCTGTATAGATCATGGTAGGTGGTCCCAAGAATATCTACTCCCCAAGCGTATATCCGGTCGTGGCCCTCTATCTGTGCAATAATGGGGCCCCAACAGTATAATAACGTGTCACCTCCCTTGTCCCCGATCAATCTCGAGGCAAGGATCCCCATGATGGCCTGGCGAAGTAAGGGGATAGGCAAAGAAGGAATGGATCGAACTCTCACCCCCTTCTTCGACCCCGTGGAGATGACTGCATCTCCCATATATGTTTCCCTTTGTGTAATTTATGCCCGTGAGCCTTTTGTCTCTAATGTAAGTCACCTCCTGATGATCGGGACCCCCAGAATGCGGTAGACGTCCTCTAATGTAATGGTCCACTCACCACGGACCCCTGGCAATCGGAAGGTGTTCCGATCTGCATCCCAGTAAGAGAATAAGTCACAAAGGATGTGACTAGATGGTGCAACATGGGGCACGCGTGATATGCACAATATGCCGGCTCTCTGTAGTGTGTCCTCCTCATCCTGTGAGAGGGCATCTAGTACCCCTGAGAGCCAATCACACTCTCTCTCTCTGCTCCATCTGATGTACTCCTCTCTCATCTGTGTACACCCAAAAATATACAAAATAGAGCAAGTTAGCATCCAGAAATGCTGAGAAAGTCATAAAAACATGTAGAAATGCTAAAAATACAAGTGCAATCTCAAATATAAGTTCCTTTTGCATTCTGTGCAAAATCGCGCCCTGAGTAGGGAGGCGGTTTTGTAACCACCGCCTTAAAGGTGGCGGTCGTGAACCACCGCCCCGGCCGGAGGTGGCGGTCGTGGTCCGAAAACCCACGCGGGTTTTTAATCTAAAAAATCCTAAAACATGCAAAAAATGACCATTTAACCTAAAAATGGAGCCTACCCAGTAGGCGCCCCCTAGATGGACCTTTTAACACTAGCATTTTCAAAAATGACCCCCCCATTACAACAAATTTAGCATTTCAAATTTAAGGGGGAAAAACACAAAATTGAAGAAAACCAACCTGTGATCTAGTGGGGCGGTGTTCCGCACGTGGAGGCATGATCACTATCTCGCTGCGGATGTTTCGACTATACTCACACAAGAAACCGTCACCGTGGGTCCCAGAGCTCAAAATCAATCAAATCAACTCATGCAAATGAATAGGAAAATGGGCCCACTTTCATATATATAGCGCCCTGATTCGTTTTAAATGACTTTTTCACAGGTTTGGAGCGCTGATGGAGGTAAGTTCCTATCCCGCACAAATGGTACGTTCTCATTTCCCTGTTGTTCTTAGCATTTATTTTTCAAACTATTATATCTATCTGCACTTGAGTTCTCTTTTCATTTTTTGGGTAGCGGGAATTTTGGATGGCGTCACTTCAACACAAGGATGAATCGGGTATAACTTCTAACTTCCCATTTCAGATGCCATACTCGGACCCACCGCGTTTTACGCCTCTTCATGGATAAAACGCTTCTTCGAGGGGGCAATATGTATGTACCCAAAATTGTAAGGTATTGTATTGCTGGAACAGTTCAACAAGTTCCCCAATGATGATACAGGTCTCCTCGCAAGGTGTTCGGGATCTAAAAATCCCTCGAGTACGCATTAACATCCTGCATGCCCCGCTTAGCCCTCACATCCTTTGTTTTCCCCTTTTTTCCTCTTTTCTTGGCCTTTTGCCCTTCAGTTACGAAACCACCGCCTTGCCTGGGTGGCGGTCTCGTGACCGCCACCCTGATCATGGCGGTGGTCCTGTAACCACCGCCCGCTCGAAAGCAATGGTCCCGCACGCATTTTCCAGAAAGCGCTTTGACGCGACTCATGTAAAATATCAACATTTCACCATCTTTTCTTTCCGACTTGGGCTTGCATTTATGTTTTTGGTCCCCTGGAATAGTGTTTGGCCATTATTTATGGTTTTTAGAGTTCAGTTTGGTTTTGATCTTTCGGTGAATGAAAGCTATAAGTAAATGGTTTGTGCAAAAGCAAATGGTCTACCCTCATTCACTTTCATGCTCTCGATTTTCATAGTTCAGTCTTTTATTCTCGTTTAGAATCCATATTTTTAATTCCTTGCATGCTTAGTTAGCATTGTTCACCTTTTGGTAAGCCACATACCCATATTGTGTAGGCAAGATCTTGTTATTTCACCCAATCCTACCCGAAGTTTGTCTCGAATTTATCTTTGCATTAGATTTAGCTTTCATTTTGCTTACAATGCTTGGTTTAGTTCATTATATGTCTAGTTAGCATTATTCAACTGTTGGTAAGCCACATATCCAGCTTGTGCAAACGGTGTTATTGTTTTATCCAATTCATTGGAGTAGAATAGCTTAGGAAGCCATTAAAGTTACAGGTTTTGCTCTTCAAACAGGATAGTTTCAGGTTGTGGTCACTTTATGTTGCATGACTTGCAGTAAAATCCCGCTAGGAATTGCATAAGCCAAGCTCTGTACTCTTGCGCTATCCCTCTCCTACTCACATTTTCAGTCTGCATTCTGAGTTGTCCTTGTCCCAATATCTACTTCCGTCGATGCTAGCATTACACACTTTTCTGGATCCACGTGAACATAAAAGAACAAGGAGATCACACTGAGGGGAGAAGATCACATACACCATCGGATTCGCCACTGTTCTGCGGAATCTAGGTTCTAGCTTTCAAATTTCTAGTTAGAATCATATCAAATAGAGTAGATAATTGTTTCATTTCAGTAAATTCTATTCTCGATATTGCCAGGGAAGCTGTGAGGATTGATAGTTTCTGAGAAACTATGATTCACTCTTCACTTCTGAGGTAGGATCGAGAATCTTGCAGATAGATGAGCTATTTCATTTGTTTAGAATAAATCTACAAATTGCACAGACAAATAACTACACTCGGTTATTTTGTTTGTTTTAAATTGTTATTTAGTTGTTATTTCTAGATACATTTAAATAGCTGCTTTTCTTCTCATAAAGTTAAATGCAAAAATAGAAGTTATATATGTTTTAGTTTTATTCCACGTAGTTAGAATTTGCTTTATTACAGTTAGATTTACATTTTATTTTGTATGACAATCACGGGACCCGGGAGCCCAGGGAATACATATTTGAGCCAATCGTGCCTCAACCAAACCTCGTCACAGCAATAGTTGACATAGACCAAAATCTCAGAATACAAGTCTTCCAAACAACAACAGATTTACAACTGATCAGTTCTCAGTTGAGAGGGTTAAATATAGAAGACGACCAAGCATACATGTTTTGGTCAAATCAACCGAACTACAGATTACCCTAGGTAAACATTCTCATGACTGTAGAGGGGTTCGAAAGAGAACAAACCTTTGGTTGTGATCCTTTGGTCCCACAGCCAGATGCAGGAGACACTCTCACAGACATAGATACTAGTTTAAGGATCCAGTTGCACGAAGGCCTGTGAGATATTCTGAGAAAATCATGTAGTTATTGGTCCTAAACATAGAAGCTGAGAAAGCATATGATTACTAGATACTAGGAATTAGGACTTGATTTCATATATGACCATAACAGGACCGCAACAACCAAGAGTCTACGGTTGTGACCCACAAGTCCACAACCTAACGAATCCATAAGTCAATCAGATATAAACACTGGCCTACGCACACTAGTATTCCAATCCACTCCACTTCCACCCATCATCATCGAACAATTTTCCTTACTAGATATAGCGGCTAACGAAGCTAGAGAATTTTGGACTAGGCCAGAGAATCGTCTGTAGAGTCAATTGTTTCCACCATCCACCATATGACCTTATCTGGAGACATACATGAAACTATCCCAGGTCATTTCCCATGTATTCCACAACCCATAGATCGAATCACGCCAGAGCTCGATATTGATTGGAGCCTTCGAGCAGTCATCCTTGCCGATCGATCTATCACACCAGTCCAAGTTAGAAGGGCTTTCTTTGCCTTAGATTCGCAAATTCCATTAGTATGTGTCGAAGACATTAGATTGCCTAACTAGTTTGTCTACATCCCACACATATTCCATCCCACCATTTGTCTTGGCATGACCTCGCAAGGTTGGGTACGTGGAAGAGTTTCTGTAGATTCCCATGCTCGCTTGTCGGTTTTCCGACATACGGGGACATCCAGGCCAAAAGTACGCGAAGGACGTGAAAAGCTGAAAGAGCCGAGAGCCAATGGAATCTCGCCACGTGTCTTCACCGCAAAGAGGGACAAGGAAGCCTGAATCAGCCAAAGTAGGAGATTTTCATTTGGGACAGCTGGGCCAAAGGTACGTGAGGGACGCGTGGGACGCGAAAAGCCGAAAGAGCCGCCAACGAATCAAAACTCGCCACGTGTCTTCACCTCATCAGCCTGGTGGGAAAATTTTGAAATGTTTTCCAAAGGAAAAAACAAAAGGGAAATGTTCGGAAGGGTCCATGTCAATGAAATCGTGCCATATGGCACTTGAGTGGCGGAGCGCGGGAGAACTGGGAAAATCTTCCCAAAGTGAAAAATACCAAATTTTCAAAGGACAAAATTCGCCCCTCGGGCCCGAGCCAATAAAATAGTGCCACGTGTCCAAGTGGAAAGAAATTAAGGAAGGGCTGAAAGAAACTCTTAGAGGTTGAGCCCATGAATGAATCGAGCTTGACACGTGTCATCCAGTGGCGAGAGCACGGAAAAAATTCAAACATTTTCCCGCCGATCTGTTTTGGCCTATTTTTTTGCCCTAAATCTTCGAGATCATCATATCTTTCGATCCAGAGCTTAGATTTTCACGTTCTTTATATCAATGGAAAGCTGGTGAAATTATTTGCAAGATTCCAAGGTCAAGCTTGCATTTTGGTTCATTTTGAGAGAGAAAATCAAGAAATGTCTCGACGCGTGGTAATGGCTAGAACCGACGTTTCAACAACCACTTTAATGCAAAATATAGTTCACCTCTTTTGCTAGGGTCCTCACCCACCTCCATAATGAGATAAATTAAAGGCAACGTAGAGGTGGTTGGGGTAGATTCGTATTTCCTCTCTCTTCCCTCTCTTATTCTTCCTATAAATTGTAATGAGGGGCTTCTTTCTAAAAAAAAGGTGGTTCATCTTTTCAGCTCTGCATCTGTCCATCCTTGCTCGTTTTTCACTTGTTTTCTTCTTGCCTCTCTTCATTACAGGTATTTTTGCACGTTTGAATGTTCATTGTAGGTTTGGAGCTGTGTTCATGGAGTTTTGGGACATTTTCTATGTGAAATCTATCCTTGGGCCTATGATGCATCTGTCCATCCTTCCCATTGCTCACCTCTCCTTGTCCCATGGCAGTTTTGATAGATGTTCAACATTTTCCTTCTCTGGTGTATCACCGTTTTAGTGTAGGCTCTGTTTTTCCCTTTTCTCTCTCTCTTTGTCTCCTTGGCATGGTTAGATTAGGATTAGATTAGCTTTCCTGCACTGGAATAGCTTGTGGCAGGTAGTTTAGGAAGAGGAACCAACCTTCTCTAGAGATTCCTTTCTCATTTTCACGAGTCCCACACTCAAAGAAAGGATTCAATGTTATGCAATCACAATGGATGCTAGAGTGATCAAACTAGAAATAAGTTTGGCTATGGAGCTTTCCAAGAGCAAGAGTATGCATATAATGAAGACAATCAGATGTAAGATGTTGGTCTATTGGAGAAAATCCAAAAGATGGAGGTAAAGATGGTGCAGTCCAGAGCAACAGCTCAAATGAGAGCTTTCAAAATTGGTTGCAGGACTCCTTGTCCATGGGGAGGCCCTTTTCCAAGACACTTCAGCCCTCAGGAGAAGCTAGACTTCATGATGAAGATGCTGCCCCAACTTGCACAATGGACCAAGAGAAATAGAGGCCTATACACTTGTTGTTGAACAACCTTGTCAATGGGTAAGTTCTACACCATCATCTGGTTTTTCTCTTCCCATTACTCAAGCAACACCATCTCATTTGGAATTGCAAATTCTAAACTCCCCATCTGCTGTCCCAAATGTTGATCCCATTTCTCCACCTCTTAGTCTTCCACCACACCTCAATTCTTCCTTTCTGTTTCCTTCCAAACAATCATCCCCTCCACAAGAGCTAAAAGAAATATGCTCTCCCCCAAATAAACAAGAGGTTTCACCTCCTTTACCACCACAAAAAATTTTGAAATCAATTGAGTTACAACCCATCCCTCCTCTTGCATTCCCAATTCCATGTGGGGAAGAAGAAATTACAAAAATCGGCCATGAAGGACATCAAGAAGAGGAGCCCAACAAAAAAGAAATGATAGACAACTTAAGGGTTTGGGCTGCCAAATTTGGGATGACAAAGATCCCCTTGATGGTTAAACCTACGAAGAGGCTAAGGTTAAACAAATGGTGGTTAAGACTGATTTTGTGGCAGTAGAAGAAGAGAAAAAAGAAGAAGCAGATCAACAGTCAGTTTGCTTAGAAAGTAGTGTCCATGTTGGCACTCTATTTGAAGGGAATGTTAATTCAATTCAAGTTGCACAATCAGCCATAAAGGAAGAAAACTCAGAAGAAGATCTTGCAGTCCCAACTTGTCCTCTAGAGCAGTAGATTGAAGAGTTTGACTTGAAAAACTTCGTGCTAGAGGAAGAGTTCTATCAAGAGCAAGATTCTCTTCAAGTAGTAGAGAAAGGAGAAGCTTCTCCAGATCCAAAAGAAGAGGAGCACATTCTAGTTGTGGAGGAGAAAAGTGCAGATCCAAAGGCTTTGAGCACAAAGCAGGTTATAGAAGAACCTTCAGTTCTTCTTTCTACTTCATCTCTCTCAAGTTCTAGTACTGAAGAGGAGTTTGATCTCTCAAACTCAATGTTGGAGGGTGAAAGAAACCATGGTGATCAAGTTGTAGATCAAGAGAACACCATGGGAGAGATTGAACATTTGCAGCAGGACAGCAATGAGGCAGTTTATCTATCATATTTGGAGGACTGTTTTGATGGAGAAGAGCCGGTTGAGTTTCCACCATTCTCTCTTTCATCATCCACATTCCAAACACTTGAGTCTGTTTTCATGAAGGAGAACATTCATTTGCAGTAGAGCCTGCATCTTATAGCAGCTCTTTGGAATCAAGATTGGAAGATTTTAATCTTTCATGTTCTTCATTGGAGGAAGAGAAAGGACAGAGGAATTTCACCATTTCTTCTACACCATCCATTCAGGAGGGTCTACAAGAAGACTCCATTTTTGGATTTGAAAATCAGAATTATGGGCATACTCAATGGATCAGACCTTGCCTAATCAGGTATTTGGCTTCATTGGAGCCAAAGGAGAAATCACAACCAGTCATGCTTACTTCTGAGCATGAGGGTGAGCTACAAAGTACCAAGGATCAGCTGTCATACCTCTTCAATCCAAATGCAGAGAAACTAAAAGAGGTATTGAATTTGCCTTCAGCTGATACCTTGATGATTTGGGTGGAAGACCAGCTTCTTATTGATTTTCCATCCATCCAATCAGCCATGTTCAATGCCAAATCAATTGCGGGGCTGCCACTTTTGAGAAAAGGAAGCTATTTCTCACAACCAATTGTAGGGTTTGTTTAGCTTGCCTTTGCTTCCAGTTAGAGTAGAGTAGGTAGGTTTGCTTTTAGCAGAAGAAGTGCTTGTGCACACTCTACATGTTCCATTTGGAGCATGTATGATTTTCAGTTCTGTACATAGTTTTTGTGGTGCTGGTTTTGCTCTTGCACAGTCCATTTCAGTGGCATTTTGGTGAGAACGACTCCATTTCAGTGGGTTTCCAAGTGGCTCAGAGAGGAGGTTTTCAAAGTTTAGATCAGTTTGTAGGTTACAACTCATGACTCCATGCCCAATGGATGCTTGCAAACTGGTAACTTCATCTAGTAGGTAGATAACCCTGTTGAGTCACCAAAATCAAGTATCAAAATTCACCCCTCAAGGTAATTTTGATAACATGCATCAAATTCTTTAGTCCCAAGCAAGTAGATTGATTCAAGGCCCAAAATCATGTTTTTCGAGGTCCCCTCGGCCTTTTTCTAACTCTCCCATCCAAGAAGAAATCCCAACGAGTTAGAAAGAATGGAAAAAATGCAAAAATAAGGTTGCAGGACTGTTTTGAGGCATTTCAGTCTGAAGGGCTCGGGTTGTACCAGTTCGGGTTGAACTGAGGTTTGTCGTACCAAGCTTGGGGCTGAAAAATGAGAAAATTGGCTAAGTCCTAGTCCAGGCGGTTTGCGGGACAGTTGGGACGTCGGGACGCGCAGGACGCGAAAAGCTGAAATGGCCGAAAGCAAGGGAAAATTGCCTAAGTCTCGTTTTCGCGTAGTTTGGGACATCTGGGACAAAAGTACGTGTGGGACACGGATCGGCCAATTTCGCGCAAGTCAGTCCATTTTGGGTGGTTCGGAGATATTTTTCCCAAACAGTTTGGGACATCCAGTTAAAAGTACGCGTGGGACGCGGATCGGCCAGTTTGGCGCAAGTCAGTCCATTTCGGGCGGTTCGAAGATATTTGTCCCAGACAGTTTGGGACATCCAGGCTGAAAGTACGCAGAGGATGCAAAAAGGCCGATTCGGCCGAAACAAAAGACTTTTGTCTGGGACATTTGGGCCAAAAGTATGCGGAGGATGCAAAAAGCCGAAAGAGCCGAGAGCCAATGGAATCTCGCCATGTGTCTTCACCGCAAAGAGGGACAAGGAAGCCCGAATTGGCTGAAGTAGGATATTTTCATTCGGGACATCCGGGCCAAAGGTACGTGAGGGACATATGGGACGTAAAAAGATGAAAGAGCCACCAACGAATCAAATCTCGCCACGTGTCTTCACCTCATCGGCTGGCAAGGGAAAATTTTGAAAAAAATTTCCAAAGGAAAAACAAAAGGGAAATGGTTAGGAAGGGCCCACGTCTAATGAAATCGTGCCATGTGGCACTTGAGTGGTGGAGTGTGGGGAGAAATGGGAAAATCTTCCCAAAGTGAAAAATACCAAATTTTCAAAGGAAAAAATGTGCCCCTCAGGCCCGAGCCAATAAAATAGTGCCACGTGTCCAAGTGGTAAGAAATTAAGGAAGGGCCCGAAAGGAATTCTTAGAGGATGAGCCCACAGACAAATCGAGCCCGACACGTGTCATCTAAGTGGCAGAGCGGAAAAAATTTAAACATTTCTGTCGATCCGTTTTGGCACATTTTTGCCCTAAATCTTGAGATCATCATATCTTTCGATCCGAGCTCGGATTTTCACGTTCTTTATATCAAGGGAAATCTGGTGAAATTCTTTGCATGATTCCAAGGGTCAAGCTTGAATTTTGGTTCAGTTTGAGAGAGAAAATCAAGAAACATCTCTAACGCATGGTAATGGCAGAACGACGCTTCAACACCAGCTTTAATGCAAAATACGGTTCACCGCTTTTGCTAGGGTCCTTACCCACCACCATAATGAGATAAATTAAAGGAAACGTAGAGGTGGTTGGGGTAGATTCAGATTTCCTCTCTCTTCCCTCTCTTATTCTTCCTATAAATTGTTAGGAGGGGCTTCTTTCTAAAAAAAAAAAAGGTGGTTCATCTTTCCAGCTCTGCCTCCCTTTTTTCTTCTCCGGGGTTGAAAATGGAGTTCAAACCTCCTCTCCTACTATGTAATGGAATTTTTACCTTTTACCATCAAAATGATGTTCTGTGCAAACTTCTGAAGTAACAAAAACGTGTTTCGTGATGCATCGTCCATCCTTGCTCTTTTTTCGCTTGTTTTCTTCTTGCCTCTCTTCTTCATTGCAGTATTTGTGCACGTTTGAATGTTCATTGCAGGTTGGAGTGTGTTCATGGAGTTTTGGGACATTTTCTGTGTGAAATCTATCCTTGGGCCTGTGATGCATCTGTCCATCCTTCCCATTGCTCACCTCTCCTTGTCCCATGGCAGTTTTGATAGATGTTCAACATTTTCCTTCTCTGGTGTATCACCGTTTTAGTGTAGGCTCTATTTTTCCCTTTTCTCTCTCTCTCTCGTCTCCTTGGCATGGTTAGATTAGGATTAGATTAGCTTGCCTGCACTGGAATAGCTTGTGGCAGGTAGTTTAGGAAGAGGAACCAGCCTTCTCTGGAGATTCCTTTCTCATTTTCATGAGTCCCACACTCAAAGAAAGGATTCAATGTTATGCAATCACACTGGATGCTAGAGTGATCAAACTAGAAATCTGATCAACATCTAGGGGTGTTGTGATTTGGTGATTACAGTTATAAAATTCATAAATTTGTTACATGGAATTGTTTTATCTTTTTAAGTGATTTGGTGGCCTTATGAAGTTTCCAGGGTGTTGAAGGGTGCATGAAACAACTATTTTGAGAATTACAAAGTGAACTAGGCCCATTAAATGAAATAATTTGATTGGTTGATATTAATTACTACCATGTATGATTTTTAAATGTTAATTTAAACATATTTAGTGATTTATGGGTCATAACTAAGGATGGTTTTTAAGTAAGGGAATTTTTCATCTTTGTGCCTATGGGGTTTTGAGCCATTTTTGATACATGAAATGATGTTTTAGGATAGGATGAACCACTTGGGTAACTTGTGGCTATTATTATTTAAATTTATAAATTTTATATGATTCATTGGTCTAGAAAAATGAGGGAAAATGTTTGAGGTTGAATTTGATCCTTGGAGAGGCTATAAAAGATAAGTTATGGGCATACTGTTTCTAGCTTTTTGAAACTCCTTTTTCTACAAATGAAAACCCTTTAGGTATACCCCAAAACCCATATAATTCCATTCTAGGATAGCATCTGGTTGATTTTTCATGAGAATAATTTGAGCAAGGACAAATTTTGTGTTGTTTCTTTGAGAGCGAGTTGGAGAAGGAGGGCGATTTGGATTCTTGTGTTGGGATGATAAATTCATAGCATGTTGATGTAATCTATAAGTTTATAAGTTGTTTTTAGATATGATATTGAATTTGAAGACATTATCATATTTGCACATCTTCATATGTATTCATGAGACATTGTTGGTTTTCTTGAGAGCACTTCATTGTATCTTATGGATCATTGTTGAAGACATTACTCTTTGTGATCTGATTTGAATATCTATATAAGTGTGTGGATATGATTTTACTATCAATATATGTGTCTTTAAGATTATATTATGTTACTTGCATTAAAGTTACTTCATTGTAAAAGGTTATATGTTTTGATGTGTTCTACATGAGTTTACATGGCTAGGGTTTGAAGCACTAATGAGTAATTTTTATTAGGGACTAATTCACCGCCCTTCTCGGTCCTTGTCGCATCCAACGGGAAATCCTTAAGGTATGAACATGATTTTATTTTTATGTTTCAATCCAATAAGATTGTTTTTGGTGAACCTTTGTCCTATATGTCAAAGGGGAGAGATTGTACCAAAAATCAAATTCATGGTATGGAGTTGTCGGTGTATTAGTTTTCCATCATTTTTTTTTCTTGTTTCCATTAATAACAAAGGGGGATATTGTTGAACCCCGTTACATTGGTGTTTGTTTTAATTAATTTCACATGGCACGATGGAAAAGTAATATTTAAATGGAATCTAGGTAGGTGTGTATCAGTGATTGTCAATGTTTTATGTTGGTTTCTAGAGGTTTCAAGATGGTTTCAAATTGGCTTCAGTGGTGCTACTAGCTCAAACGGTGAGGTGGTTTATCACTAAAAGAAGAGTTTAGGTTTTTTTTTTTTTTTGGGTTGAGAGGCTATATAGGTCATATATGATGTTTTAAGAATGGGGAAGATCTCTTATAGCATTTTATAGGTCATTTGGTGGAAGTTGCAGTTGAAAATCGTCTATTTAGGCATGTTTCTAGAGTCTAATGAGGTTTAAGAGGTTGGTATAGGTCATGGAAAGATCATATAATCATGTGATAATCATAGTAATGTTGTCTAAGGCATGTATGAGCATCAAAAAGGTGTATTTTAGCTCCTAGATGTAGATTTTAAAAAATCACCAAAGCTAGTCTTGAGAATTGATAGTGTAGTCTGATACAAATGAGATAGGTTTGAAAAGTAAAGACATATTTATGAAAAATAATCTCATGGATAATGTATAGGGGTTAGTTTTTTTTCTTCACACCAAATTTTATCAACTTCGGAAAGGTATGTGAAAGTTGTGTAAGTTTTTCTAAAACAGGCTTCTTAAGAAGTGCAAAATAACTTTTCTGAATTTTTAGCACCCAAGAAAATATATATTACCTCCTTCAGATAAATAGCAGAATTGATTTTTGTATAAGACTCCAATCTTGAGGTATTTCAAAATGTTTCACATAAAATGGATGATAATTAAGAAATTTATGAGCATTCTTCCACTGTTTTTTGTCTCTCTCCAAAGATTCTTCTTGAGTTGATAGGATTAACATGAGTTTTCAAAATCTTAATCATTGGTGAAAATTTGTACACTCCTCATAAGGATATAAAATATTTTCTAATTCAAAATGATGACACCATTTCTCTTAGGGTGAACTATTTAGTATATGCATGCATCAGCCTATACAAAACTATATCTAGGAAGTCATACATTGACCTCTCCAAGCTTGTATATTTTCAATAAAAGATGGTGTGCAGTTGTTCTTTAGATATCATGAGAATTAATTCATCCTCTATAGGACTAATTATAATTTTCGAAAACCTTCGGTAGTATGGTGAACTATGAGCTTGTTTTATGGGATTTGATCACCATCATTATCTTATATGTTGTGCATAGGAAGCATATCAAACCGAATGAGTATTTTACTTCAAGATCCTATATATTGTGATAATCAAAGCTTAATTATTTCATTAATACATTATTGGTGAATTATAAGTGAAATTAAATAGCCAAGTGAGTACAAATGTAGAAGTAAGAGGTTCAAGTCTAGAAACTAAGCATGTGAGAGTCCTATACGGTCTTACCTCATTCAGATGATGAAAGAACAGTGTAGTGACCCTTTTCCTAAGAAAGTGGGGCTTAAATAAAGTGATACTGATCTAAAATTTAAGTTCATGGTGTAGACTATTCTAAAATCCCCTATCAAGCCATTTTTGTCATCATGCATATCACTGTGGTCTAGTTTTTGAAATTCTGGGAATGTTTAGTAAGGATTCAATCACTTTACAAGCTTAGAGAAGATGGGAAGTGGACTCACAAGTCCACATCATTTGAATTTTTTTAATTTCATTCAAATTTGAGGAATTTATTCATTTTGAAGAGCCTCGGAGTTATCATAGTAAGCTAAAACCCGATTCTAGGGTTTTGAAGAGGTTTTTCCTTGAAACTTGAATATCACCAGGTGAAAAATCATAAAAATTGGTAAATTTCTCTATCTACCTGATTAAAATCATTTGTAAAAAATATTTTTCAATCCCATCAAGTATCGAATGAGATTTTAGTGACAATTTTTAGCATCCTTGTGGAAACAATGTGTAGGGTATTTTTTTGTCAATTTTTAGTGTAATTTTTTTATAAAATCTTTCTATAATCATCTCTGCAACCTTTTAAGAGGATGGAACATGGCTTGATTCAATTAGAAATATCCATGGAACATGTTGAATTCTTCAAAAGTAGTAATAGTGGCTTCAAGGTCCTCTTTGATAACTCGGATGGTGTCAAAGTCTACTTACAAGTTGTATTGTGTCCTAGAAAATCGACCAAGTTCAAATACCATCAAACACCTAATGAAAAGTGATTTTTCAGTGCATGATACATAATAACATAATGTATTTGTAATGCTAATTGTTGGTCTTGTAGTGAAGATGGAATGTTACAATGAAAGTGAATGAAATCTTGAAGAAGTCAAAAGGATCTTGATAATTACAAATTTATGCACTATGCCCTCTAAGGTCGAATCAAAAGATGAAGAGGAAAACTATAGTCAAGTGACAAGAATTCAAAAAATTCATATAAAACAAAGTCTTGATGTGAAGAGTCATGGGAGTTATTGTTTTTAGCTCTAGAAAATTGAATGACATATAATGGTGTAATAGGAGTTGAGTTAAATACAAATCGGTGCTTGTGTTTTTTATTAGATGTAGGAGGTAAAAAAAAGGCTAATAGTCAGATATGAAGAAGTTAAATAGAAATATGAGATATAATGTGTTGTGAGCTTGTATGAGATGGAGTAGAAGTTGAAAAGGTATGTTTTTGTGAATAAAATAAAACCGAGAATAGGAGTAAGTGGGTTTTCGAAGAACTAACATGATGTATGAATGATTGTAATAGATACTAATAAGAATTGAAGCGTAGTAAGTAGAAAATAGTGTGTGAGACAATTGTGCAAAACATGACGGTGTTGTGTGATACAATTGTGTAGTATGAATTTTGTATGAAGAGACATGTTTTTAGATGGGATCATGTTGAGAAGATAATAGTAAAACCAAAGTGAAAGAAAAAATTACTGATAAACTTGAAATCAAAACTTGAGTACAACAAGATTAGAGTGAATTTGTGAATGCTTGTAAAATTAGAGACTTAGGTGCATATAGGACAATATTGTCATAAGGAAAAAATGTGATTCAAAATGGAGATGCAAGGGTAATAGTGTGTTTGAAAGGAAAACATGAAATTAAAAGTATTGAGTTTGTAATTCAAGGAGGATAAGATAATATTTCAAAGAACTAGAGTTTAGGTATAAGGTAAATTATGTTTTAAATTTTGATGAAATTAAAGGTGAGTCAAGGAGGCCATATTTCAAATTTAGGGTTACTATCAGATGCTTTTGCATCCTAATTGAAGTGTGATCAGATATTGTTTATTCACTGAGTTGTAGCTCAATCTAATCAAGAAGTTATTACTTTCTTGCAATTTGTAGCTTATATATGGTCAAGTTGTTGCTTTAATTAAAGTTATATCTTCATCAGTTGAGTTGTAGCTCAACACATTTGTAACCTTTTGGTCTATAATCCTTTGGTTCAGTGGGTTTTCTCCCAATATGGGTTTCCCACTTAATTTTTGTTCTGTCTTGTGTATGGTTTTCATTTCCTTTTGATGTGTGTTACTTCTAATGTAAGAAATTTGATTGGTTTTTTTAATTTTAATTTTAATTGAACGTTGATTCACCCCCTCGGTGTTCTAGTTTCTAATAAGGCATAGTCATTTAGTAATCAACATGCATGTTTACACCTCTTTTCTATTTTCACATTGGATCGAAATGGATCGTAATAGATCGTATTTGAACACACCATCATCAGTGGTGTTTACACCTCAGGAAGTAGTCAAAGGTTGGAGAATAACACTATACCTTTTGTTACACTTCTTCCACACTTGGCGTGAGATCAACCAAGAAACTTGCACTTAGCATTATATCTCTTGAAAAACTTTTCCTTCATATGAGATCTCCTAAAATAATCATTCTTCTACAACATTTTTAGGATCCTTTCTAAACTATTCACTTGTCATGGATCGGTACACATGTTCCTTTTCATATTTTACACAATTTTACATGATTTTTACATATTTTGATTGAATTTTTCACATACATGATTTTGACTACTCTTTTTCTCTTTTCTTTTGCTGGTTTATCCTTATGGGAAGTAACATTCATATCATCAAGCATCAATCAACGTTGACAATAGGTACAACATGAAATATTCACATACACTTTCACCCCAAGGGTCGGGTCCTCTTATCTATCTTGCACACTTCATATTATTCAAGTCTTCATGATTTTTCTTGTCTCCTCACCATGCTTTTTGCCATCAATCTGCATGGTTATTAGGTACACATCTCTTATCTACTTTATGTTATTGATAATTTTATTAATAACATGAATTGGGGAAAATATAGATACTAAATCATGTACTATAGGTAGATTTGTAGGTTTTATTCACATACCACTATTCAATGATTCCTAAGAAATAAAAGTACTAATTGACCACCTGTCTTTGGCCTCTTTGCTTTCTTTTTAGTATCCTTCTTTTTCTTACACACCCTCTTGCTCGTCTAAATTTTGACACTTTAGTTTTTTCGAGTCTGAGACTAGTGTCTAGCCAAAATGCTAGCACCCGGGAACCCTTGTCTCTTTTGGATGCCCCTTACCTATTTATATCTTTATTGCATATTTTTGGTATTTTTAGCTATAGGGCATCTTATTTTCTTGGTAGTCACCTTTTAGTGGGTAATTACAAAAAATTAAGCAAGGGAATCATATAAATACAAATCTATGTGTCCATATTAAAGGATTAAGTAGTAAGAATATACTATCACTACCTAAGGTTTCATTCAAAGGCCATTAATAGAGCATTCAAGCATCCATCTAGGTTCACACAAGGGACATAAGAATGTTATTCATGCATAAACATAGTTGCCCAATTTTGTAGCACTTATAAAATTTGAGCAACATGCATAAGAGTTATACTTGGTAGACATTCAGAGATGAATGTGGAGAGGCCACAAAGGTTTTGAGTGTGTTGTAGATAGAGGAACATCGCCACAGAGGATTTACACAGAGCCACGACAATGAGAAGGAACTGCGGGTGTGAAGAAAGGCTCCACGAGTGGAATATTCAATGTTGCGCTACAATGGAAAGTGTCATGGGCTATGGTAGCAATAAAATATGAAGCATGGGTAATAAGGAAGCATGTCACAGATATCAAGGCATATTGTGTAATTTAAAAATTCATGGGAGCTGATGGTGTCACGATATGAAGGATTCATCCATGGATATCAAATAGCCATGAAATACTAAGATAAAATTACAACACAACAAAGTAAAATGATAATTTTTTTCACATGAATAGAAATCAATCTACCTTTGATTTGATTGTCAAAATATTTACAAATCTAATAATATTTTTCTCTTCTCTATACAATCAAATCAGATTTCATGAATCAAATCAAGGAAAATAGACAAAAACCAAGGAAGCTTCTCCGCATGCAAAATATCTTACGAGGAAGGCTCAAATACCATAATTAAATACAATATGGGTGCCTTTCTTTCTTTTTTAGCAAGGCAGATGGTGTAGACATGGATTTGTAGAAGCATTTAGGCCTTTCCTTAGAGCATGCAGAGAAATTAAATGAAGGTGGTTGATTTGGTGGGAGAAATTCAAATTCAAATTTCCCTCTACATTTCTCTCTCTCCTTCTATCTTTCTATATATTATAAAGTGATTCCTTATTTTAACATTGGATACTTTGGAATGCGAAGGAATCATTTTATGTTGCACAAGTATTCTAAGGGTAGCATGCCTTGGAATCAAGTTCTATAAATTTTTGCATCTTCTTCATGTATCGTGATGATCTGTGCATGATCTTCAAGAAATAAAATTCTAGTTTTGTGGCTCATTTCTACCTTTGCTATTGTTTTATTGTACTCTCTTGCCTCTCATTCATTTGTAGGTGTGTTATATGTGTTATTTTTGAACTGGTGTTCATTGTGCATCGTGGAGGTGGAACCCTGAATGTGATTTTGATCTATGGTCTTCATTTGGCCCTCTTCACCATCATTTTATTTCATCTTCTCTCTTATGGAGTATTCATCCCCTTACTTTGAGTGTTATCACCTTCTTTAGATTAGGATTTTTATTTTATGCATCTCCTTCTCACCCTAGTCCCTTGGAAAGTTAGAGTAGAGCTAGATAGTTGCATTTCAATTCCTAGGAGTAGTTTAGCATCAAGATTAAGTATAGGAAGTTTTCCTTCTCCAGAGGTCTATCTTAGTTCAAGTACCATAACTTTAAGACAGTCTCATGTTGTCTCAAACCTTAGATTCTTGTAATTTGGGATGGGTGCACATTTGAGATCCAATAGTTTTGGCATGCTCGGTGGGATATTGAAATCAATATTTCTAATTTTATCAAGTTTTGGTGTGTATATTGATGAAACTATAGCCTTTGGAGACTCTCCAGTAACACATCTGGGGACTCGATTCAAAAAAATTAATTGGTTTGATAATACTAGTGATCCAAACATGTGCTTGATTCATGGGAATGATCCATACTCAAGTATAGAGTGAGACAAGAAGGCATATTTGAGTATTTATAGTTATCTCTAGGTAGAAAAAGAGGAGGAAGAATAATTCTAAGATCTCCATCTCCTCCAAATCGAACTCTCTCCACACCTCTTCCCTGGTAGACCCTTCTTGTAGTCCACTAGAGTTCTTAGACCCATCAAAATGGCTCATCAACAATAACAACCACCTCAAAATCCATTCGTAAACTTCATAGGCAATAGTCCACTTTCCTTGAATTCCCAAAATCCTATCCTAGTAGTAGCCTTGAAGAATATTCCATATTTTATTGGAGAAAATCACACTACTCCAGATGACCAAATTCAGGACATTGCAAATTTGTGTGATATCCATGAAATTGCTGAAATGGATGCGGCAGTAAAACTTATGGCTTCATCACTTAAAGGAAATGCTCTACAATGGTTTATAAGTTTAACAATAGGCTCATTCAAGAATTGGAACGATTTTTACACAAACTTGTACAATTAATTTGGGGAAAGAGCTGATAGCTTATCTCTTTTGGAGAATTTTACTACAATCAGGAGAACACCTAATGAACAAATGGAAGATTTTAACTTAAAATTGTAGAGAACCTCAGACAGAAATCTGGTTCTCATGAGAACCACAAAAAATGTGTATTTATTTATGTTCTAAAAGCTCTTAACTTTGATATTTTTGTTATAATAGAATCAATGGGAGGAATAACCTTACCCACGGCTTATGCATTGGCCATTAGGGCTGAAAATTGTTTAATTCAAGATGGAAAATTACCTTCGAATCCACCTATGCCATTATCACCTAAATTTCCACAAGATGCGTAACCTTCCATTTATCCTATTCACCTAGCAAACCTGCAAACCATTCCTTCCGCATCACAAACCCTTCCACAACAAAAGGAAGATAAGGAAATGAAATATCTGATTAGAAACTTGAAAAACAAAGTTATATCCCTATGAAAAACATCAAGCTAGGTCATATAAACATTATCAAAATCAAGGGAAATCTTCAAATAAGGGATATCATCCATATAGAAACCAACATTCTAATCAAATATATGTAAAAAAATAGTAAAATAATAGATGAAAAATTTAAAGTACTCCTCTTCCATTAGAAACAATTCCTCCTCCACAGGAACTCCCTACCCCTAGTTCTAGTCAAGCCTTAGTTCCAGTACAAAACAATATGGCGTAAGAAACAAAGTGGTGTTTTCCATGTAATCTACCTCATAACCAACTTGGTTGTGAAAGGGAAATGCATCTCCAAGCCTACATGATTCAAGGTGCTTCCAGTCAACAAGAACCACTTATTGAAGTACCAAATCATGGTGTGGAAGAAACTCAACAAGTTGTGCATGATGCTAACCTCATTTTTTTCGGAGGTAAGTATTTTTTTGCACTCAATAAAGTGTCTAATGGCTCTGGTAGACCCAAGATGAGTGTTTTTAAAAACACACAGAATAAGAAAATAATGATGAAAGCTTAGGTTGTAACTCATGTAGATCGAGCAATTCCCCAAGGAAAAGAAAATACATTGGAGGGACTAAGGAAAAGATGCTGGGACTCGAGCACAAACAAAAGGGTGTGAGAAACCGTGGAATGAAGTATAAAATTTTTCAAAGTAGACTGTGGTGCATGATAATTGTTTTTGTGGAAAATGAGGTTGTTATTCAAATTAAGTCATATGTTCAAATAATGCCATAATAAAAGAAAGTTAGTAGCATGATCTAGATGTAGAAATCTGTGGGTCTCCCATTCAACATAGTTGAGAAAATGAAGAAGACTAATGTCAATGTCTCAATGTGGGATGTGCTTTCCATTCCATATTAGAAATATCTTCTATGCAAATTCCTCAAGCAACTACCTCCAGTAGATCGAGTAATGCAAAAGACTCATGCCGCAATTCATTTATGTCAAGAAAAGGGTGATCAAGTAAGTAAAAACATTAAGACCCCACCCTTTTACATGTCTATAATTGTCGGTAAATACCTAGTTTATAACTTGTTATCCCGTAAAATTGGTAACGGAAATTTTACTGAGATAATCATACCGAAAATTTGTTCCTATCCCTCATCGGGGATTTCTTGCATTCGGAACATTGCAAAATCCCTTCCCAGGAAATCTAGTTTTCCGAACTTAGCCGTTTTTGGTCTTTTTGGCCGGGCGCATATAATCACTATGCAACATAAAAAGTTCATGTGCCCCCTTTAAATAATTTGGTGCATGCTTTCTCGTGTCAACAGGCATTTTGGTGCGCCTCACTATGTTGAGTCTTCCATGCATGCGCCTTCCTGTCAACAGAATATTTGGTGCGCCAAAGGGGGCATGTTTTCTTGTGTCGACATCCCTTTTGGTGCACCACTTGAAAAGTTGGTGGTGCATTTATTGCTACCTCCCCTATAAATAGGTGTGTCTGCACTGTCATTCTCACCAACATAAGTCACGTGATTTTTCTATGTACACAATAGCGCACCTGCCTGTCACTTTCGATCACGTCGTGGACCCGTTTTCACGCTTTTTCATTGTTTAAATCTGGGTAAGTGGCCTTCTTTCTTTTGTTTGTTTTGTATTTGAGGTTTTTGGATGCTAGACTATTTCGGTTTGGATTGGAAAAATGAGAAATCATGTTTTTCCCCCTTGCTACTCTTTTTCCGTTCTTCCTCCTATTTTTCCCCCTCTTTCTAGATCTCTTTGGTATAGGAAGCTCGTCCTAAAATGATTTGCTTAAAACTCTTTTTTTAAGCTTCTTTATCACCCAAATGAACCTTGCAAAAGGAGCTTAACCGTATGCAAACCCCTCAGAGAGAGAATCAAACCTTAAAAAGGAAACTGCATTTTCCTTCTCCTTTGGCGCATTAGCGCACCATGCAACATCAACAAAAGTTGTGCCCTTATGGCGCACTTCCCCCACTTGCTATAAACACTTCCCGTGTGCCCTCTTGGCGCATCAAACTTGAGTGCAACATTACAAATTCTTGCTCCCTTTGGCACACCCAGCATCCATGTAACAGTCTTTTCCTATGCGTAAAGTGCAAAGCTATAAATGGCGTAGGCGCGTCCCTCACCACAATAACATCATGTCATGCAAACCCTTCATGCACCGCGCTAAGTTCCCTTTGGTGCACAAAAAATGTATGTTACACTAACCTTATATGCTCCTTTGGCACACCGAAGTTCCATGCAACATGAAAATAATCTGCACCCTTTACAAAATGCATCCACATAGCGCATGCGCACTTGTGATTACAACAACAAAGAATGCACCCTGCAGTGTCCATGCGCCATGCGCCTTTTGGTGATTTATCTTCTACAACAGCCCTTTCCTGTGCGCCTTACCTTTGGGCCCTGTAACCTACATTATTCATGTGCTCTGCGCCCTGAGGCCTTTAAATTGCTAACTCTTTCTTCTGTTAACATTTCAATGGAAAATCAAACAGCTGACATGGCTTTCTTCAATTGGGTTTCACTTATTATTCTTGCAGATCAGCAACCGAGTTCGAGAAGAACATATGTCAACATAAAGTAGGAAACCTATCAAATATAAAGGCAAGGCCAAGCTCACGAAGAAGAAATGAAGTATAAGTATCAGAGGGTCAGAATGCCTGAATCCCAGGCCGAGTGTGACCTGGACATCAGAGACTAAGAGCTGAGTCATATTGATATGGAGGAGTTTTGGGTCAGAACTCAGAAGGTCACAAGAAGTCCATGGATGGACAAAGCGATGGCAAGTGCCCTATACCCTTCTTGGTGGGATTCCGAGTAAGTGCATCAGTAAACAATGAATTTATGATGGTCAGAGCTGATGCTACAACAAGGACACAAGATGTGTTCATGGTGAGAAGGGTGAGGTTATAATTAACTTCACTGTCCGACACTTTGAGATGATGCTCGACATTCCTCGTCACCGACACTTTGAGATGATGCTCGACATTCCTCATCACCGACACTTTGTGGCCGTCAGCCAACAAGATTGCATCAAGGCCTGGGATGACAATGAAGATCAGTGCATGTAGCTGATGAATGAAGTTTATCTCAAGAACAAAAAAGTAGTGACTCGGTGGCCACAAGTCATTCATCGCAGTGACTTTTCAGAGGAACTCAGCAATGACACCATTACGTTCCTAAGTAGAGTTTTCGGGCTTCCTGACGCCCATTATTTTCACAAGTGGATGCTGCGGTACCTTGAGATAATGAAAAAAATGTGCCCGATCAACGTTTTGAGTGGGCGAAATCATTAGCGCAGGACCCATATCAGAAGAGCTGGACCATGCTAAGCTACAGCATGAGACCTTTCAACAAATGTTTGATTGTTCAGTTGAAGATCTGGTCAACTTTTGCGTTTTCGGTCATCCTAGGGCCCTCAATAAAATCCTTTCCACCCTGGATTCTTGGATGGATCAAGCTGGAATTCGTCCTTGAAAAGATCGATAGGGTAAAGGAAGAATCCACGGGACGCGATGCACCAAATGGAACAAATCATTCTCAACATGTCTCCGTGGTTACTTACTCCTTCTTTCACCTTAAGGAAAGTTGATGAAACCGTCTTGATCTTCAAGGAGATCGTTTCGTAAGGGCTGGGGCAAGAGGTCACTTTTGACGTAGAATCCATCAATAACATGCTGGCTTGTCGGGATTTCATCGCGTTCCTAATAGAAGTAGAGAAAGAATATTCTAAACTCCCAGAGAAGCTCATAGACAAGCGGGAGACTTGCGAGGCGATCAGTGAGTGACACATGGATCCTTCCCAGGATCAACTAGAGCCCATAATCAGCAAGTTCATGGAATACCGTGCCCAATTCCACATCTCGTCACCCGAGCAACAACAGCAAGATATCCCCTTCCAGCCGTGGGATGACGATGATGAATAATTTCTCTCTTCTTCGACTTTCTTTTTGTGAAATGTCTAAAGTATGTTGGCACAAATGATGACATCATCCATGTTGCACCATGGGATGATGTCATCCATCAAGTTGTCAAAAGTCAACATGACTTTGAGATATTTTTGTAAATATTTTGTATATTTTATGTAAATAGGTGGTTGGTTCCTTTTTGCCTTCCTTCTTCTCCTTCTTCTATAAATACTCAAATACTTGTTGTATTGGGGGTGGATATCTTTCAGATGAAAAATAGAAGTGAGGAGAAAAAGACTTTGAGCTTTTTGTAACAGAAAGGAATATTAATACAAATATTTAGACTTTGTGTTGAATACGTGTGTTATTTGCATTTGATCTTTCTTATGTCAAATCTATGTGTTTATTCTGTTGAATCTACTTCTATTTTATTGTCATTTATTCATTAGTATTGCTTTGTTCGTTTATGTAATTAGGTTTGGCTCTATTTACTACCAATCCCAAAACATAAACCCTCTCGACCTTTCGCTTTAGAATTCATTTCTTTTCTTCCTTCGGACTGATATTTCTTCATCCTCTCTTTCATTCCTTTCTTTCCCATGATCGGAAACACCCTACTTGGGATGAGATCCAAACCCCGAAGGTAGAATATTACGAGACTTGCCTGATTCTGTTGGTAGAATATTAATAAACCGGTTTCGCTTTGTTGACTCAAAGAGGGCTATGCCCCGCTTTGCTGGCTCTCGTCTATCCATAAATCTGCCCAACCGATGATTTTGGACCAACGATTTTGGCGACTCATTTGGGAACGAACAGATCTATCAGATCTATGATAGTGGTAGGATAGAAAATCAGGAAAAATCAGAAAAATCACTATCTGTTTGCAAACTTTAACTTTTTTTCAAAAATCCAAAATTTTGCAAAAGTGACCCAAATTGAAAATTTTCTTCTGAGATCCATAGATTTGGCCTAGTTGGAGATCTTTAGTTCGCTGAGTTTTTATAAAAATCTGTATTTTTCCGTAGATCTGAGTTTTTGACTGTTTACCAAAAATTTCAAATTCTTTAAAAAGTCAAATTTAGATCGAAAGTCACTTACTAATCTTCACTATCATTTTATCCTCGTTGTTCTTTATCATTAAACCGCAATCGGTTTTCAGAAGAGGGTAATTTTAAATATTTAGAAAAGTACATGCTGCTGGTTTTTTTCAGAAAAACCAGAAAATCAACAAGTACAACCAAAAAGAAATTTTAAATCTGCTCCATAACATCGCAGATCTAGAAGGTACGCTAGCGGGTGATCCATTTACACGTAGCGAGCAAGCTCGTGGAGAATTCGATCCTACTTTTGATGCGCTTCAAAGGCACAATTTGAGTGTAACACCGGCGCGCTTTTCATCACTAAGTTGGTGATCGGTTGGCTTGAAGTGCCTCCCCCCACGTAAGAACCGGTTTTCACAAGGAGCCTCCACATCCCTTTGTAGCGCCTTGCTGCTCAGTGGAACTGTGTTTCTAGCCCGTGTTATTTTTCCAGCTGTCCAGATGGTGGTACCATGGGGAAATCATATGGGTCCCCTAGCTTTACCACATCCAGTTCACGCGCTCCCACATGGAAACCGAAAGAATTTTCCCAAATTTGACGGAAGCGGAAACCAAAGCACAGATTCACACATATCTGCATTCATCATGTCATGCTAGTATTCTAGATGTAACTCACGAAGATGTGTCGGTTCACCTCTTTCTAGAAACTTTACAAGGGCCTGCAGCAAAATGGTTTCAGCATTTGCCGGCCGGATCTATTACCAGTTGGACCACCTTGCGGGATGCTTTTGAAGACAGGTACAAGCCTTCTAAAGATGCATTTGCTTTGTTATCACAGATCACTCACCTGAAGAAGGAGGCCAATGAGACCATGCATGATTTTATCGCCAGGTTCAATGAATTAATCAACTGCATCCCTGGTGCCATGCTTCCAACACCAGAAAATCAGAAGTGTTTCTTCATGAACGCTATGAGCTCAAAAGTAAGTTTCTTTCTCCTGCAAGAGCAAGTGGCTACCTTGATTCTTTCCCAGGCCACTACCATTCGAATAGAAGATAATTTGATAATATCTAGCGAATTGAAAAGGGAATCCTCTAAGCCTAAATCTTGGGCCCTTCGCCCACTACTTCATCTGATCTGGCATTTTAAAAGATGGCGAACGACTTGCTTGCATTGAAGAAGAAGTTAGCCCAAGCTTCCCCCATTTCCTCATACCGGGATATTCCATGAAGGAATTTCATTTCCAATAATATTCCTCAAATGCCGTGCTTACCTATAATTGCTCCGAGGTTGGCACTTGAAGCTCCTCGGTTAATGCCTTAGCCAAAATTGAAGAAGAGGAACAAGATTACGAAGAACCTTCATCTCAAGGAGAAGATGATCAAGACATCAGTGACCCGACTGGTGACTCTACTATCGGGTATATGGAATTTGAGGAGGAAGAATCTGATGAAGAAGAGGGTACACAAGGCTATGTAAGTGGACAATCATATGTTTTTTTTACCCACTGGCAAGGAAAAGAAAGAGGTTCTGCCCATATGTAGAAGGAGAAGGCCATGTCAAACGTGCCTCCAACCATTGCTAAAACAGGTAATTCTCTTCCTACTCAACTCCTGTTAAGTCTTTTACAAGGAAATCTTTTCCCCCATTTTTCCTCCAAATCAACCTTCTTCTATTCCCATAAAGACCAGTAATCCTACCCTACCATCATGAAGTGAGGGACTCATTCCTTCACCCGGTCAACCCTTGGCCGCATTTGACATAATTGACCATGTTAAAAAGACCAAGATCCAAATGTCCAAGCCGAGTATCTTGATCAAATCCCAAACAACTTGTAAGATTGACCAAGTATATTCAAAGTCAAGTTTGTCATAACTAATCGAGTTTCCCAAAAGGAATCCTTGCCACTCCTCCGCATCCCGCATAAATGTTGCCTCAACATACGCATCGGGAAAGATAGAACCTTTCTATCTCTCCTCCTAATCAATGGCCACAAGTTAAGTAAGCGCATAATTGATTCTCGGAGCTTCGATAACATCATGCCGGCAAAAGTTTCCCATGCTTTGGGCCTCACCCTTACCAAGCCTTTTGGCAGATGTTATTCCTTAGAAACCAAGTAGGTGTCGTTGATTAGTCAAATCAAAGATGCGCAGATTCACATTTGCATCGTTCCCGAGAGAAAAGAGTAAAGATGACCGTTCTCGTTGCCGACATTCTAGCGAGCCCTACGGAATTTTCTTTGGGAAGAAGTTTTTACAGCGAGGTTGGTGGGGAGATTCATATGGATTGGTCTAAGGCCGAATCCCTGTTAAAGGTGTAATGCAGACTTTAGAGCCGAATCACAAAAGAAGTACTTGGTTACTAACTCGAGGACCGTAAAGCTTAAATTATTTTTGAATCATCGGGGATGGGGAGCTATTTCTTGTCTACCGAGTCTGACAAAATGGTTGTTCTCATCCAAGAAGAAGATCTTAACAAGGTCTGGACCTTGCAATTTGATGATAGCTGCGCAACCAATGGATGTGGTGCCGGAGCCATGCTAATATCTCCCGAGGAACAAAATTATTCCTCTCTCTTTTAAGTTACGGTTTTTCAACACAAATAACACTGCTGAGTATGAGTCTCTGTTACTTGGCATGCATGCCGCAAGAGAGAGAGGGATAAAAAATCTGAAAGTGCAAGGTGATGCAGAGCTAGTCATGAATCAAATTAAGAGGATATATCAAGTGAAGAATGAGAGGCTCAGGCACTACCGTAATGCGATGTGGGACAACATTGAAGAATTTGATGCTTTTTCAATAGAATCCATTCCAAGAGCTCAGAATGACATGGTTGATTCATTGGCCGTTTTAGCGTCCCTCATGCTCTCACACCTAGGTTTGAAAACAGATAAATATACCATTGAGATGGTTTTCTATCCAAGTGTGCCAGACAACTCTCAGCATTGGCAAGTATTCAACGATGAAAATCAACTCATTGCCTTTCTAGAAAAGGCGGAAAATTTCAAAGGATTGCATTTTGAAGGATCCACTTCTATGTGCCACGAATCAGTCACCGATCAAAAGGATGAATCCGAAGAGAACGATGGCATATGTCAGCTCAAAGGAAATAAAATTCCGAAGGGCCTAGTTTCTCTGGAACGGTTGTTCGATAGGCATGACCGTTTTGTAAAAAAGAAAAGGCAAGATGATGTTGGATCCTCCCCAGAAACCGAACCATTAATTTAGGTTCGGAAGAACATCCGCAATTCATGAACATTGGCAAATGTTGCACGCCCGAAGAGAAGTGGAAGTTTTTCAAATTGCTGAAGAAATACATGGATGTGTTGGCATGGTCCTATGCTGATCTAAAGTATTTTAAGCCAAAGGACGTCCAACATGACATCCCGTTGAAAGAAGACGTCAAAGCCTTTCGCAGAAGCAGAGGCATTATAACCCTAAGATCTCAGGTACCATCCAGGCTGAAATTCAGAAAATGTTGGATGCGAGAATCATTTTTCCTATCCATCACAGTACTTGGGTGGTGAATATTGTGCCAGTGCAAGAAGAACGGAGAAATACGCATATGCGTAGATTTTCGAAATTTGAATCAGGATTCCTTAAAAGACAACTACCCACTTCCTATAATGGATCAAGTTCTACAAGCGGTAACTGGATCAGAGATGTTGTCCATGCTTGATGGTTTTTCAGGCTACAATCAGATTGAAGTTTCACCTAAAGATCAATTTAAAACAACATTCACTACTCCCTGGGGCACATTTTCCTACAGCAGGATGCCTTTTGGCCTAACTAATGTTGGCGCCACTTTTCAGCGGGCCATGGACCTTGCATTCAAGGGTATGATGGGGAAGGTCATCGTGGTTTATCTGGATGACTTAACTGTGTTCTCTAAACAATGAAATGATCATTGTGATCATTTGGAGCAAGTATTGGCCAGGTGCCGAGAACATGGGATTTCCCTGAACCCGAAAAAGTCTGTTTTTGGAGTCACGGAAGGAAAGTTGCTAGGGCATGTGGTTAGCAAAGAAGGAATGAAGATAGATACCGAAAGAGTTAAGGCTATTCAGAGCCTTACTTTACCTACAAGCAAGACTGGCGTTCATTCTTTCTTCGGAAAGGTGAACTTTCTCAGGCGTTTTGTTCCCGACTTTGCTGAGAAGACTCGTCATATATTGGACATGATGAAGGGGCCACCAAATTTCTGTTGGAGTGAGGAAGGGAAGAGGTCGTTCGAGGAAATAAAAGCTTCCGTTGCTCACGTGCCAGTCCTAGTATGTCCTGATTTCTCCAAAGATTTTATCATGTATAGCTATGCATCTGAGCATACTGTATCTACCATCTTGATGCAAAAGAATTCAGAGGATGTTGAATCTCTGATTGCATTCATGAGCTCTCCCCTCAAGCCTCACAAAATAAAAATGTCTCAATTGGAAAAGCATGCCTTCACCATTGTCAAAGCGGTCAAAAACTTCAGGTATTACATTTTAAATTCCCATACGGTGGTGTTGGTCCCTGACACGGCAGTCAAATCAATTCTAACTCAATAGGAGTTAGGAAGCTTATGAGGAAATTAGATTGTAAAGGTTTAGGAGTACGACCTGGATATAAAACCAACCAAGCTGGTAAGAGGCAAGGGCCTATGTCAGCTTATGGCTGAAAACAAAGATTCAGAAAACCCTGAGGAAAAGGATGATTGTACCAACGAAGCACAAAGCCAGCTGGAGAAAGCCCATTCTCTACCTCTGGTCCTATTTGTCGCAACCAGCGATGAGTGGTATTCCGACATTGCTTTCTTCCTCACCTATGGCGAATGCCCAACTCACCTAACTACGAAGGAGAAGTGCACTATAAATCTCAGAGTGGCCAAATTTTTCATCTGGGATGACGGTTTATACAAATGCGGGATAGATGGTGTCTTCTTGCGATGTGTCGACAAGCCACAACAGGTAAAGTTACTTGAAAGTTTTCATAATTCAGCCTGTGGAGGCCATTTCTCCTCTTCCGTGACAGCACACAAAATCATCCGAGCCAGGTACTATTGGCCGACGCTCTTCCAAGATGTAGCCACCTGGGTAGCAAAATGTGAACCTTGCCAACAGTTCGTCGGCAAGCCCAAGTTGGCTGCTTTTCCCCTCAGGCCGGTCGTTGTCGATGAACCATTCAGAAGTGGGGAATTGATTTTATTGGTGCACTCCATCCCCAATCGAGTGCCAGACATAGTTATGTCCTAACAACAACAGATTACTTCACCAAGTGGGTGGAAGCCATACCTGTCAAACATGCCACTTCCGAGGTTGTTTGTAGTTTTATCAAAGAAAATATCATTGTCAGGTTTGGCATTCCCAACAAGATTGTTGTTGATAATGCTTCTAACTTCTCCTCACGGGAAGTTATTAGTTTTTGCTATGAATATGGGATAACTTTGGCTCACACCTTAGATTATTACCCTTGAGGAAATGGTCGGTGGAATCCGAGAACAAAAACTTGGTGACCATCATACGAAAGCTAATGGATGAGAATCAACGAATGTGGCACAAGTCCTTATACGACGCTTTGTGGGTGGACCGCATTACTCCCAAGAGGTCTCTCGGCATGTCACCTTTTCAAGTGTTATATGGCACTGATGCCGAGCTTCCCATTTCCACTGAAATCCCTGCTCTGCGCTTGGCACGAGCAATTGAAGATGAAACTTTCCAAAATTCTCTCGAAAAGAGAATCATGTATCTAACAGAGCTTGAAGAAAAGAGAGTAAGAGTGATCGACAAGATCACCGAACATCAGAATCAAGTCAAGAGATTGTTCGATAAAAAAGCTAAGCAAAGAAATTTTCAGGTGGGAGACCTCGTCCTTCTGTGGGACAAGCGAAGAGAGCCAAAAGGCATGCATGGAAAGTTTGATTCCCTGTGGAGAGGGCCTTTCAAGATCAAGCAGCTCAACGGAGAGAATAGTTTCTATCTCTCATATCTGGATGGAACCAAACTCCCGCTTCCCTACAGCGGGCAGCATCTAAAAATCTTCAGGAAGTAGAGCTTGCTCTCTTCTTTGTATAGTTTGCTTTAGTTGTGTGTTTGTTTTTGTCGTGTGTTTTCTTTCTGTTTGTTGTGTGTTTCCCTTTCCGGTCACCCTTGTTTTTGACTCTGTTACCCAATGGATAGGCACATGAGATCTGGGATTCTCTACCCCTGAGGTTTGCTCAAGGATAGTCCCCAGAAAGAGCCAGCTGTTATCTCGTAAAATTGGAAAGGGAAATTTTACAGATAACCATACCGAAACTTTGTTCCGATCCCTCATCGGGGATTTCTTGCGTTCGGAATGTTACAAAATCCCTTCCCAGGAAATCTAGTTTTCCGAACTTAGCCATTTTTGGTCTTTTTGACCAGGCACATATAATCACTATGCAACATCAAAAGTTCATGTGCCCCCTTTAAATCATTTGGCGCATGCTTTCTCGTGTCAACAGGCATTTTGGTGCGCCTCACTATGTTGAGTCTTCCATGCATGTGCCAAGGCGCATGCGCCTTCCTGTCAACAGAACATTTGGTGCGCCAAAGGGTGCATGTTTTCTTGTGTTGACATCTCTTTTGGAAAATTTGGTGGTGCATTTATTACTACCTCACCTATAAATAGGCACGTCTCTCACATTGTCATTGTCACCAACGCAAATCATGTGATTTTCTCTCACATCAGCGCACTTACCCCCCGCCGCTTTCAATCACGTCGTGGACTGTTTTCATGCTTTTTCATTGTTTAAATCCGGGTAAGTGGCCTTCTTTCTTTTGTTTGTTTTGTATTTGAGGTTTTCGGATGCTAGATGCTTTTGATTTAGATTGGAAAAATAAGAAATCATGTTTTTCCCCCTTCACGCTCTTTTTTCCATTCTTCATCGTGTTCTTCCCCATCTTTCCAGATCTGCTTTGGTAGAGGAAGCTCGTCTAAAATGACTGCTTAAAACTCTTTGTTTTAAGCCTCTTTATCACCCAAATGAACTTTACAAAACGAGCTTAACCATATGCAAACCCCTCGAGAGAGAACCAAACCTTAAAAATGAAAGCGCATTTTCCTTCTCCTTTTCGCGCATTGGCGCACCATGCAACATCAAGAAAAGTTACGCCCTCATGGCACACTTCCCCCACTTGCTACAAATGCTTCTGTGTGCCCTCTTAGCACGTCAAACTTGAGTGCAAAATTACAAATTCTGTACCCTTTGGTGCACCCAAAGCATCCATGTAATAACATTTTCCTATGCGTAAAGTGCAAAGCTATAAATAGCACAGCGCATCCCTCACCACAATAACATTATGTCATGCAGACCCTTCATGTGCCATGCTAAGTTCCCTTTGGCACACAAAAAATGTATGTTACACTAACCTTATATGCTCCTTTGGTGCACCGAAGTTCCATGCAACATGAAAATAATCTGCACACTTTACAAAATGCATCCACATAGCGCAGGTGCACTTGTGATTACAACAACAAAGAATGCACCCTGCAGTGTCCATGCGCCATGCGCCTTTTGGCACTGATTTATCTCCTACAACAACCCTTTCCCGTGCGCCTTACCTTTGGGCCTTGTAACCTGCAGTATTCATGCACCCTTCACCCTGAGGCCTTTAAATTGCTAACTCTTTCTTCTGTCAACATTTCAATGGAAAATCAAACAGCTGACACGACTTTCTTCAATTGGGTTTCACTTCTTATTCTTGCAGATCAGCAACTAAGTTCAGAAGAACATATGTCAACATCAAGCAAGAAACCTATCAAATCTAAAGGCAAGGCCAAGCTCACAGAAGAAGAAATGAAGTATAAGTATCAGAGGGTCGAATGCCGAATCCCAGTGCCAAGTGTGACCTAAACATCGAGACTCAAAGTGGGTCATATTAATATGGAGGAGTTTTGGGTCAGAACTCAGAAGGTCACAAGAAGTCCATGGATGGACAAGCTGATAGGAAGTGCCCTGCACCTTGCTGGTGGGATTCTAGTCAGTGCCGTAAACAATGAATTTATGATGGTGGTAGCCCGATGCTACAACAAGGACACAAGATGTGTTCATGGTGAGAAGGGTGAGGTTATAATTAACCTCACTACCCGGCACTTTGAGATGATGCTCGGCATTCCTCATCACCGGCACTTTGTGGTCACATCGTCACCAATAAGATTGCATCAAGGCCTGGGATGACAATGAAGATCAGTGCATGCAGCTTATGAATGAATTTTATCTCAAGAACAAAAAAGTAGTGACTCGGTGGCCACAAGTCATTCATCGCAGTGAATTTTCAGAGGAACTCAGAGACACCATTACTTTCCTGAGTAGAGTTTTTGGGCTTCCTGACACCCATTATTTTCACAAGTGGATGTTGCGGTACCTTGAGATAATGAACAAAAATGTGCCCGATTAACATTTTGAGTGGGTAGAAATCATTAGCGGGACCCATATCGAAGAGTTGGACCATGCTAGTCATGACATGAGACCTTTCAACAAATGTTCGACTTTTCAGTCAAAGATCTGGTCAAGTTCGGTGTTTTCGGTCATTCCAGGGCCCTCAATAAAATCCTTTCCACCCAAGATTACCGGATGGATCAACTGGAATTCGTCCTTGAAAAGATCGATAAGGTAAAGGAAGAAGCCCTGTACGCGATGCACCAAATGGAACAAATCGTTCTCAACATGTCTCCAGGGTTACTTACTCCTTTCGCCTTAAGGAAAGTTGATGAAACCGTCCTAATCTTCAAGGAGATCATTTCGCAAGGGCTAGGTCTAGAGGTCACTTTTGACGCATAATCCATCAATAACCTGCTGGCCTATCAGGGCTTCATCGGGTTCCTAATAAAAGAAGAGAAAGAATATTCCAAACTCCCAGAGAAGATCATAGATGAGCGGGAGAC
This sequence comes from Taxus wallichiana var. yunnanensis, assembly GCA_018340775.1. Lineage (NCBI taxonomy): Eukaryota > Viridiplantae > Streptophyta > Pinopsida > Cupressales > Taxaceae > Taxus > Taxus wallichiana. Next base: position 45,951,014 of record CM031234.1, read on the forward strand.
TTGCGTGGTGATCAGTGAGTGACACAAGGATCCTTCCCAGGATTCACTAGAGCCCATGATCAGCAAGTTCATGGAATACCGTGACCAATCCACATCTCGTCACCCAAGCAACAACAGGAAGATATCCCCTTCCACCGCGGGATGACGATGATGAATAATTTCTCTCTTCTTCGACTTTCTTTTTGTGAAATGTCTAAAGTATGTTGGCACAAATGTTGGCATCATCCATGTTGCACCATGGGATGATCTCATCCATCAAGTTGTCAAAAGTCAACAAGAATTTGAGATATTTTTGTAAATATTTTGTATATTTTATGTAAATAGGTGGTTGGTTCCTTTTTCCTTCCTTCTTCTCCTTCTTCTATAAATACTCAAATACTTGTTGTATTGGGGGTGGATATATTTCAGATGAAAAATAGAAGTGAGGAGAAAAAGACTTTGAGATTTTTGTAATGAAAGGAATATTAATACAAATATTTAGACTTTGTCTTTGAATACATGTGTTATTCACCATTTGATCTTTCTTATGTCAAATGTGTGTTTATTCTATTGAATCTACTGCTTTTTATTGTCATTTATTCATCAAGTATTGCTTTGTTCGTTTTATGCAAGTAGGTTTGGTTGCATTTTACTACCACTCCCAAAACATAAACCCTCTGACCTTTCTACTTTGGAATTCATTTCTTTTCTTCCTTCGGACCTGATCTTTCTTCATCATCTCTTTCATTCCTTTCTTTCCGCAGTCGAAAACACCCTACTGGGATGAGATCCCAAACCCCCGAAGGGAGAATATTATGAGACTTGCACAGATTCCTGCTCGTAGAATAACAATAAACCAGTTTCGCTTTGCTGACTCAAAGAGGGGCTATGCCCTGCACACTGCTAGCTCATCTATCCATAAATCTGCCCAACCGACAGATTTTCAGACCAACATAACTGTATGATTGATTCTAGGGATATTACATCTATAATGCCCAAGAATTTTTTTGATATCCTAGGTCTCAAATACAATCGTATGTCAAGGGGAATTTTACAACTTGATGGGTCAATCATGAATGTCTTGGGAATAATAAAATATCTTGAGTTGACACTTCATGCCTACCCAAGCCTCACCATAACCCATGACATTTCAGTCATTGACCTGCCTCCCATGTTTTCCATTTTCTTGTCTAGAGATTTCACTGCTAAAGTAGGCAGCTATTTATCCTTGGATTGGACTCACATGCTTTTGAAAACCAGATATGGTACTCGATTCATAATATAAGTTGAGCCCATATTTTCTTACCATATTGAACCATATAACCTCACTCCCATCCAATCAAATTATCTAATTCAAGAATAAATTGAGAAAGGCTTAGTCTCTAATGAACAACCTATTCCTCCTCGCATGCTTGACTTACTGCTAGATGAATGGGTGAAGAGAGATCATGAGTTTGATCCTTATGATGAAGAACTCAAAACCTTTGAGACTGGTCTGGGAACCTATTACATTCTCTAGGAAGAATCTTTCATTCCCATGAAGTTCAAGCAAGAGGAAAATTATTTTGGGCTATGGTAGATGTTCTTTGATGGTTCTAGAAGCAAAAATGGATCCATGGTGGGTGTTGTGCTCATTTCCCCAAAGGGGGAAATTTATTCTTTACTCATAGACTACATTTTCATGCTCCAATAATGTGGTAGAATATGAGGCATTAGTGCATGGTCTATTGATCACGGAAAAGAGGAAGATTAAGGAATTGCAAGTCTTTGGGGACATTGAATTGGTCATCCACCAAGTCTCATGGAAAATGTGCAACAAAGAACAAGCTATTGAAGGCTTATAAACATAGGGTATGGGATTTTCTGGAAATATTTGATGCCATCAACTTACAGGTTGTGTCATGGAAATTAAATAAAGACACAGATCAAATGGTGGCTCTAGGTTCTCAGTTTTCACCCATGGAGGATTTAATCAAAGGGAACACCCAACACATCAAAATGGTGGTCAGGCCCTCTATTCCAGACAACCAAGCTTGTTGGTAGGTATTTGAAATGATGAAAAAATTGTGTAGTTCATCCAAAATGAGGTGGATTTCTCCTCAAAGATGCAATCTAATTTACATGAGGTCTATAGGGATCATATTATGCAACTAAAAAAACAAATTTCCAAAGGGGTTAGTCACTCTAGAGCACATCTTCAACCTAGATGATGAGTTTAGAGGAATGCAAAATAATATGGCGGTGAAGTAGGAATACTATCAACCAATTTCAATTGCCTAGGCAAGGAGCTTCTACTTGGAAAGGTATGTAATGAAAATGAAAGGCAATATTTTGTTTCCTTGTGTCAGAAGTTCAGTGACATGTTTTCATGGGACTATGAAGATTTAAAGGAATTCAATCTAGATATAGCCCAACATTCTATTGATCTTGATCCCAACATTAAGCCATTCAAATAGAAATAAAGACCAATCAACCCCAAGATTGAACCCCTCATGAGGAAATAAATCTCTAAACTCATCAAGGCCAAGATAATTTTTCCAATCAAATATTCTACTTGGGTGGCCAATTTGGTCCCGATTAGAAAGAAGAATGGTGAAATACGGCTCTACGTGGATTTCAGGGATTTAAACAGGGCCTCTCTCAAATATCATTACCCCTTTCCTTCCATGGAACAAATTTTGTAGATAATAGCAGGGGCTAGAAAGGTTCTCTATGCTAGATGGCTATTCTGGTTTTAACCAGATCAAAGTGAAAAATGAGGATCAATATAAAACCACATTCACTACCAAATGGGGAACGTATGCATATCAGAAGATTCCTTTTGGCTTATCAAACATAGGTGATACCTTCCAAAGAGAAATGGATATTGCCTTTAAAGGATATATCAATCAATTCATCTTGGTTTACCTTGATGATATCACTATTTTCTCCAAGTAGAGTGCGAGATCACATGAAGCACCTAGAGAAAGTACTTGAAATATGCAGATATTTTGGTGTATCTCTAAATCCTAAGAAGTGTAACTTTGCAGTTCCTAGAGGAAAGATTTTGGGGCATATTTTCTCACGCGAAGGCATTGTCATTGATCTAGAAAGAATTACATCCATCACAGATATTTCCTTTCCAACACACAATAAATAATTACAGACATTCCTTGGCAACATCAAATTTGTTAGGTGCTTTATTCCTAACATTTTGGGTTCGATAAGACCTATTATTCTCATGTTAAAAAAGAATGCAATGTTCAAATGGACTGTATAAGGGAAGGATAGTTTTGAAAAGATAAAACAAGAGATTGTTCAAGCCCCAACAATGATTAACCCAAATTATACCAAGTATTTCATCCTCTATGCTCATGGGGTAGACTCTAGTATAGCCGTGGTGTTGACACAACTGAATGATCAAGCGATGGAGCAGCCTGTAGCTTTTTTTAGCAAAACATTGAAGAATTATGAGCTCAAGTATAGTCATATTGAGAAGTAGGTGTTTTCTATCATGAGAGCCTTAAAGAAATTCAAAATCATGATCGATTCTATCCATGTAAAGGTTTTGGTATCACATTATAACATTAGAGACTTTATTATGGGATCAGAAATCAACGAGAAATGAGCTAGATGGGTAACTAAAATCATGGAATATGATGTGACCATTAAGGCCAAAAAGTTGTAAGAGGAAGAGAAATTTTTGAGTAGTTTGCTTTGGACTTTATGGAACCTCAAGAGGCCACCCTCATGAATGAAGTTCCTTCAAATGATGATCTTCCACATGATGTTGAGTGGTAGCAAGATGAAAGGAATGTATTCAATGATCACATTTGGATTGCTGATATGTCAATTTTTTTGTCTACTAGTACATACCCTCTTGGTTTGAACAAAACAAAGAGGATACATCTAAGGTTGTGTTCTATTCCTTATGCATTAATTAGTGGTATGTTTTTCAAAAGGAACATTGATGGTGTACTTCTCAGATGCATTGAAGGTGAGCAATGTGATAGGGTTTTGGCCAAATTTCATGATGGTTTCTCAAGAGAAATTTCTCTGCTAAAGCTACAACCATGAATATTATAAAAGTAGGTTATTTCTAGCCTACATTGTTTGTGGATGCTCACATGTGGGTGAGGAAGTGCAAAGAATGTGCACTCTTCACTAGAAAGAAAATATTAGCATCCCTGCCACTTCATCCAATCCAAGTAGATCAACCATTTACATAATGGGGTCTTGAATTCATTGGTATGATCAACCCACCATCTAATGCGGGTCACAAATGGGTCCTCACAGCCACAAATTATTTCACTAGGTGGAATGAAGCCATGCCATTGAAGGAAGCCACTGAATTAGTCATCCTGAAATTTCTTGAAGAAATTTTCACAAGGTTTGCGTCTATAGATCATTATCTTTGAAAATGCTAAAGCCTTTTTGGGATCCAAGATTTCTGGATGGGCTTTAGAACTTGGGATTTATCTTAAAAATTCTTCCAATTATTACCCCCAAGGTAATGGATTGGTAGAATCCACTAACAAAAATATGATCAGAATCATGAAGAGGATAATGGACATCAATCAAAGATAGTGGCATACAAAGGTGAAGAATGCTCTTTGGGTAGATAGGATAACAACAAAGAAGGCCATTGAAACTTCTCCCTACAAACTGGTATATGTCAAAGAATTTAGAATTTCTTTTTCACTTCAATTTCCTTTACTTTAATTAACGCAAAAATGGAATTTGAAGGCGTGGATCAAAGAGAAATCAGAATGGTGGAATTGGTGCAACTAGAGGAAAACATAAATTCCGCCATGGTCAAGATGGAACAGCATCAGGAGTCAACCAAATAGTGGTTCAATAGAAAATATAGATATTAGACATTCAAGGTTGGATATCTAGATTTGAAATGGGATGCGGATCAAGCTAAACCAGGAGATACTCCAAATTTGATGCTATTTGGAGTGGACCATATATTATCACCACTTGCAAGGAGGCTAACTCATTTGATTTGTCTAATATTTATGGGAATGCGTTTCAAATCCTAGTCAATGGGATTCATCTTAAACCTTCTCATTAAGACATTTCATTACATCTTGTACATAGTAGCTTAGGATTTCAATTCCTCTAAGTGATTTTAGCACACTATTTTGTTGGTTGGAGGATCTTGTTGCATAGGTTCCATGTCTTCAGAGGATACTATTAAAAGTTGAATTCCAAGGTGTTAAGGATCAGTTTCCATCAATTAAAGGAGTCAAATGTAGGACAAATAAATCAATCAGCTTGAATCCATGCCCAATGGATTCCTAAGGCTATTGATCATCCATCTAGTAGGAAGATGACCCCTATGAGTCGCCAAAAATGTTTCCCAATTTTACATCACTTGAAAAATTTGAGCAACTTGCATAAGTGTTAGAATTGGTAGACATTCAGAGATGAATGTGGAGAGGTTCTGAGAGGTTTTGAGTATGTCATGGATGGAGGAACATAGCCACTAAGGATTTATGTAGAGAAACGGTGATGAGAAGGAACCGAGGGTGTGAAGAAAGGCTCCACAGGTGGATATTCAAGGTCGCTACAATGGAAAGTGTCATGGGCTAAGGAAACAATAAAATATGAAGCGTGGGTCACAAGGAATCATGTCACATTATCAGGGCATGCCATGGAATTTCAAAATCCATGGGAGCCTATGGTGTTGTGATACAAAGGAATCACCCATAGATATCAAATAGCCATGTAAGAATGAGAGAAAATTACCACACAACGAAGTAAAATGATAATTTTTGTAGGAACCTAGAAATCAATCTACCTTTGATTTGATTGTCAAAATATTTACAAATCTAATAAGATTTTACTCTTCTCTATACAATCAAATCATATTTCATGAATCAAATTGAGGAAAATAGACAAAAACTAAGGAATCTTCTCCTGCATGTAAAAGGTCTTCTCAGGACGGCTCAACCACCAGAATTAAATGCAAAGTATGAGTGCCTTTATTTATTTAGCAAGGAAGATGGCATGCAGACATGGATTTGAAGAAGAAATTAAGACTTTCCTAAGATCATGTAGAGGAATTAAATGAAGGTGGTTAGTTGGTGGGAGGAATTCAAATTCAAATTCCCCTCTACGATTCTGTCTCTCCTATATTTCTATATATTATAAATCTATGACTTGTTTTAACATTGGATACTTTGGAATGTGAAGGCATAATTTTATGTTGCACAAGTGTTCTAAGGGTATCATGCCTTGGACTCGAGTTCTGTAAATGTTTTGCATCTTCTTCCTATATTGTGATGATCTATGCATGATCTTTAGGCAATAAAATTCTAGTTTTGTGGCTCATTTCTACCTTGGCTATTGTTTTATTGTACTCTCTTGCCTCTCATTCATTTGCAGGTGTGTTGTATGTGTTGTTTCAGAACTGGTGTTCATTGTGCATCGTGGAGGTGGAACCTGAATGTGATTTTGATCTGTGGTCTTTGTTTGGCCCTCTTCACCATCATTTTCTTTCATCTTCTCTCTTGTTGGAGTATTCATCCCCTTACTTTTGGTGTTATCACCTTCTTTAGATTAGGATTTTTATTTTATGCATCTCCTTCTCACCCTGGTCCCTTGGAAAGTTAGAGTAGAGCTATATAGTTGAATTTCAATTCCTAGGAGTAGTTTAGCATTATGAGTAAGTAGAGGAAGTTTTCCTTCTCTGGAGGTCTGTCTCAGTTCGAGTCCCACAACTTGGAGATAGTCCCATGGTGTCGCAAACCTCAGATTCTTGTAATTTGGGACAGGTGAACATTTGAGCTCCAAAAAACACATAGGAGGGTAAGTTCATTTTCCATGCACACATCTATTTACATCTTCTACATCTAGGTATTCCTTGTTATTCAAGTGTGCCTCGGTATAAGAGAAACATAAAACATGATTCTACACACATAAATATACATGCAAAACTACATGGAGTCTAAAATTTAGTGCCACACCAGGATCATAAGTTCACTCAATCAGGTGACTATCGAGGTTAGTCTGACTCCCCATTTGTATCTTTTATTTTTAGCATTTTATTTGTTTTGGGATAGTTTAGGTGATCTTTCCCTTTACAGTTTGATAAAATTTCAACAATTAGACATTGACACACGGGTGACCAAATTTGAACATTAGAAAACATCTTACTACCTCATGAAGATAATTTTATGAGGTTGTTAGTAGTCCTATTTGCCGAGAGGAGATCTACAAAATCTAGGCTCCCCGACCCAAATCGGTGCCCTAATCGAGAAAGATCATGTGGTCACACAATTTTTTGAGCTTGGGTATGAAGCTTCCCACCTCTTATTCATCATTTCTTCATCTCGGGACAATCTAGAATTATTTGTGAATCGGTTAAGTATTATTTCATCCCTCTTGTACTTAAGGTTTTACGTTTGTCATTTCTTATTGATTATGCCAAATTTTTACTTCATTTCTTATTTATTTACTGCTAAATTTCAATATAGGGTTTAGCTTAAATTAAGTTTTTTAAAATTAATTTATAGCCTACTATTTCATTTCTTACACTATGCGTCATAGGACATCTCCTTCAAGTGTGTCTATGCACGAGAATTCTATTTTACACATTTTTCGTATTCCATCACATATTATCTCTCATATGAAAACTTCTCCTTGTCCTTTTACTCGATCATCTAGAACACATATCACATTTCACGGGAAAGATCCTCGTCATTAAGATATATTACCTTTACAAGATAATATTAATGATGAGTCTTCTCATGTAATCTATTCTACAACACATGTTATAGATCCTACACCAATTATACATGATTATCCTTCATCTCTTTTGACACTTATGGGGCCTGTGTCCTTCCACATTCTCCATCGAACATGCCTTTTATGAGGCACTTATTGGGTATCTCTTATGATAAATATTTATTTTAGAAATCTATTTTCAAATTTCTTATAAAACATTCAAATAATCACATAATACAAACCATGAAAATATGTCCAAATATAAAAATTAGGACATCTTTATCGCTTACATGGCTAGTGAAGGTCATTTTTCCTCACTTTAATTCATCCTTTCTTTGTTTGAGGTGGTATTCAATGACTATATGCTATAGGAAATAAAGGGAATTTTTTACCATACTTCTTATATCATTTAATTCACAACTATAGCATTAATTTGAAAACAATTCTATTCTAATTAACAAAAGTAAAAAATATGAAAAATAATTCTAAATACAATAATGCATGATTTATTAATTTGTAAATATTTAAGATTATGAAGATTAATAAGTTATAAAAGAAACTAAAAATAATTCCACTTTTATGAAATACTCTAATTGTCCATCTCCTTGGGTGAGAGTGGCTCTTTCTCTTCCCTTAGATTTGGCTTTTGGAACTTTAACAAATAGCTACTAACACCAATACAAAAACATTAAAACTATATTAATTTATCAATTATTTTACCAAAATATAAATATGATGATCCCCCACTTTGAGTTCCCATGGCATATTTACAATATGTACTCAAAGTTTGAATCTTACAATATTCCATAATTGTATAACTATCTTCTATATTTGTGGGCAGTTTTATTAAAGTAAAAGTTCTAAAAAATCAAATATGATTACGCATTTCCAAATAAAAGTGTGGAAATAATTTATTTTTCTTACTACTATAGAACAACTAAGACTTGACAACTCATACTCATCCCATAAACAAATGGAGAATAATTTAATCCTAGTTTCTTACTACTTGCTAATTAAGTGGAACTTACTTCCATGTGTACATTTTATAAAAAAGAAAAATTCTCTTAGGATCTCTTGAATCTAAAATTTCAAGAATTCTCTCATTATTCTTCTATAACATGCACTATAACCTAAAACTATCTTAGGGTAGTCCAAATATCATGTGTTATAATTTGAATTTTCTCAAGTATTAGTTTGAAGATATTGTTTGTATTTATAGAGCTACTATGATATATTATAAAGATTCTTATCATATTACAATATTTAAACCAAAGTAATTCATAGTTCCCAATCAATCTTCAATTATGGTCGATATGCCTTGTTTTATGTAAAACATTATCTACATAACAAGAAATATTATATGTTAGTAAACAATTATATCCCAATGTATTATGAATTATTACATCATTATATACCTTATGTTATAACTTTTAAACTTTTAAACATCTTCATTTTACAACTAATTACATTCTAAAACTTACTCAAAATGGACAATAAAGTATTAATCATAATTATAAATATGAAAAATTATAGTCTCATCCTTTCCCCTAAACTTAAGGTCTTACATGACCTCCTAAATTATTTTCTCCTTCTTCAGGTTCATGAATTTAAATATATTGTTTCAATCATAATCTCAAATGAAAGTTCCGCAAGTTTCATCTTCTGGGCTATCATGTACTTTTTATTTTTTCACCCTGGTTCTCCATTTTTCAAAGGATGTAACAAGATTCTCATCATATGAAATTAATACATAAGTAGGGGCCAAGAGCAAGGGTTTTCTATAATGCATCACTATGCATTCATGTCTAATTTATCCAATTATTGGGACCATGGTTTGACATCTTTGCTAGGCCTTTTAGACACCCTATAAATACATATCTATTTCTATCCCATTATAATTAATTAAATTAATTCTAATTACATAATCATAACCCTTTAGAATTAATTAATTTAATTCAATCATGCCCTCATAATTAACTAAATTAATTCATACACCATTTAGCTAATATAATTATTCATTTATTTAATTAAATGATTAATTATCCTCTCACAAATCATAACTAATAAAATTGGTTATTTATATAATTTTATCCACTCTACTCCACTCTTCTTCTAAAACCCTATAATGGTGGGGGTTCAAAAGTTGAATTTACAACCATATTCCCACACAAAATATAAATATTCATTTTCCCTACAAAGTTGTAACTACACAAACCAAATATATTAAACAATGTGTCATGTTGTTTTAATTTATGTCAAGTGAAAATGATGGAAAAGGGTGTCCTAGTGACATAGGAAGTCAATATGAGGTGTCATTCATCAAATAAGATGAAGGTTGTGTAGACACCAATTTTTTTGTATCCTTTGTCTCCTTCCCGCATCCATTCTCATTTTTCGTAATTTTCAACATACATACCTCTCTTCTCATTTAAATCCCCATTTCCCTCCTAAATTCTACTTATCTCTTTAATTTTTATTTTCCACCTTAATACTATCCTAATCACATCATTAATTTCTATTCCCTTAATTTTCTCAGTAAATCGCTTCATTAATAAATTTATACTCCCTAAATTCCCCTTTTTGTCCTTTCGAGGCCTTCATTTGATAATTTTACGTCCCCTTTTCCTTTAATTAATGCATTATTATCCCCAAATCCCCTTTTATCTTCCCTAAATAGCCCTAACCCATATTTACCACCCAAAACCGTAATCCCGCCTCATAAGGGCTCATTGTCTCAAGCTCGTCAAACTTCTACCACCCGAATCAAAGGACCACCATAGTTGTAGGTGACCCATCCATATGATTTTTGACCTTATAAATATGACTATACCCCTCCTCTCTTGAGGATGAAAATTTTTAGACTTTGATCTTTCTTTTGATCTTATCTTCATTTCTTACTCTTCTTTCGCAACTATTATCACATCCTTGGAGCTACTTTGGATATCTTTTTCATCACCCTTGGTTATTTCAAGTCTTCCCTTTGGTTAGTACCACATCTTTGCATGTTTGGAATCCCCATTCTTGTCCCATCATCATTGTGTTTTTCAGTTTTGCAGGTTCCTTGGCCATATTGGATCTCTTCCTTTATTGTAGCCATCCTTAACATCTTTCGTGTCTCATTATCTTCATCTAGTTTACCCTCCAACTCTAGATCCCTATCTAGTCACCATAAACCCTACCCAGTTATTTTTGACCTGATCCACTTATGTGTGATTTTATGTCATCCATTATATCCCTTATCTACTTTATGATCTCACTGTCCCTCATAATCTTTCAATCATACCAATCTGTATACCCACAACTCTAGATCTCATTTCATCACATCTAGTCACCGCTTGAGTTGGACCTATCACTATCAAACCTGTTAGAAATTCTTGTTTTTATCAAATTTTTACATCCTTTCTGTTTCATTCATATCCATATTTCTTACAAAATCTTAGCATCAGTTCCATTTCAAGATTATCTTCAGAACCATACTTTCAGATATGTCTTTTTTTGCATCTATTTTTTACCTACTCTGTCAGTCACCTTCAAATGTGCCCAACAATATTGGGTTGTGTTGTTACCTCCCAAAAATGTGTGTATTTTTGGGGACCTTTCAAAAAAATTGGGTAAGTTGTCTATTGCCAAGTCTTTTTTTTCCTTTGTTAAGTCCGAATGGAAAGAAAGAGTCTTGATAGTTAGTAATTTTTTAAAAAAATTGAACTTAGGATTTTTTCCTTTGTACTATGGGTATCTTGGGTTTTTATGTCCTGTGTGTCCCATGTCCCTTCGGGCTTCTTTTTCCCCAATCTTCTTCCTTCCCCGCAAAGAACTAGTTTTTCTTTTTTGTGGATGTTTCATTTTTGTGGGGAACTTGTGTCCTAGTGTCCCGAGGGCCTTTTGTGTGCTCTTTTCCGATTTTCCCAATTTGCAATAAGTTACGGATACATATGCTTTTCCCATACCAAGTTTCCAAAGTGCATTTCACCCATTCTTTCTCCACAAACCTGTACTTTACCGCATTTCCCTATTCTTCTTTTATTGTGGAGATTTCGGATCCGATGTCCCGAATGTTCCATGGGCCTTTTGTGCTCATTTTTCCCACCATAGCCGCATCCTAAGGGATAAAAATAACATATTATTTCTTAATATTTCCACTTCCCCACAATACATAAAATTATTCATTCAATGTACTTTTCTCGACTATTTCAAAACGAGATGTCAATAAATGTGTAGGGTAGACTTGTTATTTCACCAAAACACTTGTAGTTTGACTCATGTTTCCTGTTCCAAAGACTTTCTCCACTATGTTTAGATTTAGATAAGCGTTTCTCAGCCATTTTCAAAAATTCCAAGTGCATTCTATTCCTTAGAATTTTTTTGTTTATCTAGAAGTATAAATTCAAGTCTCAAGAAGCTTATTTTGAAGTTTTGAAATGGGTTTTGCTCTTGCCCTATGGTCTACCTATAGTTGTGAAAATATGTCTACCTATGTAGTTGCTTTATATATTCCATCTACCATGAAGATTCATTTCAAGGGGCACAAGCATATTTCTTCTCTGGAGACGGATCTACCTAATATTGGACATAGTTATTCACAACATCTTGACCTCGATGATTTTGGCAATGACTCAACTTTGAAAATCGTACTCCCATTTCCCAGCTGATCAAACAATGTAGAATAACATATGCTAGAGGTTTGTTTCTTTCTTTCTAGTGTGTTGACACTATTTTATCTTGTGGCTCATCCTTTGATCCCAACACAGAGGAAATCAGATATCCTCAAGGATAGGTAATTACTCGATTGGATGTTAATTTCATTAATGTTGCATTCAAGATTCCTGTGGTAGAGGATTTTATTACTCTCACCAAATCAAGAACTCAATTATTGTTTGATAAATAAAGTGTATGTTACAAGAGAAGGGTAGCCAAATCTTGGTTTAAAAACCCAAAGAAAGGAGCCTCTAGATTGCCCAAAACCATGTACAAAATTGATTTTAAGGAGGAGTTGTCAGATATCATTACCCTTCTTGCTAGGATAATGGGTCTTCCCTCAACCAATGAATTTCAATTCTAGATGTGTCCCTATCTAAACATCATTTGTGAAGGGAAGCATAACCTAAATTGGGGAGAGATCATTTGTGATAGTCTCAGTGAACAACTAGCCAATGTATAAAGGACCAAAACTTTCTACATGACTTCTTATTTGATGTACACCATTGCAACATACAGAGTATGGTTGGGCATTTCTCCTGATGAGGATAAAAAGGGTGCTCCAATATATGAATACTATCCACAGCTGACTCTGAAGAGTAGCAATCACCATTTCAGAAGGGTCAACGATGCATTCACCATGTATATTGTCAGATTATTAGAGGGCAACACAGTTGAGAGATTCTCTGATGAGGCCAAGCAGTTGATTTCCATCTATGGAAGCTATTTCATTTAGTTCAGGAATTTTTCTTACATCAGGTTAGCTGGTTTCAAAGGAGCACCCCTCAAACTTCCAATATATTGCAATGATAATATTTCCCAGTTGAGATCTGTAGACAACTTGATAAGCTTCATAGAACCTGTAGAGATAAGAAAATAACATGCATTTGATTACCGATCATTTTTGGTAGTTACACTCGCATGACTACTTTAGATGCTCAAACTTTTGATAGAACTATTTCTCCCGTCACTCTCCATTATTTCAAGTAGATAATTTTTTTGACCTTAAGGGTTTTATTGCTAATAATTTTAGAATGGCATTCCATCATCTTACTGACCTTGAAGTCTATTGGGCTGACTATTCAGATGACTATGAATCCAGAAGAATATATTATTGTAGGTTGTCTCTTTAGCAAATCATTGATTTTGAAGTTTATAAAGTACCAAATGAACTACAAGATGATGACCAAGATCTATAGTCTCATGATTTTGAAATGTCTATCAGGCATACTCCTATTAAAACCATTGATTAGTTCAATAAGGAAAGATATGATTTGAAATAACTCATACACCATGTCTTGATCAGAATCAGTATTTGGTTTGACATAAAAATGAATATATTGAGAGAAAATAGGTCAAGATCTTATTCTCAAGAAACTTCCACTCTTTAGAAAGAGGTTCCTGTAGTATCCATTGAGGCACATGCAAAATTTGTCCCCTCTCTTTTTAAATCTTCAACTTTAGTGTACATCAAAAAGGGGAAAGCTAAGAAAGATGAAAAGGTAGAAGAAGTGATTGAGGAAGAAAGTAGACAATTTCCCTCTCCGAAGCAATTGGAAATAGTGTCTGAGATTGAACAGATTGTAGATCTCTGTGGTGATGATGATGATGAAAAATAAAAAAAGGAACATAAAGAAAGTAATCTCGAAGGAGGTAGCACAGAAAAATAAGAAGAAGAAGGTGATAAGAAAAAGGATCACACTTCAGAAGATGAGACAATGGTTGTTCTAGAATCATCTATTAAGTAATTACCTATTTCTAATGTTGGAACATCTATTTTGGAAGTTTTCAAATGACAGACCTTGAGTGCAATGGGAACACTTGCACTAGGACCCCTTGTTCCCTCTTCTTCTAGTACCTCTTTTTCTTGGGTTCAACCATTTGTGGATAGTAAGAAAAGAAAATCCTCATCTCATATTGTTGCTCCAAAATTTGATGTTGTGGTTACTCTCCTAGGCACAACTCCCGCCGCATGTGCTAAGAGAGAAAAAACTACTTACAAGTTTGTATATGATTTTAAAGGCTATTTGTTGTGGAAATTTCTAAACCCAAGGTGTAAAATTTTGAGAAATATTTGTCTTTGAATGATTTGGAGTTAACAAGGATCCCTTTGGGAGAATATTTCCCGAAAGTGAAGTACATAACTTAAAGGAGATAATATCAAAAGTGATTGAAAGGGTTGAGAAGGGTAAGCAAACATAGGAACAACTAGAGGAGAAAAATCAAATCCTTTCAAATTTCATTCGGTCTCTATTGGCAACAAATAAAGTACTTGATCTAACCCGGTGGCTTCGAGTTCCAAATGGTTTGACTAGTGATGAAGTATAAACTATCAAGGATATCCATAGATATGCTACCTATGGAAAAGCAATGGAATCCATGGTGGATGGAATGTTAATCACTATATTGAACTTCATCGAAGATGCATACAAGTCATCTAATCGAATCACTATGATATAGTTGAAGTTCACCAAAAAACTCGATAGTCTAGAAAGGGAATTTAAAATTTGGATTGAATGTATCCAAGACCTCCGAATCATGAGAGAAACAAATGTGAAAGTTATTTTGGCTAACAAAGTGTTTGATGATGTAAAATTTAATCTATCCGAGAAGTGGGTGTTCAACATTGATTAGAAGGTAAAATTCCTCGACGAAGCCATTGATGAACTCAAGAACATGCTTCAGAAGGTAGAAGCTTTTAATACTTGCATCATTTCTCCTTTTCACGACCTCCACCGCCGATTACTCAAAGAGAACTCAGATGACAAGTTCACAATTCAATAAATCAAGTCCAAGTTTAAATCATTGGTTATGGAGGATCTATTTAAACTAGATACCATGTCTAAAGAGAAAATGGGAGAAATATGTGTGCTCCAAATTGCAATCGCACAAGAAAACAAGGAATTATTGGAAAATGTAGATTTTGGGAAAGGCATGGAGAAGTGCATGGATTGATGGAATCATGTGACTACCAAAACAACCATTCCTTGAGGCATGGAGATAATAGGAACATTAGTAAGATTAAGAAATCAAACACCTTTGAAAATCTGTTATATTCCTCTTTATCATTAAGCGTTGACATGTGATTTTCTTTATGAGGTGTGTTCCTTTGATTGTTGAAGATCATGCTTGCCATGGTTAATTCATTTCTGCTCTTGGATTCATTAGACTGAAATGTTGTTGTTTGTAAAGAATCCATTTTCACATCTGGTAATGATGGTTGCAAACTTATCTCTATTAACTGACTCATCCTTGGATCAATTCCATTGATCCAAGGTATGTTTTAAATATCCTTACCTGGTCTAAATGGTAAACTGACATTTAGAGGTTGTGAGACATAACAAACTGAACTCTTGTATGTTTATAAATTCTTTATTATCTTGTAAGATCGTGCCTACATTCTGTTGTATGTTTTTGCTCAGGTCTTCATGATTGATCTATGTAGGAACCATAAGGGTGTTAAGTGAAAAGAGGCTTGTGTCAGGACTATTGTAAAAATAAACTAAGTCCTAGACCTATGAGATCTATCCTAGCGGGATTCTAAACTAAGGTAATTATACCTATCTACTACCTATGTCTATTTTGTTGGGATGACATCCTAACCTAAGTTGTTTGTACTAAGTTGGAATAAGGGGAAATAACCTAAGGTGATGCTAGGTTATTTCTAACCTAATACCTAATACTATTTGGTTATGAATTATGATCTAACCTAAGATGGTGATTTACCTATTGCCATGTTTATAACTTAAGGTTAATACTTTAAAACTAGCCTAAGGTATTATCCTAAGCTAATGGTATCTATCCTAAACTATTGAAATATGGAAAGGGGACCTAAGGGTCATAAGGAAAGTGGGAAGCTAGGTGATGGTTCCTAAGCTATTAATGTGATTTGATTTTTGGAAATTAATGGGACAGTGTATTGCCTGATTAGAAAAGGGAATGGAATTTGGAAGAAGTTGAAGTGGATTCATCACTAAGGTATAGTGATGCATGTAAAATTTCGAATAGACTTTGCCAAATTTTTATGGTGGTGCAAGGAGAGATAGGCAAGAATTTGATAGTAAATGACATTAATGAGTATCATTTTTGTGAGAAAACCATCTACATGGAGCTATTTGGTTCTTCAAACTAGTAGTTTGATCTTCACTGTATGGCTATTTTTGGTTTCCCTGATCTATTTTCGATTCAAGGGAAGTATATGAGGCATTAGGGAAAGAGATTTTTAGTTGTTGATCTTTCTTAGAGAAGAAGAAGTGTTGAAATATCAGTTGGAAGTATTCTTCAAATTGGAAGAATCACTATCAGGCATGATAGGCTCTACCCATTAAGATTTCTTTCTTTTCTCTAAATGTTTCATTAAAATAACTCTGCTCTTAGGAGATAAAAGGGTTTCTATTTTTGTTTGGTTACTTGCTTCATATGGAAAGAATATCTGTTCTTTTGGTTATGGAAACCTTTGCATGATAATGTTGGTTTTGGATGTTTTCTCTCTGAGTAAGTTTAATGGTGAAATGCATATAGAACTTTTGAGACTTTAGTGTTTTGATTAAAACATGCATTCTAGTGTCTGCTCAAAAAACAACTTGAGTAAATGGTTTTTGGTTTGAGTTTCAAACTGGAAGTCTCTTTAGAAATTGGAAAATAAAATGGATACTTCTCTTTGATGCATCTTTGAGTTTGAAAAGTTGTATTATTTCTCTTTCGGTCTGTATGGATATATATTTAACGTATTCCAAGAACTCAAAATTACATTAAAACATGTTAAGGATATCTTGTTTCCCTCTATTCTAGGTAACCTACATTATTTAAACTGAATTTCTTTGATTGTTTTGAAAGATAGGTGAATATCCTTTTAAAAATTGTATCTTGTTTTGTGAAGATATAGTACTTTTGTTTCGGGACTGTATTGTATACTTTGTTCTTCAATATGAACTCAAACTCGTTTGAAAGTAATCCTTAACGAGTATTTGAACTATTTGGAAGTGTTGTGTTCTGTACTTAAAATTGTGTTAAATCTGGAAGGAATAATTACCCTTTCTTCTTGCCTGAACTTCTATACTTCAAACTTTATTTTTTGATGGAGCTATCTTAGTTATTATAGTTGGAATCACGCTACTGATTCGAATTCATGAGGAATATAAAAATAATGTTTGACTTTAAAATTTGTGTTGGGTTTTTGTATTCTCTATCGAAATTTTGAATGGACTTTTGGGTTTTAAAAATGGATTTGGAATTCAATTGTTAAAATAATGGTGAATAAGTTCTCGGTTCGGATCCTTTCTCTTGAAGTTTCCTTTAAATTTTAGGAAGTTAAGTTTTGTTCAATGGTTGAAGTTCTATTTTCTTGAACTACTCTATAGATCAAATCTCTCTCTCCAAGTTGTTAGGGTGTTTACCTTCCTAGGCCTGTTCAACTTCTTGAGTTTAGCTCTTTTCCTTTTTGATCTTGGATGAGGTAATGAGAACTCAATCTCCATAACTGGAAACTTCTTGGTGGTTTTTTAAACTTAACTTGTTGCTAGTTGACTATGGAGAGTTCATGGGAATTGTTGAATGTTTAAGAAAATTTTTGGATTGTCATTTTTCGTACAAGGGAAAAACCAAACCATTCTCATTTGATCTTTCTTGATCTCGGCTATTTTTATGGAATCAATTGTCTTGTTGATTCAGGGCAATGTATAGTTGAGCCTGTCCTATAGAAAGGAAAATGTAATCATTTCTTGTCTGATTTTTTTTTAATGGCTAAGTCATGCATCATTAGAAAATTGTTTTCTGATGGAATCCTCTTTGTGCACTCAATAGTAAATATGATCCTTCCCTGGATGGATACGAGTAAGAAATAATCCTTTTGTAAGTCTTACTTTGTTTTATGGAACGTATGGTTTCAGATCACTGACTGATATCTCCAATAATGTTGAATAATTCATAAGGGTTGCAAGTGAGTTGATGACTATTTTGTTTCTCTCCCTTCTCGGATTGGATTGAGATTCTTGTTAACGGTTGTTGTCTCTTAAATGATGAATCTTTTTATTGGTTTCCTTGACTGATACAATTATGTAGGTAATCGGTTATGTACTTTCTGAACCTAATTTCTATCTCTTAGAAGAATGGTGAGTTGTGGATAGTCTGTATTGATTCTTCTTCTTATTTATTTAAGTTGTAGGATGTTGACTCTTATTTTCTGAAGATGCATATGAGAATTTGGTTTAATTAAATGAAAAAAGAAATTGTAAAATATGTACCATTCAGTTCGTTCTCCTTCCTTTATATAAAAACCTGTTATAGGTTTAGATGAATTAGTTGCATAACTTTTATTATGTAATTGATTAGTAATGATTACTATTTACTTCTCTACTTAAATTATGATTAAGGATATTTGTACATTGTTTCAGTTATTTGAAATGAAACATTGATGTTGGTAAATACTTTTCCAGTATTGATAAGAAGCCTAATCTAAGAACCTAGGTTATATTATTTAACCTAGAATTAGGATGCCACATCTGAATTATGATTCTCTTATTTATTTAAGTTGTTGGATGATTCATCCTAAATATGTACTATGCTGAAATGAACTTGTCTGTACATGATTTCTGGAAACTTGGTAAAAATGACAAGAAGGTCTTTGATTCTGAAAGTAACTCTTTTTGTTTATGAAGTAAAGTTAATTTTGTATTTCAAATTTAGAAAGAATTATGAAATAATTAAATTTCAAGAGTTGTTATTTGATATAAATAAGTAATTTTTTGGGACAATACTTATCTGATATAATGCAGTAGTTGTTGATTATATTATGATCTTTTCTTAAAAGTGAATTCTGATTTATTATTTGTACTTCTTTTAGGGTTGTTATTAGTTATGCTTATTTGTATGATTACAATAATTTTTTCATTAAAGAAGAGTTGATTTAATGGAATAATTAGTTTAATGCACTTTGTTTTAATGCTCAAGTGCTTATCATGCTCAGTTCAATGAACTGACCCGTGTAAGCAATTTTTGCAGATGGACTTTGTAAGTGATAAAAGAAGGCAATAAATTTTATGATGTGTTGGCTGATTTAAAGTATGGCTCTTATGTAGTGAATTTAGATTCATTCTTGAGTTGTATTGAAAAAGGAAAAGTTGTATTTTGTTATGATCTTAATGCTGATTGGCATGAAGTATGTCTGAAATGCATAGATTTGTAAACTGTGTATTTTTATCATGATGAATTGAAAAGTTTGGAGATCTACTTCAAATGGTTGTGTATTTCTATTGTACTTTTATTGAGGAAATTGGAATACTATCTTGTTGATATTCTTCATATCTATTTGTATACCTATCTTTGTTATCATTTATTAAGTTGGAAGGAGGGAAATAGTTCAATCTCCCTTACTAAGATACAACTTGCTAAGTTGCATTAGATGTTGTTAACTATCAAAACAATTATAGTATAATTATGGAATGTGTAATGGACATACAATTAAACTATAGAAATTGTGAAAGATAAAAAGGGCATGACAAACCCTATCACTTAATCATGTAGAGGAAGACTCTTCCTCTCTCAAAAGAATGTAAAATGAAAGAAGGGTGTTTTTGATCGTTAATCATTTAGAATTCATTTTCTATGAAGTCTACTCTGGTTGAACCTATGTGGTTGCTACACCTTCTTTGAATGGATAAGTTACTTTAAATTAACCTTATGATGGTTGTTGTCCTATTTTTGGATAACTGCATGTTATGCCAAAGTTAATGAATATAAAAAAACAATCAGGATTTAATGAAGTTATTTTATATTAATTCAATCAAATATGGATGAAGAACTTAAGGAGTGATGGAATTAGGGTTTTGCAAGGTTGTTGTAATATGAATCTTAATCCTAAATTAATTAGTGTTAATGATCTCCTAGGGGTATGTACTTTATGATGAAGCAGTTCTGACGGATGTTGGCACATGCCAATTGTAGAAATGTACCTTTGAAAAGACTAAGGTATTCTCGAGGATACAAGTGTTACAATTGACATGTGGAAACACCCTTTCACATTTATTCATCTAGATCTACACACATCTAGACTTGAACTTAGATTCTCTCTAGATCAAGTTAGTAGCATGATTTGAAATAGGAAGTAGCTCTGTATGACTTAGGGTATCTAGGGACATTCGATCAACTTAGGTCGGTTGAGTATGCCCATATACCCTAGGTCATCGTGAGTGTCTCCCTATAACCAATTATGTCGCTAATCTAGGTTAGGGTTAAACCTTGGGAAAGTGGATTGACAAAATTCAGTAAAGACCATTCTAGATAACAAAATAGTGAGGTGAAGGACGTATTCTAATTTGATGAGTATGTCATCTAGGAATAGTAACATGAATAGTATGTTTGAAATATTTGGCCAAAGTATCGCAAGTTGTTGGTTATGTTGTCATATGACACCTATTTTAAAGAAACATGATGTCGATAAATATTGGTAACAAATTTTTGATTATGTTCTTTAAACAAATCACTAAGTACCCTGAATAGGGTAAGTAAACCAAATATATGTAGTATACATAAAGTATTCCATACTTAAAGAAAAACATGAGAGATTAGTTAGAAACCGAGTCATGAAATGGGAGATCGGTAGTTTACTGAGTCATTTACAGCTATATATGGTTATCCGTTATGAGATTTATTGGTATGGAATGTGTGTTCTAAACAATTTTTTATCCCTTGTTTCTAAAGTATTAAAATGGGAATGTTACATCTTGGTATTAGAGTTGAAGGTTGCAACTCTTGGACCTATTGTGTCCATAATACGATAAAACTTCAATTTTATTGTTAACAAAAATGTTTAGAACAAGAGGAAACATTGTCAATAATCCTCCACCTCGGTGAAGGAGCAAAGCAACTACCCAAAAAAATGATGAGATCCTTTCTTCCCTGTTGAACACAAGATATCGGTTGGTGGTACTTGAACAAAAAGTAATGGGAAATGAGGAGGAAGATAATTTTGGTAATAATAATC
This sequence comes from Taxus wallichiana var. yunnanensis, assembly GCA_018340775.1. Classification (NCBI taxonomy): domain Eukaryota; kingdom Viridiplantae; phylum Streptophyta; class Pinopsida; order Cupressales; family Taxaceae; genus Taxus; species Taxus wallichiana. The sequence continues at coordinate 45,972,381 of CM031234.1, forward strand.
AGCCACCTCTTTAGGACAACACCAATTTGCGTTTTGATAATAACAATGTGAACATTTATGATCAACCTTAGAAAATAAAAAGGCTAGGCTGGCCACTTTGAAATCACTAACGATATAAAAAGGATAACTCCACCTAAGTTTGATGGCACCACCTTAGGAGATGGCACCGAGAATTGACTCAACGAAATGGAGAAGCACTCTGCAAAGAAGGAACTTCTCGGAAGAAACTAAGGCAATATGGGGAGCATATCAACTTTCCCATGAAACATCTTCATGGTGGGATAGCCGTAAGGCTGATTTGAATATTGATGAAACGAATATTATTTGGGATCAATATAAAAGTCACTTTAGGCAACGTTGGCTACCGCAACTTTATTATGATCAGAAAATGACTAAATTCGAACTTAGCTCAAGGAAAGCTAATCTGTAACTAAGTATTTGGAGTGGTTTAATAAACCCCTTAAGTATGTACCTTAGTATTAAATAGATGAGAAGTTCGGGATACGGAAATTCATCATTGGATTGATTCCCATTATAGGAGGAGAGGTGGATGTTCACGGCCAAACCACACGTGGAAGGGGTTGTTGAAAAAGCCATAAGGTAGGAACAAAAATTAAAGGAAATTTTTGCTCATAAAGAGGATGTAAGGAAGAAAGTCCCCAAATCCTCTTCATCATCTCTTACACCTAAGAAAGGACCATGGAAGAAATTCAAAATGAAAAGTAAGTTTTTAGATGATAATAATAAGAAAATAGTAACAAATAAGTCTGCTAGAAATGCATGAAACAACTTTTTCAAGAATAATAATAACGGATAGAAGTCCTATGGAGGTCAGAATGATAACTATAAGGATAGAAATAAATATGAGCCTAGAAAGGGACATGTAGGAGGCTGTTATAACTATGGAAAAGATCATTACGCAAATCAATGTCCTTTGAAAAAGGATGATCAAAGTCAGTAACACAAGATACACACTACAGTAGCTAAAAAGCAAGCTCAAAAATAGGCCACACCCATAGAAGTTCCAAGTAAGTTATTTGGAATAATCAGTAACTATTATTTTTAATACAGAGCTACGAATATTTTATTTCTAGTAAATTAGGATCGAAACTAAAAAGAAAAGATGGAAAAATGGATAAAACATGGATTGTACATTATGGGAATAATGTTGTTCATACAGTTAGTATGTGTCTTTTTGGGGCAGTCCTTGACTTACCTAGTTTTTCCACTGAAGTTGATCTTTATGTTGCACCTTTGGGATCATATGATGTAATCATAGGTGTTAGTTGGCTAGCTGATCATAAAGTAAAAGTGGACTATTTTGAAAAACATATTAGTTGTTTAGATGATCTGTAGAAAACAACAAAGATTCAGGGTGTGAAACGTGAAATTTTAGTTAGGAAATTGTCAGCTATACAACTTAAAAGGGCCAAAAATAAAGGTTGTACCTTATATGTAGTAAAAAATTTAGAATCTATTGAGGAAAACAATGATTTCATGGAACATTATCCATTGTTACGAAACTACAGAGATGTGTTTCTAGAAGAGTTACCAGGTCTTCCACCCAAAAGGGAATTTGACTTCACAATTGAGATCAAACCGGGTACCGAGCCTATTTCTAAGGCACCATATCGAATGACTACTATAGAATTAGTAGAGCTTAAGGCACAATTGCAAGAAATTTTGTCTAAAGGTTTGATTAGACCGAGTGTTTCACCTTGGGGAGCACCGGTAATTTTTGTGAAAAAGAAAGATGGAACACTTAGATTATGCATTGATTACAAAATGTTAAACAAAGCAACAATCAAGAATAGATATCCACTCCCTAGAATTGATGATCTATTTGATCAGATGCGTGGAGCATCTGTATATTATAAGATAGATATTTGATCCGGATATCATTAGTTACGGATTAAGGATGAGGAAATTCATAAAACAACTTTTAGAACAAGCTATGGACACTATGAGTTCATAGTTTTACCTTTTGAATTAACAAATGCACTTGCAGCTTTTATGAATTTAATGAATAATATCTTTCAATAATACTTGGAAAAATTTGTGCTTGTATTCTTGGATGACATTCTCATATATTCTAAGAGTATTGAGGAACACCATGAGCATTTAAGAATAGTTTTGAAATTTTGAGAAAGAGATGGTTATATGGTAAGCTATCTAAATGTTCTTTCTATGATACAGAAGTTCACTATTTGGGTCATGTTATTAGTAAGAATGAAATTGATGTAGATCCTTCAAATATTGTAGCTATAATCGAGTGGCCTACACCGAGAGAATGTATATGAAGTTAGAAGCTTCATGGGTCTTGCTGGTTACTATAGGAAATTTGTATAATATTTTTCCAAAGTGGCTGCCATAACAACTTCATTACAGAAAAAGGATAAGAAATTTGTTTGGAATGAGAAATGTGAATATGCATTTAAAGCTTTGAAGAGTCAGTTAACTTTAGCACCTATTTTAGCTATACTAAGACCTAATGGAGACTTTACTGTTGTAACGGATGCATCCAGGGAAGGACTTGGAGGTATTTTGTTACAAAATGATCATGTCATAGCTTATAAAAGTAGAAAACTTAAGTTACATGAGTTGAATTATGCTCCACATGATTTAGAGCTTGTCGCCATTGTTCATGTACTTCAAGTTTGGAGGCATTATCTGCTTGGTAAACCTTTTGAATTAAAAACTGATCATTTAGGGCTGAAATATATTTTCACTCAGCCAAATCTGAATGCAAGACAATGAAGGTGGTTAGATTTTTTGTCTCAATATGATTTTGACATAAGTTACATTAAAGGCAAGTAAAATATGATGCTCTAAGTCATAGGAAGCACATTTCTTCAAGAACTCAATTTAAAGATGAAGTAAAAAGTGTTATGGAATTTGATTCCTATTTTTAGCAAGTAAAAACAACACTTCCTACAAATCCAAAGGACATGAGATATAAAGGTTTTCACCTTGATAACGAAGGAATCTTACGATTTGAAAATAGAGTATACATACCTTTGCTAAATGATTTGAGAAAGAAATTGTTAAGCTGAATTTCATAATTCACCTTTTATAGACACCTCGACATAAAAAAGATGCTTGTTGATATAAAACAACAATATTTCTTGAAATGAATGAAAAAATATATTGTAGAGTTTGTGACACATTTCTTAGAATGTCAACGTGTTAAAGCTGAACATATGCATCCAACTGGTTTATTGTATCCTCACAGCATACCTCAGTACAAATGGCAAGTAATAAGCATGGATTTTATTCAAGGGTTGCCTATGTTAAGGAATAAACATGATGTTATTTTGGTTATTGTTGATAAACTAACAAAAGTAGCACATTTTATTATTGGTAATCTAAAGGATGATTCTCCTATTTTGGCAAAAAGGTTTGTTCATGAGATTTTTAGATTACATGGAGTACCTAAATTAATCATATCTAATAGAGATACAATAACAACTTCAAGGTTTTGGAAAACACTTAATGCATCTCTAGGGACTAAGCTGAATTTCAGTTCTACGTATCATCCGAAACAAATGGTCAAACTAAAAGAGTTAATCAAGTTTTAGAGGATATGTTATAGCTATATTGTATGGATCAAAAGTATAAGTGGGAAGAGTATCTTCCATTAGTTAAATTTGCATACAATAATACATATCATGCTTCTCTAAAGATGACATCTTTCGAAGGATTATATGGAAGAAAATGTAGAACTCCTATTAGTTGGGACAACATTGAGGATAAAGAGGTAATTGGGCCTAAAATCCTTACAGTAAATGGAACAACAAGTTAAAATGATTCATGAATGCTTGAAAGAAGCAAACAGATAGGAAACATATTTATGATGGCTTGAAGCAGGTTGATAGGAAATTTTAACTTAGTGGGAAGGTCTTTCTTTGGGTTAAACCGAAAAAGAGATCTATAACTTTTGGTAAGGCTGCCAAGTTATCATCTTGTTACGTGGGACATTTTGAAATAGTTGAAGTAATAAACACCGTAGCTTATCGTTTATCATTACCTCTTTCTTTGTCACAAATGCATGATGTTTTCCATATGTTGTTGCTTAAGAAATATGTTTTAGATTTATCATATGTGTTAAATTGGAATTCCTTGTAGGTCCAAGACCTAAGAATAATTATGGTTAAAACCATACGAGTGCTAGAAACTTTCTTGTTGCATTTAAGAAATCATGAAATAAGTCAATGTAAGGTCTAGTGGGATCAGTTTAACGAGGAAAGTGCAACTTGGGAAAATATGGAAGATATGAAAGATTATTTTCCATATATATTTGAACATAATTAATTTTGATGACTGATAAAAATTTATGATTTTATCTTTATATGACAATAAGTCAGCCAGTTTTCGGTAGATATTTATTTATTTTTAAAAAAATCTATGTAAATGCTTATTTTTAGAGCTTTAAAATTATGATATGTTAAGAACATATGAAAAGAAAGTGAATAAATTGATTTCCCTTGATGTAAATTGTTAAAATAAGATAATCATCAGGACGATGATTCCTTTTAGGAGGGAAGTATGTAACACCTTTGACAAACTGTTATATTCCTCTTTTCCATTGCAAGTGTTGACATGTGATTTTCTTGATGAGGTGTGTTCCTTTGATTGCTGAAGATCATGCTTGCCATGTTTAATTAATTTATGCTCTTGGATTCATTAGACAGAAATGTTGTTGTTTGCAAAGAATACATTTTCACATCTGGTAATGATGGTTGCAAAATTATTTCTATTAACTAACTCATCCTTGGATCAATTCCATTGATCCAAGGTATGTTTTAAATCTCCTTACCTGGTCTGAATGGTAAACTAAATTTTAGAGGTTGTGAGACATAACGGATTGAACTCTTGTATGTTTACAACTTCTTTATTATCTTTTAAGATCATGTCTACATTCAATTGTATGTTTTTTGTTCGAGTCTTCTTGATTGATTTCTGCAGGATGAATAAGGGTGTTAAGTGAAAAGAGTCCTGCATCAGAACTATTCTCAAAAAATAAAAATAAAAAAATAGAAAATAAGTCCTAGTTCTATGAGATCTATCCTAGCAAGATTCTTAACTAAGGTAATTATACCTATCTTTACCTAAGTCTATTTTGTTGGGATGACATCCTAACCTAAGTTGTTTGGACTAAGTTGGAATATGAGGGAAATAACCTAAGGTGATGCTAGGTTATTTCTAACCTAATACCTAATACTATTTGGTTAGGAATTATGATCTAACCTAAGATGGTGATTTACCTATTACCATGTTTATTGTTATACAATATTCAACCCCTAGGGTAAATTTTGATAACATGCATGAGAAAATTCAAATCCCAAGCAAATTGATTGATTGAGCAAAATCAGGTTTCTAGGGTCCCTTCGGGTATTTTTCTAACTCCCCGGCCGAAGAAACAAGGAGCAAGCTCGAGAAAATGCAAAAGGTTGCGCAGAAAGGCAAATAGGTTGATCCAGGAAAGAGTATGAAAATTGGCTAAGTCCCGCTCAAGGTAGCATTTGGGACAAGTGGGACAAATGGAAGCGGATCGGCCGAAAAGCCTCTGCAGTGGCCCAAATTGCATTCGGGACAATCGGGCCGAAGTACGCGGCGGGCAAAGCGAAAAGCCGATCCGGCAGAAGAGGAAGAAAAATTGGCTAAGTGTTGCTCGGGACATTTGGGACAAAAAGGCCCGAACCGGCGATTCGGCCAAATTAAATGAGCACAGGCGATCAAAAGAAAATGGGACAAATGGGACGAAAGTACGTAGTGGGCGCGAAATGCCGGTTCAACCGAGAGAAAATCAACTACTGGCTTGAGAGGGACGAGTTCGGGACAAGCAGGCCGAAAAGGCGCGAACCGTCCGAACCAGGTGAAAGAGGTCAAAACAGTCCGAAGGCAATTGGGACTTCCGGGGCAAATAGGCACGAACCGGCCGGTTCGGCTGAAATCAGCACAAGAAGCACTAAGCAATTGGGACGTCTGGGACAAAAGGACGCAAAGGGCGTGAAAAAGCCGGCAGGGCCGAAAACCAATCAGAAGCCGCCACGTGTCTCAGGAAAAAGGGTCAAACAGGTCAAAGGGCAAGTTTTAAAAGGTCAGCCCGAACCAATGAAATAGCACCACGTGTCCAGTTAAGGGCCCCACAAGTAAATTTCAAAATGAAATCCCACGAAAGATAGAGGAGAGAGAATTGCTCGTCCAATCAGCACGTCCCACGTGTCGTCCAGGTGGCAGAGCACGGGAAAGGATTTCAAAACATGCTTTCGCCTGTTTTGTGCCCTAGATCTTCAGATCGCCATAACTTTTGGTCCAGAGCTCGGATTTGCACATTCTTTATATCAACGGAAGGCTGGTGAAATTCTCTACACGATTCCGGGGTCAATCTTGCGTTTTGGAGCAGTATGGAAGGAGAAAAATTGAGAAACGGTTCTGACATGTATTCATGGCGGAAATGACATTCCCGCCTGACGAGTTAATGCAGAATGGGTCGCATTCTCCTGTAATCCGGTCAAAATGATAGGGTATGGGTTTGTAAGGTCCTCCATGCTATTTTAATACACCTACAGTCAAGAAAGAATGGGCTCCCATGCCTTTGTACGTTTCCTGTTCCCTGGGTTCGACCCTTGCATTTTAAAAGCCAGTTTTGGGCTCATTTCAAAGGGGGGAACATTTTTGGGCATAGCAGACTTCTTCTTTCACCTTCTTCAAGGGATTGATGAAGTATTAGACCTCTCAAGGATTGTAAACATTTTCTTTACCTCTCTCGAGGGTGTAATGCGTATTTTTATATTAAATTGATAATGCAAGCTCTATGAATGGGTTTCAATCCTCTGTTTGTATTATTTGCTTGATTTCGAGATGCTAAATTATACATTATCAGTGTCTGTGTATGTTTTTATGTTGTGAACCTTGGTACGTGTCTATTTTGCATGACTAATATGTTTCACCACTCCTTTTGGTGCATCACCATCTTTAGTTAGTTTCAATTTTTGCACTTCTACCCTTTGTCTCCTTGAGTTAGAATAGGATTAGGATCTAGACCTCTGTAGCTTTGCAAAATATAGATCTAAATCAGAGGAGTTTGAGGAACCAGCCTCTAATCTGGAGATTCCTTTCTCAGTTTCCAAGTCCCACACTTGGAGAGAGGTTTCCATGTTGTGCAATTACACTGGATGCAAGAGTGATCAACCTAGAAATCTGATCAGCGTCCAGGGGTGCTGTAATTTTGCACTAATAGTTTTGGCACGCCCGGTGGGACAAGAGGTCTCAATTTTATTGCAGCAAAGTTGATGTGCATCTGCTGCAAGTTTCTTGCTTGAAAAGAGCTATTATTTGCATATCTGGCGACTCCAAGGGGAAGAATCAATAGAATTTCAGCAGTCAGGCCTGAAAGCTTATGAGAAGAATCACAAGGTCAAGGGTTGGAGAAGAAGAAGTGCTGTTTGAATACCTGCAATTATCTCCAAGAAGAAGGCAAAGAGGAAGAAGGATTCGAAGGTCTCCATCTCCACCAAACAGAACTCTTTCAACTCCTCCACCTGAGCGGCCTTTCTTTCAGTATACAAGGGTTTTAAGACCAATCAGAATGGTGCAACTAGTGAACCCCTATGTCAACTTCACAGGCAGCAGCCCACTTGCTCTCAATGCACAAAATCCAATCCCAGTTGCAGCACTGAAAAACATTCCATACTTTACTGGGGAAAATCAGACCACTCCTGGTGATCATGTCAAGGACATTGCTAACATTTGTGCAATCCATGAGATTAATGAGATGTAAGTAGCTGTCAAATTGCTGGCGTCTTCATTCAAGGGAAAAGCATTGCAATGGTTTAGGAGCCTTGAAGCTGGCTCTATCACAAACTGGAATCAGCTGTGTATTGCACTTCACAATCAATTTGGAGAGAAGGGAGACAACTTGTCTCTTTTGGAGCAGCTAACAACCATCAAGAGAGCTTCCAATGAGCAGCTAACTGACTTCAACTTTAGATTTCAAAGGTCTTGGGATAGAATTCCAGTGGCAGTCAGGCCAACAGCAGAAGGTGCTTTTCTATATTACCTTAAAGCTTTAAATTCTGATATTTCTGTGTTGATTCAATCTATGGGAGGCACAACTATCCCTGCTGCTTATAGTATTGCCATTAGAGCTGAAAATTGTCTGATTCAAGCCGGCAAGCTAGCTCCTAGGCCTCCAATGCCATTATATCCAAGTTTAGAGAGCCCAAGTACTAGTCAAGTACCTGTCTTAGCTCCTATTCCCACTCCTAGGAATCAGAGTTCAAATGAAGCTTCCACTTCATCTCCAAGTGCCCCAAATGAGCTTCAAGAAGTCATGAAGCAACTGCAAAATTTAGGTAATGAGCTGGTCACACTCAAGAGACAGCAAGCTCAAGGTTTTAGACCTTCGTATCAGCCTCAAGCTCAACCTAATAGGCAGCCATATCAGCCTCAAAGGCCACCCAATCCAGCTGCAAATATGAATCAAACAAGGCCTCCTGCCAATAGACCATTCCAGCCCTATAATCCAAATGCCATATCTACCTCTAAGGCATTAGTACCAGCACAAAACAACACTGCCCAGGAGTATGATTGGTGTTTTCCATGTAATGAGCCTCATAACCAATCCATGTGCTTCAATGGTGCTTTGACCCAAGCTTTAATGGTAACAAGTGCTGGTGTGGAGGGTGAGAGTAGTCAAGAAAACAACCAACAACAAGAAACATTCCAACAGCAATCAGCCCCAAATGACACCACATTGGTAAATTGGCAAGCAGAGGATTTCTGTGGCATGAATCAGGTAATTTCTCAAGGTGTTGCAGCCAACACAAGGTCAAAAAGGAGAAATTTGGGTGAACAACAGTCATTAGCCCCAGCCAATCCTCAACCTTCCACAGCTCCACAAATGATTGGCAAGCAAAACCCAGTTTCAAATGCACAAGGGCAGCCAAGAACAGCCCCTAGGCCGACTCAAATGCCAGCTGTTGCTGCCCACATACAAGGAGCAAATGTGTAAACCAAGGGACAGCACAGAGATCCTTCATCACCATTCAGTATCATTGATCAGATGAAGAAGACAAACGTCAATATATCTATGTGGGAATCCCTATCCATCCCAGGCCAAAGAAATCTGCTGCAAGCTGCCATGAAGGATTGGCCAACTTCGAATCAGCAGATCCAAATGCAGGAGAAGGTACTCACAAATGCTGCCCAGCCTGAAGGAAATCATGGAGCACAACAAGGTAGAATGCTGAAGCCTCCCCCTTTTTATGTTTCGTTAATCATTGGAAATCAGCTAGTGCATAATTGCATGATAGATTCCGGGGCAAGTAGCTCAGTTATGCCTAAACAGATAGCTGATCAGTTAGGGCTCCAGTATGAAATAACATCTAAGGGAGTAGTGCAGTTGGATGGGACAGCAATAGCAATAGTTGGAGTGATTAGAAACTTGAGTCTTACCTTGCATGCATATCCGGATGTTGTTGTCTTACAAGATATATCAGTCATAGACCTTCCACCACTCTTTGCCCTTTGCTTGTCAAGAGATTTCACAGCCAAGATTGGGGGATATTTGTCCGCTGATTGGTCTCACATGCTATTCAGAACGAGATATGGGACTAAGGCCACAATTAGGTCAGAACCTATTGCAGACTTCCACATTGAGCCCTATACTCCAAGTCATATTAATACCAATTGCTCAGCATTTGATCAAGAAGATCACCTTGGCACTGATGAAGCCGACACTAAGGTTGGAAGTATTCCAGATTTGACTCTTGATGAATGGGAAAACAAGGTACATGCTTTTGATCCTTATCAAGAAGTAGAAGAATCTGAGCTAGGGGTCTATTGCATACATGAAGAAAGTCAACCCATTCCTAGCATCACCAAGCCAAACCACAAGGATGACAATGAAGTATGGCGGCTGTTTTTCGATGGATCAAGGAGTAGACAAGGTGCGGGAGGTGAAGCCATGCTTGTTTCACCTCAAGGAATAAAGAATTATTCAGCTTTTAGATTTCAATTTGCATGCTCCAATAACACCGCTGAATATGAAGCCTTGGTGCAAGGGATGCATTGGGCAATCAAGAGAAAGATAAAGAACTTGCAAGTTTTGGGGACGGTGAACTGATTGTAAATCAGGTCAAGGGACAACATCTTTGCCAAAAATGATCTACTCGGATGCTACAAGAACAGGTGTGGGACCTCATGGAAGATTTTGAGGGCTTTGGCATCAAATCCATCCCTAGGAAAGAGAATCAAGCTGGCTTTGGCAGGCTTGCGCGGTGAAGAGGGGCAGCCTTTGACATTATAGAAAACATTCAACAAGACAAGGTACAGCCAAACATCCACGTGATTGTGAGGCCTTCGGTGCGGATAATGATGTCAGTTGGCAAGTATTTGAGAATGATCAGCAAATCATCCACTTCTTGCAAGAAGAAGCTGAGTTCTCAGCTAAGAATCAAGAGAAGTTGGAACAGCAATATGGTGACCAGGTGATACAGCTGAGAACTGACAAGCTACCCAAGGGACTTATCACCTTGGAGTCCATTTTTAACCCCAATGATCAGTTTAGAAAGGAGAAAGCAAACATTCAGGTTAAGAGAGAAGATTCGGTATCCATCTTGGTAGAAGAGAACAAGCCATTGCAAATTGGAAAGATGACAACTGAACAGGAAAGGTATGAGTTCATACAGCTATGTCAAGAATTCCCTGACGTGTTTGCTTGGAGTTATGAAGATTTGAAAGGGTTCAATCCCAACTTAGCTCAGCATACCATTGAATTGGACCCAAATACTAAGCCTATCAGGCAGAAGAGACCAGTCAATCCACACATGGAGCCTCTCATGAGGAAAGAATTGGACAAGCTGATTGAGTCAGCAATTATATTCCCAATCAAGCATTCTAGTTGGGTTGCCAACTTAGTTCAATCGAGAGAAAAGAAGAGTGGAGAGATCGGGCTATGTGTTGACTTGAGATATTTGAATAGAGCCTCTCTCAAGGACCATTATCCACTCCCTTCCATGGAGCAAATACTGCAGGTCGTAGCTGGTTCAGAAAGGTTTTCACTACTTGATGGTTACTCAGGCTTCAATCAAATTATGGTAAAGGAAGAAGACCAGTTCAAGACAACCTTCACAATCAAATGGGGCACATATGCTTACAAGAAGATGCCATTTGGACTGTCGAACGCCGGAGCAACATTCCAGTGAGCTATGGATATGGCATTCAAAGGCTTGATCAACAAGATAGTGCTGATATACTTAGATGATATTACTGTCTTCTCAAAGAATGCTGCAGACCATCTCTTTCACCTCAGGCAAGTGTTTCAGAGGTGTAGAAAGTTCGGTGTGTCTTTGAATCCTAAGAAGTGCATCTTTCTTGCACATGAAGGGAAGCTCCTTGGCCATATTGTCTCCAAGGAAGGATTAGCAATTGATCCAGAGAGGGTTGAAGCCATAAGAGCTCTACCATTGCCAAGTCACAAGAAAGCCCTTCAGAGTTTCCTGGGAAGGATAAACTTTGTTCGGAGGTTTGTCCCAAATTTTGCAGCCCTTGTCAAGCCCATCACTAAAATGTTAAGAAAAAGCATGGCTTTCAAATGGACGGCAGAAGGCAAGGAGAGTTTTGAAGCAATCAAAGAAGCCATCTCCCAGGCACCCACTCTCATCAACCCAGACTTTTCCAAGGATTTCATCCTCTATGCATTTGGAGGTGATGACACTATTTCTGCCATTCTGGTACAGCAGAACAAAGATAATGATGAGCAGCCGATTGCCTTCTTCAGCCAGAGCCTAGGTGACTGCGAAATGAGGTACTCTTTTATTGAAAAGCATGTGCTTGCAGTAATCAGAAGCTTGAAGAAATTCAAGCATTTAGTCTCAAACAACAAGATACAGTTGCTAGTCTCGCATGCTGGGGTTAAGGATTTCCTCCTCAACAAGGATTTGAATGAGAAAAGGGCAGGTTGGATCACCCGTGTCATGGAGTATGACATTGAGATCAAGATCACCAAGCTGGTAAGAGGCAAAGGTTTGTGTGAGCAGCTCGCTTCCAAACAACCAGACAACCCAGAAGATGAAGAAGACGCTGTCCTGCTATTACAAGATGATCAAAAATAGGAAAATGATGATGTGTCCACTCCCTGTTGGACTCAGAATATGATACATTTCCTACAGATGGGCATGTGCCCTCTAGAAATGAGCAAAGAAAAAAGAAGATACTTTAGGTTGCAGGAAATTCCATATGCCATCATTGATGGAGTTTTGTTCAAGAAGGACGTCAATGGAGTGCTGTTGAGATGCATTAACACAGGTCAGATTCAAAGGGTGTTGGAAGAATTTCATAATGGACCAGCTGGTGGCCATTTTGCACCAAGAGTGACAGCTCTGAAAATCATGAAGGCTGGTTATTATTGGCCTAAAATCTTCAGTGATTGCTATGCATGGATCAAGAGGTGTAAGAATTGTGCATTCTTCACAGGAAAAGAGAGACTCACTGCCCTTCCATTGCATCCAATTACAGTAGATCAGCCATTCATGCAGTGGGGTTTGGACTTCATTGGAGTCATCAATCCCATTCGAGCGAGGGCACAAATGGATTTTGACCTGACTACTTCACTAGATGGACAGAAGCAGTAGCACTCAAAGAGGTGAATGAGTCTAGCATCTTGGACTTTTACGAAGGGATAACTTCCAGATTTGGTGTACCTGCTACAATAGTCTCTGATAATGCATTGGCATTCATCGGATCTAAAGTGACTGAGTGGGCTGTCAAGAACGGGATTTACCTGAGCACTTCATCAAACTATTACCCTCAAGGTAATGGCCAGGCCGAGTCTACAAACAAAAACTTGCTGAGGATCATTAGGAGGACTCTTGATGAGAATCAGAGGGCTTGGCATACCAAACTGAAATCAGCCTTATGGGCTGATAGGATAACTCCCAAAAGATCCACGGGTAACTCTCCATTTAGGCTTGTCTACGGAAGAGAGGCAATCTTGCCCATGTCACTTGAGTTGCCAACGTTGGAACTCATGAAACAGCTGGAGTTGCTAGAGTTTGAGCCCATGGAGGTGAGGTATGCAGAGTTGATGGAGCTGCAAGAGATCAGAGATCAGGCATCCCAAGCAATGGAAAAGGATCAAGCTTTGATCAAAAATACCTTTGATAGGAAGGCCAAAGATAGATCTTTTCAAGTAGGAGATCTAGTGCTGAAATGGGATGTGGACAGAGCAAAACCAGGAAGGCATTCAAAATTTGATGCCATTTGGAGTGGCCCATACATGGTCACAAAGTGCAAGAGCAACAATGCTTTCCAATTGGCCTCATTGGATGGTGAAGAACTGCAGATTCCAGTAAATGGAATCTATCTCAAGCGTTGCTTCTAGAGGGAGGTTCACTACACCTGTAGATATTAGATTAGATTTTCTTTCCTCCAAGTGCTTGTGCACATTGTTTTGTTGTAGGTTAGTTTTGTTTTCCCTAAGTGCCTTGGCACAGCTTGCTGTCCATGGAGATGTTTAGCATGTCTTTGCTTTCATCAGGTCACATTCCATCTTCCCCTCACACATTTCGAGTCAGTTTGGATTCTAACGAGAATATTTGATGACTCCATGCCCAATGGATTGCTTGAGTGCAACCTGGTCTTTCCATCTAGTAGGCGAGATGATCCCATTGAAGTCGCAAAATTGTTATCAAATATTCACCCCCTAGGGTAAATTTTGATAACATGCATCGAAAATTCAAATCCCAAGCAAATTGATTTATTCAGAGCAAAATCAGGTTTCTAGGGTCCCTTCAGGTATTTTTCTAACTCCCCTGGTGAAGAAATAGGGAGCAAGCTCGAGAAAATGCAAAAAGGTTGCAGAAAGGCAAATAGGTTGATCCAGAAAGAGTATGAAAATTGGCTAAGTCTGCTCAAGGTAGCATTTGGGACAAGTGGGACTAATGGAAGCGGATCGGCCGAAAAGCCTCTAGGCGGCCCAAATTGCATTCGGGACAATCGGGCCGAAGTACGTGGCGGGTGCGAAAAGCTGATCCGGCCGAAAGAGGAAGAAAAATTGGCTAAGTGTTGCTCGGGACGTTTGGGACAAAAGGCCGAACCACGGCGGTTCGGCGAAATGAGCACAGCAGTCAAAAGAAAATGGGACAAATGGGACGAAAGCACGTGGTGGGTGCGAAATGTCGGTTCGACCGAGAGAAAATCGACTAATCATTTGAGAGGGACGATTCGGGACAAGCGGGCCGAAAAAGCGCGAACCGGCGAACCAGGCGAAAGAGGTCAAACATCAAGGCAATTGGGACTTCAGGGGCAAATAGGCGCGAAACGGCGGTTCGGCTGAAATCAGCACAAGAAGCACTAAGCAATTGGGACATCCGGGACAAAAGGACGCGAAGGGTGTGAAAAGGCTGGCGGGGGCCGAGAACCAATCGAAGCCGCCACGTGTCTCGGGAAAAAAGGGTCAAACAGTCAAAGGGCAAGTTTTAAAAGGTCAGCCCGAACTAATGAAATAGCACCACGTGTCCAATTAAGGGCCCCACAAGTAAATTTCAAAATGAAATCCCACGAAAGACAGAGAGAGAGAATTGCTCATCCAATCAGCACATCCCACGTGTCGTCCAGTGGGAGAGCGCGGAAATGATTTCAAAACATGCTTTCGCCTGTTTTGTGCCCTAGATCTTGAGATCACCATAACTTTTGGTCCAGAGCTCGGATTTGCACGTTCTTTATATCAACGGAAGGCTGGTGAAATTCTCTACACAATTCTGGGGTCAATCTTGCGTTTTGGAGCAGTCTGGAAGGAGAAAAATCAAGAAACGGTTCTGACGCGTATTCATGGCCGGAAATGACATTCCTAGCGACCAGAGTTAATGCAGAATGGGTCGCATTCTCCTGTAATCCGGTCAAAATGATAGGGTATGGGTTTGTAAGGTCCTCCATGTTGTTTTAATACACCTGCAGTCAAGAAAGAATGGGCTCCCATGCCTTTGTACGTCTCCTGTTCCCTGGGTTCGACCCTTGCATTTTAAAAGCCAGTTTTGGGCTCATTTCAAAGGGGGAACATTTTTGGGCATAGCAGACTTCTTCTTTCACCTTCTTCAAGGGATTGATGAAGTATCAGACCTCTCCAAGGATTGTAACAGTTTTCTTTACCTCTCTGAGGGTGTAATGCGTATTTTGATATTAAATTGATAATGCAAGCTCTGTGAATGGGTTTCAATCCTCTGTTTGTATTATTTGCTTGATTTCAGATGCTAAATTATACATTATCAGTCTGTGTATGTTTTTATGTTGTGAACCTTGGTCTGTGTCTATTTTGCATGACTAATATGTTTCACCACTCCTTTTTGGTGCATCACCATCTTTAGTTAGTTTCAATTTTTGCACTTCCCCTGTCTCCTGCGCAAGTTAGAATAGGATTAGGATCTAGACCTCTCGTAGCTTTGCAAAATATAGATCTAAATCGAGAGGAGTTTGAGGAACCAGCCTCTAAACTGGAGATTCCTTTCTCGGCCCCAAGTCCCACACTTGAGAGAGGTTTCCATGTTGTGCGATTACCTTTGGATGCAAGAGTGATCAACCTAGAAATCGATCGGCGTAGGGGGTCTTTGTAATTTTGCACTAACATTTATAACTTAAGGTTAATACTTTAAAACTAGCCTAAGGTCTTATCCTAAGCTAATGGTATCTATCATAAACTATTGAAATATGGAAAGGGGACCTAAGGGTCATAAGGCAAGTGGGAAGCTAGGTGATGGTTCCTAAGCTATTAATGTGATTTGATTTTTGGAAATTAATGGGGTAGTGTACTGCCAGATTAGGCAAGGGCATGGAATTTGGAGGAAGTTGATGTGGATTCATCACTAAGGTTTAGTGATGCATGCAGAAGTTCAAATAGGCTTCGCCAATTTTGGATGGCGGTGGCAAGGAGAGATAGGCAGGAATTTGAGAGTAAATGGCATTAATGAGTCTTGGTTTTTGCAAGAAAACCATCTTGGAAACCATCTAGTTGGATTCGTTGGGGTTGTTTGGTCTTGCATGCTTTGTAATTTTTTCTCTGCATGGAGCTATTTGGTTCTTCAAACTAACAGTTCAATCTTCACTTTATGGCTATTTTTGGTTTCCCTGGTCTATTTTTGATTCAAGGGAAGTATATGAGGTATTGGGGAAAGATATTTTTAGTTGTTGATCTTTCTTAGAGAAGAAGAAGTGTTGAAATCTCAGATGGAAGTATTCTTCAAATCGAAAGAAGCACTATCAGGCATGATAGGCTCTACCCATTAATATTTCTTGCTTTTCTCTAAATGTTTCATTAAAATAACTCTGCTCTCAAGAGATAAAAGGGTTTCTATTTTTTTGGTTACTTGCTTCATATGGAAAGAATCTCTGTTCTTTTGGTTATGGAAACCTTTGCATGATAATTTTGGTTTTGGATGTTTTCTCTCTGAGTAAGTTTAATGGTGAAATGCATATAGAACTTTCGAGACTTTAGTGTTTTGATTAAAACATGCATTCTGGACTGTCTGCTTGAAAAAGAGCTTGAGTAAATGGTTTTTGGTTTGAGTTTTAAACTGGAAGTCTCTTTAGAAATTGGAAAATAAAAGGGATACTTCTCTTTGATGCATCTTTGAGTTTGAAAAGTTGTATTATTTCTCTTTTGGTCTGTATGGATATATATTTAACGTATTCCAAGAACTCAAACTTGCATGAAAATGTGTTAAGGATATCTTGTTTCCCTGCTTGGGTAACTGTGTTATTTAAACTTAATGTCTTTGATTGTTTTGAAAGATAGGTGAATATCATTTTAAAAATTATATCTTGTTTTGTGAAGATATAGTACTTATGTTTCAGGACTGTATTGTATACTTTGTTCTTCAATATGAACTCGAACTCATTTGAAAGCAATCGTTAATGGGTATTTGAAGTATTTGGAAGTGTTGTGCTCCATAATTTAACTCATGTTAAATCTGGAAGGAATAATTTCCCTTTCTCTCCACTGAACTTCTCTACCTTGAACTTTATGTTTTTGATGGAGTTGTGTAAGTTATTGTAGTTGGAATCACTGCTACAGTTTGAATTCGTGAGTAATATAGAAACAATGTTTGACTTTAAAATTCGTGTTGGGTTTTTATATTCTCTATCAAAAATTTGAATGGAATTTTGGGTTTTAAAAAGGGATTTGGAATTCAATTGTTAAAACAGTGGTGAATAAGTTCTCGGTTTGGATCCTTTCTATTGAAGTTTCCTTTAAATTTTGGGAAGTTAAGTTTTGTTCAATGGTTGAAGTTTTGTTTGCTCAAACTACTTTGTAGATCAACTCTCTCTCTCCAAGTTGTTAGGGTGTTTACCTTCCTAGTCTTATTCAAATTCTTGAGTTCGGATCTCTACCCTTTTGATCTTGGATGAGGTAATGAGAACTCACTCTCCAGAACTGGAAACTTCTTTGTGGTTGTTTAAACTTAACTTGTTGCTAGTTGACTATGGAGAGTTCATGGGAATAGTTGAATGTTTAAGAAACTTTTGGGACTATCATTTTTGGTACAGGGAAAACCAAACCATTCCCATTTGATCTTTCTTGATCTTGGCTATTTTGTATGGAATCAATTGTCTTTTCGATTCAAGGCAATGTACAGTTGAGCCTATCCTATAGAAAGGAAAATGTAATCATTTCTTATCTAACTGTTTTTGAATGGCTGAGTCATGCATCATTAGGAAATTGTTTTCTAATGGAATCCTCTCTATGCACTCAATAGTAAATATGATCCTTCCCTGGATGGATACAAGTAAGAACCAAACCATTCCCATTTGATCTTTCTTGATCTCAACTATTTTGTATGGAATCAATTGTCTTTTCGATTCAAGGCAATGTACAGTTGAGCCTGTCCTATAGAAAGGAAAATGTAATCATTTCTTGTCTGATTGTTTTTTAATGGCTAAGTCATGCATCATTAGGAAATTGTTTTCTAATGGAATCCTCTCTATGCACTCAATAGTAAATATGATCCTTCCCTGGATGGATACAAGTAAGAAATAATCCTTTTGTAAGTCTTACTTTGTTTTATGGAACATATGGTTTCAGATCACTGACTGATATCTCCAATAATGTTGAATAATTCATAAGGGTTGCAAGTGAGTTGATGACTGTTTGTTTTCTCTCCCTTCTCAGATTGGATTGAGATTCTTGTTAACAGTTGTTGTCTCTTAAATGATGAATATTTTTATTGGTTTCCTTGACTGATACAATTATGTAGGTAATCGATTATGTACTTTTTGAACCTGATTTCTATCTCTTAGAAGAATGGTGAGTTGTGGATAGTCTGTATTAATTCTTCTTCTTATTTATTTAAGTTGTAGGAATTTGAATCTTCTTTTTTGAAGATGCATATGAGAATTCGGTTTAACCAAATGACAAAAGAAATTGTAAACTATGTACCATTCAGTTCGTTCTCCTTCCTTTATATAAAAACCTGTTATAGGTTTAGATGAATCAATTGCATAAATTTTATTATGTAATTGATTAGTAATGATTACTATTTACTTCTCTACTTAAATTATGATTAAGGAGATTTGTACATTGTTTCAGTTATTTGAAATGAAACATTGATGTTGGTAAATACTTTTCCAGTATTGATAAGAAGCCTAATATAAGAACCTAGGTTATATTATTTAACCTAGAATTAGGCTACCACATCTGAATTATGATTCTCTTATTTATTTAAGTTGTTGGATGATTCATCCTAAATATGTACTATGCTGAAATGAACTTGTCGTACATGATTTTGGAAACTTCGTAAAAACCGAGAAGAAGGTCTTTGATTCTCGAATGTAATTCTTTTTGCCTATGAATTAAAGTTAATTATGTATTTCAAATTCAAAAAGAATTTTGAAATTATTAAATTTCAGGATTTGTTGTTTGATATAAATAAGTAATTGTGTGGGACAATACTTATATGATATAATAGTAGTTGCTTATTATATTATGATCTTTTCTTAAAAGTGAATTCGAGTTATTATTTGTACTTCTTTTAGGGTTGTTATTAGTTATGCTTATTTGTATGATTATAATAATTATTTTATTAAAGAATATTTGTTTTAATGGAACAATTAGTTTAATGCACTTTGTTTTAATGCTTAGTGCTTATCATGCTCAGTTCAATGAACTAACTCGTGCTAGCAATTTTTGTAGATAAACTTCTTAAGTGATAAAACAAGGAAATAAATTTTATGATGTGTTGGCTGATTTAAAGTATTTCTCTTATTTAGTGAATTCAAATTCATTGTTGAGTTGTATTGAAAAAGGAAAATTTGTATTGTTATGATCTTAATACTAATTGACATGAAGTATGTCCGAAATGCATAGATTTGTAAACCTGTGTATTTTTATCATAATGAATTGAAAAGTTTGGAGATCTACTTCAAATGGTTTAATTTATTGTACTTTTATTGAGGAAATTGGAATATTATCTTGTTGATACTCTTCATATCTGTTTGTATACCTATCTTTATCAAAATTTATTAAGTTGGAAGGAGGGAAATAGTTTAATCTCCCTTACTAATTTACAACTTGCTAAGTTGCATTAGATGTCGTTAACTATCGAAACAATTATAGTATAATTATAGAATGTGTAATTGTGAAAGATAAAAAAGGGCATGAAAAACCCTATCACTTAATCTTATAGAGGAAGACTCTTTCTCTCTCAAAAGAATGTAAAATGAAAGAAGGTTTTTTTTATCGTTAATCATTTAGAATTAATTTTCTATGAAGTCTACTGGTTGAACCTATGTGGTTGCTACACCTTCTTTGAATGGATAAGTTAATTTAAATTAACCTTATGATGGTTGTTGTCATATTTTTGGATAACTGCATGTTATGCCAAAGTTAATGAATATAAAAAAGAAATCAGAAGTTAATGAAGTTATTTTATATTAATTCAATCAAATATGGATGAAGAACTTAAGGAGTGATGGAATTAGAGTTTTGTAAGGTTTTTGTAATATGAATATTAATCCTAAATTAATTAGTGTTAAGTATCTCCTAGGGGTATGTACTTTATGATGAAGAAGTTCTGACAGATGTTGGCACACGCTAACTGCAGAACTATACCTTTGAGAAGACTAAGGTCTTCTCGAGGATATAGTGTTGCAGTTGACATGTGGCAGCACCCTTCCACATTTTTTCATCTAGATCTATACACATCTGGACTTGAACTTAGATTCTCTCTAGGTCAAGTTAGTAGCATGATTTGAAATAGGAAGTAGCTTCCTATGACTTAGGGTATTTAGGAACATTCGATCAAATTAGGTCGGTTGAGTATGCCCATATACCCTAGGTCATCATGAGCATCTCCCTATAATAAATTATGTCACTAACCTGGGTTAGGATCAAACCTTGGGTAAGTGGACTAACAAAAGTTAGTAAAGACCATTCTAGATAACAAAAGAGTGAGGTGAAGGACGTATTCCGATTTGACGAGTATGCCATCTAGGAATAGTAACATGAACAATATGTTGGAAATATTTGGCCAAAGTATCGCAAGCTACTGGTTGTGTTGTCCTATGACACCTAGTTTAAAGAAACGTGATGTTAGATGAATATTGGTAACAAATATTTAGATAGGTTCTTTAAACAGATCACTCAATACTCGAATAGGGTAAGTAAACCAAGTATACATAGTATACATAAATTATTCCATACTTAAAGACAAACATGAGAGATCGGTTAGAAACTGAGTCATGAAATGAGAGATCGGTAGTTTACTGAGTCATTTACAATTGCATATGGTTATCTATTATGAGATTGATTGGCATGGAATGTGTGTTCTAAATAATGTTTTATTTAGAACAGAGAACATTGTCTAAGAAATTTTTTTTCCCCTTGTTTCTAAAGTCTTAAAATGGGAATGTTATGAATTAGACAAGGAATTCTTGGAAAATGCAGAATTTGGGAAAGGCATGGAGAAGTTCCTAGTTAGATGGAATCATGCGACTACCAACACCACCATTCCATGAGGCATGGAGATAGTAGGAACATTAGTAAGATTTAGAAATCAAGTACTCAAGGAAAAAAATGGAATAACTACTCCTTCGAATGTTTCAACACCCGGTTCTTAGACTTTTCTTTTAATCAATGTATTTTGTAAAGTTGGAAACTTTTATTATAATCATGTAATATTTAAGTATGGCCAATTTGATATTATAGTCTTTTGATTAGATATTAAACTTTTGATTAAAAGAAGAGAAACTTAAAAGAATCATTTGTAAATACCCTCTAACTATTTAAAGGGCTTGATTTTCCATTTAAGGGGTTGGATTTTTATGTTTTGATGTAAAGATAATGAATTTACAATCAATATAGAAGAAGTTCTATTCTCATCTTTTCTTTTGTTCTATTTATCTTTACTTTCTATCTGATTCATGTGGGTTATATATGTTTGAATAAGAAACTTTGTGTTCTTCTAGTTGATGTTATCCTTAGAACTTTGTGTCTATTGCATATATGTCATGTATTCAGATGTGTATGATTCATGATTTATTTTTCATGCATGCATGAGTAAGATATCATTATGAGATCTATATATCCGAAAGTGTTACCTTCCTAGCTTTCTAAAATATTAATTCTGCAAAGATCGTTTTCTTTTGTATTGAGGATCTTATGAGATGGAAACATTTAAGGCATCAAAATCCTCATTAAACTATTGATATTATTTCATTTATAAATAATTAGATTTTATTTTTTATGTGTTTAATAAGGAGTCTCTCCCATAAAGAAGAGGGAATGTTCTCACTGTCATTTGCTTGTTTGCAAGTCACATTTTATAACCAACAATTTTTTGTGCTCATTGTGGGGGCACATTCATTGCTTCCCACTAAAACAATTTTGAAATTAACAAAAATAAATTACTAGTGGATAAAAGATATACATGAGGCCGAGAGACCATGAGGTGTTAAAGATACAAATTTTTAGTTATTAGCACAACAAGGTTTTGTTTTGACTCCTTAAAGAAAGACTAAACGAAAAGATAAAAATCACTCCTCCTACAAAGGATAGAACTACAAAAATGTTAATATTCAAATACAATCAAGCCATAGCATCCAAGATTTGTTGTTGATGGAGTTACAGAGTTCCTTTGAAAACTATTTTCCTTAGGATGGTAGTACCTCTACCTTAGAGCCAACGAGTCAAGCCTTTATCTCTTGCTCGGCCATCGTATGATCTCATAAAAGGGAATAGAAAGAATTTCCCAAAATTTAGAGGCAACGGGAATGTGCATCAAGACAAACACATTATTGCTTTCATTATGTATTGTGGGGTACTTGGAGTTGAACAAGATAATGCATAGGTTAGGATTTTTGTGGAAACTTTATAGGACAATGTTGCGGATTGGTTTTATCATCTTCCACTAATTTCATTACTAAATAGAATACTATGAAAACTCAATTTCAAATCCAGTTCAAGCCTGCTGAAGATGTACATGCTCTCTTGGCCCAGATTTCACAAATAAAGAAAGAACCCTATGAGCCCATGTGAGAATTTGTAACAAGATTTAACAAATTGGTCAATAAAATTCTAGTATCCACTCGTCATTTGGATCAAATTCATAAATGTTTCTTTCTAAATTCTCAATTACTGAAGTAAGTTATGCATTAAGAAGATCTCCTCTTTCTACTCTAGATGATGATAAATTTTTTTCTATAAGTGTCGAAGATGATCTGATAATGTCTGGGAAGTTTAAAAAGGATCCCCCAAAGCTAAGGATTCTTCTTCAGGTACTAATTCTGACCATATAGTATGGAAATTAGTAAATGACCTCATACCAATCAAAAATCAATTATCTCAAAGTGCAGCTTACAAAGATATCCCAAGGAGGAATTTTTAACCTCAAAATTGTTTGTCACATACCCAATCTAAATTAGAAATTGAAGCACCACCTATCATGGTTCCAGTCAATGTAACATATGAGGTTTAGGAACCTGAAGATGAAGTAGAGGTTGAAGAGTATGAGGAGCCCAAGGAAGAAGTAAACAAAGTGCTAGAAGAAGTGAATGATTCTCAAGTCAATTTCCTTACCACAGAAGGAGTTGATGATGATGAAGATGATTATGATGAAGTGGTGACAGATATGAACAATAAATCATATGTTTTTATGACCAGAGAATAGATGAACAAAAAGAAGGAAGTGATCCAGCCTACAAAGAAATCCAAAGAAGTTTCGGTCACTATTCCAGTTGTTGCAAAAAGAGGAGCTCCTATCCCCACCACTTCCACTCAAAAGGTAAGTAATACTTCTACCTCTTCATATTCTGCACCTAAGGATAATATAGCTTCAACCCCTATGTCCAAAACAACCTCAAATTCCAAAACTGATAAGCCTAAGGCTTCCACCTCTTCTAGTGTAGATGCCCCATCCACCTCGGGATCTTTTGACATAATTGATCATATCAAGAAAACCAAGATCCAAATTTCGAAGCTGAGTTCTATCAAACTCACTCGATGCCTTTCTCATATTGTGAAGTTTTTCAATCCAAACCTAACTCATCATATACCACTTGAAAAGGCCTATTACTAATTCCCACTTCTTCACCTCAAAAAAATTTGATGGTGCATAACACCTTCTATAACTGAAAAGATTGCTCCCTTTTATGTCACACTTCTCATAGCCAACCATAGAATTTGTAATTGTGTTACCAACTTAGGAGCATCATAAAATGTGATCCCTACTAAATTTTATCATGCATTAGGCCTTACATTGACATGCACATTCAGCTCATGTTATTCTATGGAAAGAAAGGAGATGCAACTTGTTGGGAGGATCGGGGATTCCCAAATAGCTTTTGTTACGTTTTAAGAGAAAAGAGTTAAAGCTACAATTATTGTGGCAGATATTCCACCACCATATGGTATGTTTCTAATTAGAATTTTTCATAAATAAGTGAGAGGATAAATTCAAATGGATTGGTCACATGTTCTCATCCCAGTTAATGGAAAAATGAAGAAGTTGTTACTTGACAAATAAACATAATACATTGTGAAGAATACTGACGACCCTAAAGTACAAATTCTCTATGAAGACATTGGTCATGGTAGCTACATGATCATGTCAGAAGATGAGATGAAGCCCCTAAGGGTGTAATCGATGACCCTAATGGTGTTTGGATTCTTGAATTTGATGGTAGTTGTTCTTTAGTTGGTTTTGGAGAAGGTGTGGTTATATTTTCAGCTGAAAAGAAATTGTATCCTTTCTCTTATAAGCTTCAAAATGAAAATACAAATAATACAGTGGAATATGAAGCTCTTATTTTGGTTCTAGAAATGGTAATTAAAAATATTTGTGCACAAGGAGATGCAAAACTTATTTTTAAACAATTTAGAGGGGTGATTCAGGTAAAATATAAAAGGCTAGAGCATTATAGAAATATGGTATGGGATTTAATTAAATTATTGGATGCCTTAACCATTGAAGTTGTACCAAGAGAAATGCATACTAGAGATGATGCCTTATTTGTATCAGGGTCCTTGTTGATCCCTCATCATGAATTTTCCCAAGAGAAGTTTACAATTGAGATTATATAAAGACAAAACATGCTAGATAATGTGAACAATTGTTGGTATTTAATGATGATCAACACTTGCTCTCTTTTATTTATCTTAAGAAAATTTTAGTAAACTAGATTTTGGAGGAAGTGAGGATGCTCCTTGTGAGTCTGTACCATCTTTTGTACTGAAGAAGGAGTCAAAGAAGAATCGGATAAGGATCATTTTGTAAGACTTAAAGGTAATAAGATACATAAAGGATTGGTATGCTCAGAATATTTGTTCGAAAAACATGATAGTTATATCAAGTCAAAAGTATCACATGGGGCTCATCAATCAGCAAAGCATGAGAATATTAACATTGGGAGTGAAGAAGAGCCCAAACTTGTTAATATTGGAAAATGTTACACTTGGGAAGAAAGGAATAGAATGGTTGAATTGTTAAAAAGGTATGTTGATGTGTTGGCTTATTCATATGATGATTTGAAATATTTCAAACCAAGGGAAATGTAGCACTACATTCCTCTAAATCTCGGGATCAAGTAATTCGACAAGAGTAAAGACAATACAATCCCAAGATTGTAGATATAATTCACCAGGAGATTCAAAAGTTGTTAAAAGAAAGGATATTTTCCCTATTCATCATTCAACCTAGATAACAACCATTGTTACTTTTATGAAGAAGAATGGAGAGACCTGTATTTGTGTGGATTTTAGAAACTTAAACCAGGATTCCCTCAAGGATAAATATCCACTTCCCATGATAGATCAAATACTATAAGTTGTCACTGGTTCAGAGATGTTATCTATGTTGGATGGTTTCTCAAGGTATAATCAGATTGAAGTCAATGTCTCAGATCAGCACAAGACAACTTTCACAACTCCCTAGGGTACTTTTTCATAAGAAGGATGCCATTTTGTCTCATAAATGCTTGTGCTAGTTTTTAGAGGTAAATGGACTTAGCTTTTGGTTATTTAAAGGAAATTGTATTGTAATATATCTTGATGACTTGATTGTTTTCTCCTAGAAGAGGAAGGATAATTTCGACATCTTGAGGTTGTTCTCCGAAATACAAGGAGCATGGGATATTCCTAAATCCAAAAAATTATATATTTTGTGTTAAGGAGGGAAATTTGCTTGGACACATTGTTTCCAAATAAGGAGCCAAGATAGACCAGAGAGAGTCCAAGAAATTGAGAAGATTCCTCTCCTATAAGGAAAAAGGTTTGCACTCTTTCTTTGGGAAAATAACTTTTCTAAGAAGATTTATTCTTGATTTTATAGAATTCACTATGATCATAGCTCAGGTGATGAGAGAGAGATAATCCTTTTGCTAGACATTGGAAGGGAAGGATGTTTTTGAAAATATCAAGATAGTTATTACGAACACCCCCATTCTAGCATGTCCTGACTTTGAGGAGGATTTCATAATCTATTGCTATGCCACTAAGAATACTTTGGAAGCCATTTTGGTATAGAAGAATCCTCAAGGGTGTGAAATTCCCATTTCTTTCATGATTTATGTCTTGAAATCTCATGAATTGAAATATACACAAATGGAGAAGCATGCTTTTGTTATAGTTAAGGTAGTCAAGTAATTTTGCTTCTACATCCTTAATTAACACTCAATTATCTTGGTACTTGACTTAACTATAAAATCAATTCTCACACAACAAGAATTTGGGACCAAAAGAGGAAATTGGGTGGTAAAAGTGTAAGATTATGATTTCGATATCGATCCAACCAAGTTGTCTCGAGGTAAGGGCCTTTGTGAATTTATTGCTAACAATTTCAAAGTTAACCTATCTAAAGAAGAAGATTCTGATATCCCCATTTTCCTTTTCCTCAACTCAACTGATGAATGATATGCAATTATTGCCCAATTTCTAACATATGGGGAGTGTCCAGCCCATTTGAATGTAAAGGAGAAAAGAGCTATTAAATTGAGATCTACACAATATGTGCTCTGGGACAATTCGTTGTTCAAAAGAGGGATTGATGGAAGGTTTCTTAGGTGTGTGGATAAAGAAAGATAGAAAAGATTGCTTCGAGAATTTCATGATCAAACCTATGGGGGCATTTTTCATCTACTATGACACCTTATAAAATCCTTCATGCAAGATATTTTTGGCCAAAATTATTCAAGGATGCAACAAATTGGGTCACAAAATGTGAATCATGCCAAAATTTTGTTAGATGACCCAAGTAAGCTACCTTACCACTCAAGCCAATAGTAATTAAAGAGCCCTTTTAACAATGGGGCTATATTTTTAGGTTCTCTCAATCCCAACTCAAGTTTTGGACATATACATGTTCTAACTATTATTGACTACTTCACAAAGTGGGTAGAATCTATCCCTATTAAAAGTATAACTTCTGAAGTAGTATGTAATTTTATCAAGGAGAACATCCTGATCAGGTTTGGAGTACCAAACAAAATTGTCACCGACAATGCCCCTAATTTCTCTTCATATGAATTGATTGATTTCTGCTATGGGTATGGAATTTCTCTTGCACATTATTCTAACTATTATCCTCAAGGGAATGGTAGGAAGAATAAAAAAATAAAAATTTGGTGACTATCATTCAAAATATTGTAAATGAATCTTAGAGGAATTGGCACAAAAGGCTCTATGATGCTCTTTGGGAAGATAAAATCACACCTAAAAGAGAAATTGGGATGTCTCCATTTCAAGTGGTGTATGTATGCAGGAATATCAGCCTACTAGTAATAGTGGAATTTCTAGCCTCACAATTGATGAAAGTTATTGAGGATTCAAATTTCACCAATTCCTTGGGGAAAATGATAATGTACTTGTAGAAGTTGGATGAGAACAGGTTGTAGGTGGTGGAAAAATTTCTGCACACCAGGAAAAGGTGAAACAACTATTTGATAAGAAATTCAAATAAGGTATTTTCAGGTTGGAGATATTTTCCTACTCTGGGACAAAAGGAAAAAACCTTGAGTAAGTCATGGTAAGTTCGATTCTCTCTATCAAGTCCCTTTCAAGATTAGACACTTTTCTATTTAAAATTCATTTTATTTAAGCTATATGGATGGAACCTATCTTCCATTACCATATAGTGGATAATATTTGAAGTTGTTTTGGTCCTAATCAAAGCAAGCCATCCTTTTGTACAAAATTGTGAATATGTCTTGTATGGTCCTTGTTTTTGGTCTTTCCTTTGTGGTTTCCTATTGCTTGTGTGTTTCTCTTATGTAATGTCTCATTCTTGACTCTATTACCCAATGGTCTTGCACTTTCCATAAACTAGATATTATGAGGTTCTTTTGTCCTACCTTATACCAAGCCAATTCAATCCCTTTAGAAAGAGCCAACTTTTTCACCTCCCCAAATATTTGGGGACCTTTTAAAAACATTGGGTAAGTTGTCTATTTCCAAGCATTTGTTTGACTTTGTGAAGTCTGAATGAAAAGAAAGAGTCTTAAAAAATTAGTCAATTGTTTTAAAATTTTTGAACTTGGGACTTTTTCCTTTGTCTACTCATGGGGATATCTCAGGAGTTTTTGTGTCATGCATGTCCAATATCATTTTTGTCCTCTTTTTCCTGATATTCCACCTTCCCCACAATAAACTAGTTTTTATTTTTACGTGGATGTTTTTTTTTGTGGGGACCTTGTGTCCCAGTGTCCCAGGGCCTTTTGTGTGCCCTTTTTCAAATTTTCCCAATTTACAATATGTTGTAGATATTAAGATTTTCCTATCCCAAGTGTCCCAATTGCATCATAGCCATTCATTCTCTATAAACCCACACTTACTGTATTTCTCTATTCTTCTTTTTATTGCAAATATATTGGCTCCTAATGTCCCAAATGTTCCATGGGCCTTTTGTGCTCATTTTTACACCATATCTACATCCTAAGGGCTAAAACTAATGTCTTATGTCTCAATATTTCCCATTCCATGTAATTTATTAAATTCTTCATTTAATATACCTCATAGACTATTTAAAAATGGGATGTCTATAAATACGTAGGGTAGACTTGATATTTCACCAAAAACTTGCAGTTTGAATCTCATTTCTTGTTCCTGCACCTTCTCCATTGTTTTTAGCCATAACAAAGAATTTCTCAGAAATTTAAAAAAAATCGAAGTGAATTTTATTCCTGAGAAGGTTGTTGTTTGTTTGGAATTAAAAATTTGAGTATTTGGAAGCTTATTGTGAACTTTAAAAGTAGGTTTTCTCTTTTCGATAGTTTTCTGTGGTTGTGAACTTTTTTCTGCCTAGGTAGTTTCTCTATATTCCATTTCCCAATAAGAGTAATTTGAAGGGTCATGAGCATCTTTCTTCTCTAGAGATGGCTCTACTTAATATTGGAGATAGTGACACACAACATTTTGATCTCGAGTATTTTTCGGTATGATTCAATTTGTGAAATTCCTACTCCCATTTCCCAATTGATCAAAGAATTTGGAATAACGTATACGAGAGGTTTTCAATTTTATGTCTAGTGTGCAGAAACCTTTTTATCTTGTGGCTCCTACTTCAATCCCAACACAAAGGAAATCAGAGATCCTCAAGGACATGTAATTTCTCGATTGGATGTTAATTGCATTAATGTTGCCTTCAAGATTCATGTGGTAGAGGACTCAATTACTCTCACCAAATCCCAAGCTCAATTCTTGTTTGATCAAGATAGTGAACAATACAAGAGTAGGGTAGCCAAATATTGGTTTAAAACCCCAAAGAAAGGATCCTCTAGACTTCCCAAAACCATGTACAAAATTGATTTTAAGGAAGAGTTGGTAGATATCATTACCCTTCTTGCTAGGATAATGGGTCTTCCTTCAACCAATGAATTTCAATTCTGGATGTGTCCATATTTGAACATCATCTGTGAAGGGAAGAAGAACCTAAATTTGGGAGATATCATTTGTGATAGTCTCAGTGAACAACTAATCAATGTACAAAAGACCAAAACTTTTTCAATGACTTCTTATTTGATGTACACCATTGTAGCATACAGATTATGATTAGGCATTTACAATGATGAGGATAAAAAGAGTGCTCCAATATATAAATGCTATCCACAACTAACTCTGAAGAGTATCAATCACCATTTCAGAAAGGTCAACGATGCATTCACCATGTATATTATTAGACTATTAGAGGGAAACATGGCTAAGATATTCTCTAATGAAGCCAAGTAGTTGATTTCCATCTATGGAATCTATTTCATTTAGTTTAGAAAGTTTTCTTGCACTAGGTTAGCTGGTTTTGAAGGAACACCCCAACTTCTAATATATTACAGTGATAATATTTCCCTAGTTGAGATCTGTAGACAACTTGATAAGTTTCACATAACCTGCAGAGATAAGAAAATAACATGCATTCAATTCCCAATCACTTTGGGTAGTTACACTGCAAGACTACTTTAGATGCTCAAAATGTTGATAGAACTATTTCTCCCTCACTCTCCATTATTTCAAGCAGAGAACTTGTTTTGACCTTAAGGGTTTTATTGCTAATAATTTTAGAATGGGCTTCCATTATCTTATTGACCTTGAATACTATTGGGATGAATTTTAAGATGAATATGAAGCCAAAATAGTATATTATGGTAGGCTATCTCTCCACTAGATCAAGGATTTTGAAGTTTATAAAGTACCAGATGAACTACAAGATGATGAACAAGATCTATAGTCTCTTGAATTTGAAAGGTCTATCAGGCATACTCCTATTGAAACCATTGATTGGTTTAGTAAGGAAAGAGATGATTTGAAATAACTCATAAATCTTATCTTGATCAGAACCAAGGTTTGGTTCGAAAAAGAAAATGAAGATATTTAGAGAAAATAGGTCAAGATCTTCTTCTCAAGAAACTTCCACTCTTCAGAAAGAGGTTCCTATAGCACTCCCGAGGCACATGCACAATATGTCCCCTCTCCTCTTGAATATTCAAATTTTGTGTATATCAAAAAGGGGAAAGCTAAGAAATATTAAAAGGTAGAAGACATGATTGAGGAAGAAAGTAGACAGTTTCCCTCTCCAAAGCAATTGGAAATAGTGTCTCGTGATTGAACATATTATAGATCTTTATGGTGATGATGATGATGAAAAATAAATAGAGGATCATGAAGAAAGTAATCTCGAAGGAGGTAGAAAAAAATTAAGAAGAGGATGATGATAACCAAAAGGATCACACTTGATAAGCTAAGATAGTGGTTGTTCTAGAATCATCTATCAAAGAAACTCTCATCCAGAATTACATGTTTCTAATGTTAGAACATCTATTTTGGAAGTTTTGGCTACATAGAAGTTGAGTGGAATGGGAAAAATTTCACTCGGACCCCTTGTTCCTTTTTCTTCAAGTACCTATTTTGGATTGGGTTCAACCATTTTTGGATAGAAAGAAAATAAAATCCTCATCTCAAATTATTTATCTAAAGATTGATGTTGTGGTTAATCTCCTAGCCACAACTCCTGCCCCCACCTACTACGAAAGCCAAAACTACTTCCAGGTTGGTATCTGATTCTAAAGGCCAACAGTTTGTGGAAATTGCTAAACCCAAGGTTGAAAAGGATGAGAAAGATTTGGCTTTGAATGATTTGGAGTTAACAAGGATCCCTTTGGGAGAATCTACCCCTGAAAGTGAAGTACATAACTTGAAAGAGACAATATCAAAAGTGATTGAAAGGGTTGAGAAGGGTAAGAAAACACATGAACAACTGGAGGAGAAAAATCAAATCCTTTCAAATTTCATTCGGTCTCTATTGGCAGAAGATAAAGTACTTGATCCAACCCCACTGGCTTCAATTCCACCACCTGCTACTTTGACTAGTGATGAAGTCCAAACTATCAAGGATATCCACATACATGCTACCTATGGGAAAGAAATGGAAGCCATGGTGGATGGAATGCTAATCACTGGATTGAACTTCATTGAAGATGCATACAAGTCATATGATCGAATCACTGTGATACAACTGAAGTTCACCACAACACTTAGCAGTTTGGAAAGGGAATTGAAACTATGGATTGAATGTATCCAAGACCTCCATCTCATGAGTGAAACAAATGTGCAAGTTATTTTGGATAAGAAAGTGTTTGATGATACAAAGTGTTTAAAGTGGGTGTTCATCATTGATTGGAAGGTAAAATTCCTCGAAGAAGCCATTTATGAACTCAAGAACATGCTTCAGAAGGGAGAAGCTTTCAAGACCTGCATCATTTCATCTTTACAAGACCTCCACTTCCAGATCCTCAAAGAGAACTTAGAAGACAAGTTCACAGTTCAAGAAATCAAGTCCAAGTTCAAAGAATTTTTCAAGGAGGATTTGTTTAAACTAGATACCATGTCTAAAGAGAAAATGGGAGAAATATGTGCACTCCAAACCACAATCAAAAAAGCAAACAATGAATTCTTGGAAAATGTAGAATTTGGGAAAGGCATGGAGAAGTGCTTAGATAGTTGGACTCATTCAAATTCCAACATTACCATTCCCTGAGGCATGGAGATAGCAGGAGCATTAGTAAGATTCAGAAATCAAGTACTCAAGGAAAAGACCAGAACAACTACTCCTTCAAATGTTTCAGCACCCAGTTCTTAGACTTTTCTTTTAATCAATGTATTTTGTAAAGTTGGACACTTTTATTGTAATCACGTAATATTTGCTAGGTTAATTTATGCATTATTACCATAAGTAATTAATTATTTAATAAGGTAATTAGTTTATATATTGTTATAAAGTTTTATAACAATATTTGTCATATTATTGCATAGGTTATATTGTTACGTAGTTGTAACAATTATTATTTGTTTGTATTTAATTATTGTTGCTTCCCGGATGTATTTTAGAAGTTGTTGTGATTTTGGTTGTACTGTGCAACCCATTTATTTGTTTGTATATTCCTGTCCAATATGTATAAATATTGCAACACTCTAGTGTAATTGTTAATTGATTTCACATAGTAAAATATACAAGCTTGTCCTATTTGTGAAACTACATTTGGTACTAGAGCAAGAATATGAACTTGTGAATTAGAGAAGGTGTGGAAGAGAGAGAAAAGAGATAGAGGAGATTGGAGAAGCATTTGTAGAAATTGAGAGATTGTGCAACCTCCTACAACTTCCTGGACCCGTCCCTTAATCCCCACAACCTCCTGTTTGTTCTAGGTGTTTGGAACACAATTTTTTTTGCATTGGTTCACCCTCCACCAAGAAAAATTTGCTGCAGGAATTTTAGAAAACAAAAAAAAAATCCAAGTAGGGGTTTTACCTCTAATATTAGAGGTGCATTTTGTGATAGTATTAATTATAGCTAATACTAGCTGATTGTCATATTTGGAGGTCTACCCATAGACCCACCTCTCTCAAGCTCCCGACCAAGTCTAGCCATTACAAAGGCAATTTGAACGAGTTTTTTTACTTAGGCAGTCAAGATATACATTGTTGATTGCCACACTTCCTATATACACAAGTCAAACCCTATTTGGATTGGATCAAGCCATTCTACTAGTCGACCAAGATGTGCATTAAAGAATTAGGTGATTAGGGCATTGATCTCTCCATTAGGCTATGTCTGAGCTCTTCACATTGACCTATTTGGCTATTCATTGTGTAAAGTTGAGTCAAAGAGAAAGGAGTGATGAGCCATCAAGAAACCACATCCTTTCCATTCGATCCATCCCAGATCCCTATAATGCGGACTGCGCACAAAGAAAAAATAAAAAATGAAGCACAAGCACCACAAAATAATGAGAAACTATATAATGTGACTTGCTGACCTATAAGACCTGCACAAAAACATGAAAAGTGGCTAAAATATTAGTGTGAACTACAAAACGAAGTGAACCAAGTCTACTCAGGCCGAACAATCCACCTCCGGTCATGCCATTATCTAATCAACAAACCCGAGACAAAATGTGAAGGCATAAAACATCAAAGCAACATTGACAATCAAAGCGTCGAGGAGATAAAGGAATCCAGATCCATTTTTAGCATATGGTTGCCTAAATGACTCCTCGAAAAATATAGACCACATGGATTCTCCCGGCCAAGTCGATTGCCGCAGGTCACATTTTTCAAAGGTTAGTAATAATTGAGTTTATTTAAATTTCAATTACTTTATTTAAATATATAAGCACTCATAAAGCCAAGGCGGTTAGAGGAAGTGACTTGGGGAAGGGAGGTTTGGGGTTCAACCCCACCCCTAACTCACTTTTTAAATCAATTAGAATTTAGCAAGAAAATTTGTGAAACCGCCAACTCTTCGAGGTGAGTTTAGCGAGAAAAACCTCGGCTAAATAGCTTAGTCATAAGTAAACAAGTCACTAAAATTTTAGCGAGAAAAACCCTAATATAGGGAAACATTTTTTTCTCCTAATAGGCTTTCTTTTCATTCCGAGAAACATTTTCTAAAGTTGGTACACCAAAAATTTGCATTTTCAGCTATTATTTTTGCAATATTTGGAATAAAGGATCATTTTGGGCTCTAAAGGCCACCAGGGCCCTCAAAACAAAAAAATTCCTACCATTCAATTTTTTCCAAATTTTTGAATGTAATTTGTATACTTCAGTATATTGTACTAATTTCAGGTTACCATAGTTAACTAAAAACTTTGTAACTACTCAGAAATTGGTAGAATATTGTACTCAAAAATAATAAAATTTGGTTCAAAAACACTCACGAGATCCTACATATGATTTGTAGCATTCAATATATACAATGCCCCTAGGAAGTGCTTATGGGTAAAGTGGTCACGAATACTACTACACTTAACACCTAATATAGCTACAACAACGTCACCTAGGCATCGACCCTTTAAATCTATGAGGAGTAACAAGGTCACAATGCACACACTATGACCCATCCCATCCATCTCGTGAACAATTGCACGTTATTAATCTAGAATGAGAAATTATACAAATATATAGTGAATTTACGCACACATATGAGGATATTTCTTTAAGCCAATGTCAATAATTGCACATACCCCTTTCAGTAATATCTTGGTACCACGTATCAAATTCTTTCACATACATTAACACCTCTTTCACGCACGAAGTCGGGTATATAGAAAGGGAGAGATTCATCCATGTATCATCAAGTATATCGAAGGGCCCGTATATAGAAAGGTTTTTATATTAGAATGATGGTAAATAGATTGGGAGACCTTATACCTAGAGTGATAAGAGCCTAACCCTATCAGTGATTTCTGCAATATGGGCACCAATTCCCCCAAATGTTTTCTTTCAGATTCACAACTACTCAGAGGAAATAACTATGTTGCATGGAAGACAAAAATCAAGACACAACTTGAGTTTGAAGAGATCTAGACTATTTTGAATGGTACTCTGACCAGATCAACTACTGATACAACACAATAGAGACAATTTGATAAATTGTATTAGAAGGAAAAAATCATCATCTTGTTTTGAGTGTTTGAAAATGTAAAACCTCACATTCGAGATGCAAAAATAGCCAAAGAAGCATGGGATAAGTTGAGCACAGTATACGAGGCCAAAAATAAGAATGTCATAATGAATTTACAAAGTCGATTACATACACCGAAGTTCAAGCGAGAACGAGAAAATTGAATCTTTCTTGAGAAGATTTACGAGTTGAGGATTCACTTCTATCCACGGGAGAAGTGGTCATAGATGAATCTCTCATTCCCATTATTCCGAGAGATCTCCCATCTTCTTACCTTGATTTTTATAACAACACTAAACTTTCGAGATATGATAGTTAGTTTTGGAAAACCGGTAAACCTACTGTAGTAAGAGGAAGCCATGCATAACAAGGATGATGAAGAGGAGAAGGAAATTTCTTCTCATCAAAAATGGAGAGGAAAAAGAAAAGGAAAACCTGATTCCTATCAAAAGTCCGAACGTCGAATCAATATCAACATCAAGGGGACAAACAACAGAAGAAGAAATGTCCAATCTGTAAAAGAGGACATGAGTTGAAAGATTGTTGGTATAAAATATAATAAAAAGGTTCATCAAGTAACTCTGGACCTTAATACCAACAATCTCACAAGGGACATACAAACTACAATCAAGGGAAGAAAAAGGAGAACTATGAAAAGAAGACCCCATCAGCAAGGAAATATTATTGAGCAAGAAGAACATTCAGATAATGAAGAATTCTTGTACACTTCTCGATCAAGTGAACCCTCTACGTCATCTAGTGATGTCTAGTATGTTGATTTAGGAGCCACTCAACACATAACTAGACACAGATAGTGGTTTACTTTAATGAGGGACAAGCTTTCAAAAAACCATGTTTCGTTGGGTGATGATTCTTCATAAACAGTTCAGGGGATTGGGAAAATTTCTCTACCCCTTGGTTCATGCAACTGTAGACTATTAGATGTCTTATATATCCCTAGGTTCACAAATAATGTTCTTTCAGTCAGTCAACTCCTATATCACAACTTAAAATTTGACTTTGATAGTCATTCTAGCAAGAAAATGTGTTTGATTCGAGATAAATCATGAGGATCTAAAATAGTTGCAAAAGCGTCCAATGTGGGACATATGTTCCAACTTCATTTTTTTCCACAGAGATGATCATGAACTTGTGGCTAAGAAATATACCTCTGCACAATTGTGGCATCATATACCTTGTCATGTTAGTTTAAATTATCTCGAGACACTTCACCAAAGTGCAATATGGTACATGGGTCACCATCTCTTCAGAAGGATACATATAAGTTTCCTCACTTCCTAACAGGAAAAAAACATAGAGCTTCATTCTAGAAGAGTATTTTTCGAGCTCATGGCAAGCTTGACTAGGTTCATACCAATATTTTTGGTCTAATACAACTGATTCATTCTATATTTCAATACTTCATGCTTTATGTTGATGACTATTCAAGAAAAATGTGGATTTTTGTCTTCGCAAGAAAAGTGAAGCTTTTGAAACCTTCAAAAAGTTCAAAGTAGTTATTGAGAACGAAACTTGTCATCACATTATAACTCTCTACTAAGATCGAAGGTAGAAATTCACCGTAATGAGTTCAAAGACTAACTACAAACTCACAGGATTCATCGACAAATGCCCCCTCCACACACACCACAATAGAATGGTGTTGTGGAGAGAAGAAATCATGTTATCATGGAAATGGTGTGATGTATGATTGATTACTATGGACTTGAAAAGACATTATAGGAAGAAGCAATAAAGACAACAATGTATTTATTGAATAGAGTTCCCACAGTTGCTCTTGATGGAGTAACACCACATGAAAAATGGTCAAAGTGGAAACCATCTGTTGTACACCTTAGAGTATTTGGGTGCAAAAAAAGTATGCATATACCCAAGCAAAACATAAATAAATTGGACATGAATTCATAGAAAATCATTTTCATTGGTTACAGTGAAGATACTCTTGGGTACAGATTGATGGATCAAGACCAGGAGAGTCTACACCAATAGAGATGTTGAGTTCTTTGAGAAGAAGGAAGAAAAGTATCCTCCTCTAGACTCACCTGATGTAGATTCTTCACCAGTTGTAAAAACTAAAGCTGATGTTCCCACAGATGATGAAAGTGATGATGGGGATGCTGGTGATGATCAGATAGAACCACAACCCATAGGAATAGTTTAGCATATGCCCAAGTGGTATACTATCATGTTACGAGATGCAAGAATGGATGCTCTACCAGATACATCCACCCCTAGACCATGGACTCACAGTAAAGTAAGAGAAGAAGTGAACTTTGCTTTGATGAGTAGAGTTATTAAATTTGATGATCCCTCTATAGTCTAGGAATCCCTATAGTCAAAATCTTAGAAAGATGCCATGGACTCTGAATATCAGTCAATAATGAAAAATAACACTTGGAAAATTTTTGATCTTCCACTAGGGAAGAAATCCATTGGATGCAGATGGATATTCAAAATGAAGTACAAAGTAGATGGGATAGTGGATAAGTATAAAGCGAGACTAGTAGCAAAGGGGTATGCATAAAAATAAGGCATTGACTACGAGGAGACATTTTCCCAAAACTAAGATCAAAATGATCAGGATGATATTTTCTCTAGTTTATGCAGTTTGGTTGGAAAGTCCATCGATGGACATTAAAATTTCCTTCTGAATGAATATTTACAAGAAGAAGTGTATGTGACTCAACCTAAGGGATATGTTGTACCTGGTCAAGAAGAAAATGTATGTAGACTTATGAGATCTTTGTATGGCCTCAAATAATCACACCATGCATGGTACATAAAAATTGATGAGCATCTCATACAACATGGATTTTTTAGAAATCCATACGATCCCAATATTTACCTCAAATAGAAAGGGTGGGAGATTAAAATTTTCATTATCTATTTCGATGATCTAGTCATCACTAAAAATTCAATGAGGATGATCGATGCAACGAAGAAAGATCTTAATCGATAATTCAACATGACAGATTTTGGGATAATGCACTATTATCTTGGATTGGAAGTATGGAAGAAAGAGAATCACATCTTTGTTTCTCAGATGAAATATACCAAGATGACACTCAAGAAATTCAAGATTACACATCAATTACTACACCAATGGAGAAAATATTGTGGTTATCTCATTCGAGATCCCTCTCTTGAGGTAAATTCCACTCTCTATTAGCAATTGATTAGGATTCTCATTTACCATACCTACACTAGACCAAATATCATCTTTGCAGTGAGCTATCTATCCAAGTTCATGTAGGAACCCAAATTTTGTCATTGGAAAGTAGCAAGGTGCATCTTGAGATATCTCAAAGGATCAGTAGATCTTGGTCTAGAATACAAGAAGAATGACAACTTCTTCTTATCAGGATATTCAAATTTAGATCATACAAGCAATATTGATGATAGAAAATCCACTTCATGGTTTTTGTTATTTATAAGATCTAGAAAAATATCATGGGGAAGCAAAGAAATCACACTTTTTTCTCGTTCTTCCATAGAATCCGAGTATCATTCTGCAGGATAAGCTTTCTGTGAAGTGATTTGGATACATTGCATACTCGAAGGACTTTGAATACCATAGGATAAACTGACCACCATGTATGTTGACAATGAAGGTGTTCTCAAACTTATTCGTAATCTAGTTTTTCATGAAAGAACAAAACACATTGAGGTACAAGTACATTTCATATGTAAGCATGTCTTGAAACACAATATACAGCTTTAGTTTTTTCCAACAACTTAACAAGTAGATATCTTTACAAAGTCACTTGCACATGACAAGTTCAAGTTGTTCAGAGAGTTCCTCTCCTCATCCCTTGAGGAAATGCAAAATTAAGGGGGAATGTTATGTTAACTTATACATTATATTACCTTAAGTAATTAATTATTTAATAAGGTAATTAGTCTATATATTGTTATAAAGCTTTATAACAATATTTGTCATATTGTTGCATAGGTT
Organism: Taxus wallichiana var. yunnanensis; assembly: GCA_018340775.1. Lineage (NCBI taxonomy): Eukaryota > Viridiplantae > Streptophyta > Pinopsida > Cupressales > Taxaceae > Taxus > Taxus wallichiana. The sequence continues at coordinate 46,011,291 of CM031234.1, forward strand.
ATATTGTTACGTAGTTGTAACAATTACTTTTTTTGTATTTAATTATTGTTGCTTCCTGGATGTATTTTAGAAGCTGTTGTGATTTTGGTTGTACCTGTGCAACCCATTTATTTTTTGTATATTGTTGTCCAATATGTATAAATATTGCAGCACTCTATTGTAATGGTTAATTGATTTCACATTAATAAATATACAAGCTTCCGTACCTATTTGTGAAACTACAATATTTAAGTAGGGCCAATTTGATATTATAAGCACTTGTTTAGATATTAATATTTTGATTAAAATAAGAGAAACTGAAAAGAATCATTTGTAACCACCCTTGGGACTATTTAAAGGGCTCTCTTTGCCATTCAAGGGGTTGGATTTTGATGTTTTGATGTAGAGACACTGAATTTACAATCAATACAGAAGAAGTTATATTCTCATATTTTCTTGTGTTCTATCTATCTCTTCTTTCTATTTGATTCATGTGGGTTATATATGTTTGAATAGGAAACTTTGTGTCTATTGCATAAATGTCTTGTGTCTAGATGTGTATGATTCAATATTTATTTTTCATGCATGCATAAGTAAGATATCATTTTGAGATCTATATATCTAAAAGTGATGCCTTCCTCACTTTATAAACCATTAATTCTTCTACATCTTTTTCTTCTGTATTGAGGATCTTATGAGATGGAAATATTTAAGGCATCAAAATCGCCATTAAACTATTGATAGTTTGTACATTGGTAAATAAGTATATTTACTTGTTTGTTTATGTGTTCAATAAGGGAACATCTCTCATAAAGAGGAGGGACTATTTTCCCTTGAGTTCTGTTTTTTCAAGTCAAATTTTACAGCCAACAGGTCACCATCGACCCATTCAGGTTTGGTTTAGATTTACATTTTCTATAATTAGATTTACATCTTATCTTGTCTAGCACATTTCACCTTCTCTGTTTCAACTCAAATTCTACTACATCCTATCACTTAGCCACCATTATTTTATCTATACTTTATTAAAGTATATTTACATCCATCGTAGTAAGTTTTCACTTCTCAGGACCGAATTTTTAGGAAACCCACCATCCAATCTAATGATCCCATTTCGGTTGAGTTTCTCCTTGTTGTGCAAGTAGTCAATCTCACTACAAGGAGGATCTTTTTCACATGTATCCATCATCAAATCATCTAGAGGTATCCTTAAACCATCTTATATTAGATTTTCTTTTTTATTTATTACCATTTCACTAATCTGAAAGAGGAGTGATAAAATTAGTTCAACATTATGGCACGCCAAGTGAGACCCACCCTTATTTGGTGAGATATTTCATTATTTTTTCCATTTCCATTTTCCATTTATTTATTTATACTAGCATCATAGGTAGGATCTTTTCTTGCTTGTGTGCATGGTGGAATTCTCACTTGGATCAACACTTTTCTTGCTAAAAATTAAAGAAAAATAAAAAATAGCATAATTAGGTATTCTTCATTTTTACCTATTTTCTCTTTTTGCATAGTTTTTACCTTCTTGTCTACTTGATTTGATTGAATTTAAAATTTAAATTTTAGGACTTAAAAAAGAACCTCTTAATTATTACTTTAAAACATAGTATAATTAGGAAGACAATCCTTTTCATTAACTTCTTCCACCCACATCCAAAACACACACATTAACCTACACATCTCAAATATCTTCTTCTCTGTGGAACTATTGGGATTTCATCACCCAAAAGGAAATCCACCACAGTGTTCTGGCTGCGTTATAATTTTTTTGACTATATATATATATATATATATATTGGCTAAGCACTCAACACCCTTATGGCTCTGGTGTATGATGTGTGGGTGTAGGCCCCAATATCAGGCCCCATACCGGTAGTCATAACATATATGAGTCTCACATACCTTCAGTTATATCAAGGACGCCAACCAAAATTACCTAAAACCATCCATAGTTTGGCCATTTCCTAGGTTCCAATTTGATCCCATTTTATTTTCTTTCACACATTCTTATAATAATCAAGATAATTAAAACTTTATTGCATGACTTGTTTAAATTTTTAAAAAGCAGCATAGTTTCTTATTTTATTCTTTCATGCCCATTATTACACATTGTAAAGAAAGTAAAATTGAACATGTTATGTCATCCAACAACATTCTTATTTCCTACATTTCCTCCAAATAGAATTCAACTATTTATATTATTTCTTCCACCCCCTTGGTCACTTCTTCTCTAATTTCCCAACCTACTGTTTCCATTCCTCCACTCGATGAATCCAAAGTTGTCCAAAATAACCCCCATATTGAAACTTAACCCTTTGTTTCTGTTTCTTCTAGATTGGATACACCTCCGTCCTTTGCTTCCTTAGAGACTTTTTGACCTCCCATCATCCCTCGTGGGTGTGTGAAACTCAAGATATCCTTAATGCCAATCCCATTGCTTTGCATGACTATCTCCTTCAAAAATATACCAAGCTCCCCATCGAGGGATGCCCTTTTAACATATTTACATCTATCATTCTCATCCCGAGTCTACCGAGTCTTCACATCACAACTCATTTTATTCTTCCCATGAGCCATGAATCAACTTTTCATGGCACAATGCAAACTTGGCTCTCATCAAACTTCCTCAAAAATTACTCAAACTCACGAATTCACTCAAATAGTGAATCCCATTCCTCCTAATGTTCCTCAAATCAAAACCATGCTCACTTCTTCCATCCCTATCACTTCCTCATACATTTTCATCACTATCATCCCTATCCAAACCTTGCAATAATCATATCTACTTCCTCCACCACCTAAACAACATGATCAAACTTTGGTCCCTATTTCTACATCCCAAATCCTTGCAAATTCCATCACCTCACAACCTCGCCCTGCTGAGTCCACCCAAACTCACCAACCTCCCCTTAGGAGTTCCTTTCGCTACATCCTTCCTAATCAATCTACTCAAGCATATCAACCACCCCATACTTATATCCCCACTCAATCCATGAAAAATAAATCCAACATCCCCATCTCTCAATAGAAACAAACAATGGAAACTTATCCATCTAATTACATAGATACTTCTCAACAACATCTTATTTCCCAACCCATCAAATTGTATCACTTCAACAATCTCAACCCTTATCAACCACCTCCTCAAACACCCACTTATCCACAAAAATATCTATCCCATCTACAATCTCACCCATCTACTTCTTACATCCAACAATCTCATCCATCTTCTTCTAATCCTCACACATCTAATGACACTCTTCACACTTTACTAAGTAGAATACACAATCTTAAAGCCTCAACTTTAGGTTCTAAACCCACCTTCTCTTAAAAATAGATTTGTAAAAACCAATCAATCCATCGGTTCCCGTAAAATGCTATCTCGCCACATTGGGAGCTCCCAAAATTTTCCAATTTTAATAGTAGGAGGACCCACAACATCATCTTCGTGCCTTTAGGCACACATGTTACCTTATTTCTCATGATCAATATCTTATGTTTCACAATTTCCCTATGTATTTGGTGGCCCCGCTTTAGACCGGTATAATGACATCCCCCAACATTTGATATTATCCTTCACCAAAATCACGTAACTATTCTTAGAGAATTTTTCTATCAACATTGTGGGTAAAATCACCATTACAAATCTCTACACCATTAGAAATTTTGATGACGAATATATCATAGAATGTTTTTCTAGATGGTGTGGCATAATCAACTGATTTTCCATCTCTCTTCCAAATAATGAGATAATAAAACTCTTTTCATGGTCTTTTGTAAAGCATGTTTCCTCCACTCTTCAAATCTAATCTTTCCAAACTTTCAAAGAGCCATTTACCATGGCTCATAAACTTGAACTTCATGCCCTTGAGAAAGTCCATGTTAAACTTCAATGTAATAAAACAAAACCCGAATTCAAAAATTCATCTACCCATGGTGAAAAATATAAAAAAATGAGGCCAATTCTATCTTATTCAAATCTTCATTTCGTCCTCTTCTTACATAAATCCTCCACAAAGAGCTCCAAGGAAAACCCCCAACTATACCCTTCTTGAGGAATCCTATAGTTATATTTTCAACAAGTTAATTGATATCCATCTCATTCAACTTCCCCCATCCAACCTCTTGATGATTCATGATGAAAACCAAAATGGTATCATGAGGACTATTATAAATACCACCAGGTCCATGGTCATGACATTAAGAAGTGTCACACCATTAAGGATATTATACAATGACTCATAGATCATAGTGACCTTTAATTAGATTACCATAATGCACCCACTAATCAACCCCTCAATGTCTTCAAATAACCCTTCCCAAACCATCCACTAAATAATTAAACCACTCCTGAGACATCTCAGGAACCTAACTCTCACATAATCAACACTATAAACTAAGAATCAACAACTTTTCCTACACCCATTGTTATTTCTCTTCGTCCACCCCCAATCTTATCTACATCCACACCTACTTCAACACCCATCATAGTCACACCTATTATTCCCCCCACACCTACTCCTATCACATCTGCTTCCTCAACCATATCTACTTCTATTATACCAATCACATCTATCCCCCCATCTATATCTATGCCTACAACTCTCACAAATTCTTCTTCACATAGTCCTTCATCTATGTCCACTTCTACGATTGCATATACAATTATCACTATCCCCACATCAAAATATGAACCTACTAAGAAAAAATCTCCTCCTCTTATAATAAAAAAATATCCCCCATCTCATTTGTACCTTCAACCACTCCCACGTCAACACCTCTGAAGTCCTCAAAATCTATGGCTCCTTCAAAGCCTCTTATCTAAACACCGCCTTCATCTTCAAACACTACATATTCAATTAAATATTCATCCAAATCATATAATTCCACCTTTAAGAAACATATTACAGTAGATATCATTTTCATTCCTATAAAGAGAAAACCATCACAACAAAAGTTTAAAAACCTTGGTGTTCCTATTCGAAATATCTCACCCATCCACACAAAAACTTAGAGCTCCATCCTCCTAAACCGCACCATACTAATAAATATCATGTCTCATCATCCATATAGGGAGACCATCGATCTATTTTGGGACAAACTACTTTATCTAAATCACCCATCATCAATCAATCAAAATCAAGATAAAATTCACCTATTCTCCCTCCTACATCTAAATCAGAGAAAAAACCATCGATTCTCCTTCTCCCAAGATCAAATCAGAGTCCAAGACACTCACAAATCCCCATAAAAGTAAAGCACCACTTTTACCTTCATCCAAATCATCTACCATCCCCACAAAATATTCTTAAAGAACCCCCTTTAGGTAGTATACTGAAATATTTAAATGTATTATCCAAGAATTTTCCATTACTCTTCCTCCTATAAAATCTTTTGACTCACATGGATAAAAACCCACATGGTTTGACCCTAATGTCATGTGTTCCTATCATCACACCCATGGACATGATATTGAACATTGTAGGGCCCTCCAAACCCTCATCCATAATCTCATCGAAGAAGATGACCTTCTTATTGAAGAGGATCATCCCCTCCCATCCACATCTAATCATAGTCCTCCCATAAAATCCACAACCTCCAAGTCTACTTCTTCATCCAAGACCTTTGTTGTAATCCCCCACCAAACACTACTACTTCCAAAGAGGTCCCCCCTCTCTTTATTGACCTTGTTCATATCACCACCCACTCTTGACCTTATGACCCCAATTGTCAACCTAATCTAAAACAAAAAAATTCGTCACCTCTCCATATGATCAACCTAATCCATCTTCTTCACCTACAAACAATGTATATATTTTAGCCACTCCACCCACTTCAAAATTTTCTTCCATTGAATAAAGTATTGTAAAATAAATCCATCAATTCCTGGTTAAGATGTAACTCTATGAGCTCATCCCAATCTCCCCCAATCATAGAAAATCTCTCATCAATTCTCTACAAATCACCCCCATAACTAGGGATGAGACTCAACCCTTCACATCCCTTTACTGGTATGCTCACATGTTTTGCCACCATTTCATTTGATGATACCAAAATTCTTGATATCTCACATGAATACCATGATATTCCTCTCTTCATCATTGTCTCCATCAATGATACCTTTGTCTCGAAGATCAATGATATATAATAGAGATAACATCAATATTATATCATCTCATAAATTTGGTCATCTTAAGATTCCTAACTCCATTGTCAGCCAATCACATGTGGTCCTTTGTGCATTTAATAATGCCATTTCCTCTACTTTGGTAAAAATCATCCTTCCCATCCACGTTAGTGAAAGACCCATGCTTGAGATATTTTACATTGTAGAGGGGGAGTTTTAATATAATGTATTTCTTGGGTGGCCATGGATCTACACCATGTGTTGTGTACCTTCCACTCTCCATAATTACATTAAGTATGAACATCAAGGGAATATATTAATAATCCCTATAGATTAACCCTGTTCAAATCATGTCACATGACTTATCGACCTAATGACATTCTTATCCCTAAAAAATTTCATCTCAAGCATCCACTAACTCATTTTTTTCCTTCATCCAAAATCCCTAATGACTATTTTATTAATAACGTGATGTAACATATTTTACTAGGGAGTATCATCTTCTCTCTGCAGCGTGCCCACTTCCCTTTGGCACCTTTTATTACTAATCATGATAATATAGACAATATGAAAAACATTTTAATAGTTTTGATTTAGTATGGTGTTAGATGTCGATCTCGGATTATTGTTGAATCGATTATATATAATGCATGGTGATTATTAGAGACACTCACATGTGGATGATGATATACTATTGGCATGGATGTTTAGTGGAAGTTATTCGGACATGTGATTTTGAGATTATGAATAAACCTAGAAAAGGAAAAATTATTTGATGATGACATAGTTGTCGATATAAATTGTAAATGATTTCGTTGATTGCCTTGATGACTATTTTGATTCATATGTATAGATGATATCATGATTATATTATATATACATTCTAGACGTTATGATATGGCCACAAGGCCGAAGGAGGTATTTGTGTTTTGTAGGTTTAAAAATATCACAACAAAACATGGGGGATCGGAGACCAACCAAAATGGAATTCTAGGTGAATTCAACATGGTCACCATGGCAACTTGTTTTATTGTGTTGTGTGTTGTTTGTTAGAGATTCCCATGGGGGAAATCATCTTTATATGTGACCATGGGTTTGTGTATTTTATTAATGTGTTTCTTTTATTTATTGTTGTATGTATTTTATTAGTAATGTGTTCCTTCTTTTATTTAATTAAAATTGTGTTAGATTTATGTGAGAATCATTTGATTAAAATTTAAATAAATTAAATTGGGATATGGGAAAGTAATTATAAGAGTTGTTGGTTGTTTGTATTTAATTTTTAAGAGATGTGTAAGAGCTTGTGTAAGTCAGTTTTGGAGTATGAAATACTCCACCTCCATGAAAAATTCGAATTTGTCCTTGGGAGCTATTTTTGGAGGCTTGTGGGACAAGTAAAACTTGTCCCATGCCTCTAAATTTATGTTACCAACCATACTTATGGTTGGGGAAGTGATTGGTGACTTTTATAATACATTTTATTCATCTTGTACATGTTTTTTATTGCACTTTCTTACATTTCATTTATTTTGTTGTCCCTTGAGGTGTGGACTCTTTTGAGTGTGAAAATAACTTGTCATTTTTCACCCACCTCTTTATTGTGCTTGGGAGAATGAAATCTTGTCTTTTGTGTTTGAAATTGAGGATGTTTGAGGTGGCATCCTACATGGATCCACATCATACTCTTCCTTCCCTCTTCTATATAATTACAACTCCCTTCTTGTTTTGGGGTTGTTCAAACATTTGGTATGTAAGCTTGGGGTGAATTTTTCTTATGATTGGAGCTCTTACTTTAGAGAAGCTTTGGACAAGATAGGTGCTTGGTAGTTGAATTATTTTTCAAAACTCTCTTGGGGTGCATTTTTTCTGTTTGTAGCTCTTGTGCATTGTGGAGGAATTTGGAGATAACTTCTTACTTGAGATTGTTGTTTTGGACTGTGTTCTTGGCTTTGAGAGCTTGCTGTTGGAAACAAAAGCTACCATGGAAAGGTAGGTGTTTATTTCTTCCTTATTGTTGTTATTTTCTTATTGTGTTGTGTGTATGGTGCATGCATTGTTTTATTTGTTGGTTGGTTGGGTAGACTGCCTTAGGAATGGTGTAGGAGAAGGCTATGGGGAATTATTGTGGGGCATAAGGGAAATGCCATGGGCATCAGAATTTTGTGGAGGGAGTTTTGGGTTTGGGATCCACCATGGAAAAGAAATAGCTTGCATTTCTTACTTGTGGGGGGGCATAAGGGAAAATTGTGGGGGCATAAGGACAAAGTTGGGAGGCATAAGGTTTATGGGATATGATATGTTACATTGGTGGTATGATTATAGGTGGATGCCCAATTCCCAATTGGGAGGCATAAGTAGCTTCCCCATAGTCCTTGCTCCTTTGGCTTGCAAGAGCAAGCCTGAGTTATGCTTTGATATGTTTTGATTGAAGTGTAGAACTGTTGTTTGCTTTTGGTGTTGCATTGTGTTTTTAAAAAAGAAATGTGTGTGTGAAATAATGTTGTGTTGTGGAAGCCAGTTGTTTCCATGGTTGAATTGCATCTTTATTGTATCTTGGTTGGGGCTTGGGGGCCAATGATGAAGGAAGGATTCTCCTTTCATTGGATGTCTTGGTTGGGTGGAGAGCATTGCCTTTCCCCCTCTTTTTTTGTGATCAACTTGGAGAAAAGAGAAAATGAGCATGCTGTTGTTTTGAGCAAGAGGAATATACAGTTTGATAGTCCCTTCTTGTGAGCAAGTTTATTGAAATCCTTTCCCACTTTGAAGTGGATGATTTGTATAATTATTGTAAATGATAAGATACTTGTATTGATGATGAAAGACTAAAATTGAAGTGAGAAATGTAAAGAGTTATATCCCATTATTTGTTTTGAAAAGGAATGTGAAAGAATGTTACACGTATTGTATATTGTATTTTGAAGTTAAAAGAAAGGAATAAGTTGTAAAGTTTTTATAAATCACTAAAGGAATACACTACTTTCTCAAACTCACATTGTTGCTTTGGAATTGAATTACTATTCTTAATGTAATCTTTGTTTCATTGCAAGAAGAGGAAACACGTAGGTGGGAACTATACCGTATTGTTGCTCTTTAAAATATATTAAATTTGAAAGTAGAACTTGTAATTTAACATGGAAATAAATTTTTAGAATCAACTGAATGTGATGGATTTTTTGGGAAGAAAATACCTTAACTATATGATAAAATTGATAAATATATCCTTTAAAAATTTGATCACTGGAAAGGTGAATTCTAAAACTAGTAAATTTAAAAAAATGTATAGTTTGGACCTACACATTTAAATCAACTTGGAAACCTTAAAATTTACCATGATATATTAGCAATGAACTCAATTGACAAAGAAGATTCAAGAGAATAACTTGAACCATTGCAAAATTGAGCTTAATCTCTTCCTCAACCATTTCTGTCATTTGTTGGACAAATACAATTTTGAATCAATGGAACAAATTAACTTCCCTAAAGCACTTTAAAATCTCCCTAGAAAAATTCTCCATGCATGTTTGGCATGTTGAGTGAAGGAGGAGATCCAATTTGATCAAATTGAAAAGTTGGAAATTGCCAGTTTGCCAATTATAAGCCTGTAGATCGTTTTTGCAAAATTGACCCTTAAAAACTTATCAAAATGTAAAATTTATGTTTCTGTACAAATAGGGCATCGAGAGATTTCCAAAAAGTCATCATTTTCCCAAAAATGAGATTCCTAAAAAATTTATGGTACTTTGAAATTTTTGTGCCTTGGTGGGAAAATTTGGGAAAATTTTCATTTGGCGAGCCCGCAAGCAAAATTTTTCTTGTCATTTTTCCTTAGAAAAGTTTTGGGAAAAATTGTGACTTGGGAAATTTTTCAATTTTTCCTCTACCATCCCAAAGCCAATTAGAGGGTGCCACATGTCCTCTGGGGGCTACGACAGAGGCGCGGCTTCCTTTTAGACCTTATCCTTTTAAAATTTTGGGGAAAATGTTTCACTTTTGCCTCGCCCGGCCACAACCAATGAGAAGGTGCAACGTGGCATCTTGGGGTGGCATTGGGGAGGGAGGACCCCTTTAACTTATTTGGTTTTTGGCCTTGGGAAAATTACAACAAGATTCCCCACTACCCCGCATCACCGCCCCACCTTGGGCTTTTCTGCTTTTACGGCGTGCGACCCGCGTGTCCCTTTCTCCCTTTGTCCTCCATCGACGCAATCCACTAAATCTCCCCACGCGCCTACACCCTTCCTTCTCTCTTCTCCCCACAACCAACCATAGAGTTCACATGTGTCCCTGGACAGACCGTGGGCACGTGGGTGTTTTTGACTTTTCCTTCTCCATCGAGCGTAATGTGCTAAATCCTTCTGCCGCTCCGCCCCTTCCTGTTTCCCGACGTCATCGCTTAGGTTTCCACATGTCCCCTGGAGGACCCATAGAGGCATGGGATTTTTCTTGAATTTGTTTCCATGCAATGGAAAATTTTCTAAAGCCACCCCACTACCCGCCAACCTACCAAAGGGGATTTCACCCCTGCTTGACACGTGTCCCCTTGGGGAAAATTTGACCTAAAACCTTCGCCCACTCATATCTTGAGTTCTGTAAGGAGTTAGGGGGACTTATTTATATCACCGGAAAGGTGAGAAAATTTCCTATCCAATGGGAATGGTTTAGGGAAATTTTTGAAGCATTAAGTATGAGAAAAGTTCAGTTGAAACTCTAAGCCTGTTAGAGAGTTGGGTATGGGGGCAAATTACTCCTTAAACCTAACTGAAACTTCTAACCCTAAAATTTGAACTATGTGACCTTGATAATTGTTAATAAATGGAAAGTATGTCCCATTGAAATGTAAGTGTTTTGGAACCTATCAGTGGATACTATTGCATGACAAATTTGGGGTAGACACTCTCAATCAAGTTCTGGGAGTGGGTAAGTGAGACCTTACTCTGTTGATTTTAAATATGTATTCCTTTCCTCACTGTAATTAAACCCTACTCTTGTCTTTGATCTAGTGGAAATTAAATACCTTGGGTATTTAATTGTTTTTGGGTCCCTTAACCCTAAAATTTCAATTAGGGAATATTTAGCTAAAATGTCAATGTAATCAGAAATTAAATTAATCCCTAGAGAGATTTGAGCTAGGGTGGACTGATTACACTTGTTGCTCTATAATGTCAAATTAATAATTATTATAATGGGAAAAGTGATCTTTTGAATTTATTTTTCTTTGAGACTTTAGTCGTTAACTCCTTATATATATAAAAGAAATTATTTCATAATTTTCTAACTAAACCTAGGTTGTTCATGGTTCTCAAGTGGGTTGTTTTAACTTGACATCACACTTGGTATCGGAAGCGAGCAAGGTTAAAAAGCTTGGGTCATTTGGTACACTAGAAAACTTGAGACATGAACTGTAAACTCGACACACTTTTGAATCTAAGAAAACAAACTTGTTTGAAAATTGAAGAAGAAATAAGTATGAAGAACTATTACATTACTCTCTTCATTTGAACTCGCTTAATTAAAATGATAATAAAATAATAATAAGTTGTTTGAGTTGTTGTGCTTGCTTAGTGACATTTATTCTAAACCCGGAGTAACTAAGAATGTCAAATTCAATTGATTTTGTGAACTAATAGTATAATAGAAACTCGGTTCCCTTTTTGAAAATGTGTTGTTTTACAAGACCTAAAACTTGATTTAATTGTATGATGCATTAAGCCCTTTGTTGAGACCCTTCTTTATTGGAGTGGTTAGAATGATGAGTTGTATGAGATGTGACCCTTGTGGTTGGACAAGTAGTGGTTGTGTTCGGGTCAAGAAGAGTTAATTAGAAGTTTTTTAGAGCTTCCATCCTTTAGTGGTTAAGAAAGAGGACCGGTTGTCGGGTTTTCCGGTTGTTACCCGTATGATAGAGTGGACACTAAGTCTGGGTGTTGTTTAGGACCCAATCATGTGTATGTGTTCTTGGAACCAACCTTGAGGTAGAGTACCCCTATTGGCGGCCATGAAAGGCTGTGAAGTGAATGTGGTGTTAACTATTTTGTTTTACATTCGTAATGTTATGTATTTTATCAAGGACCAAACATCTTATTTTATGATTGGATCAAGAAGCTCGAGGATATTTTATTTATTTATAATTCTTGCAATAATTTTTCAAACTTTTCAATGTGGCTACTTAGCCACTTTTATTGATTGCTGATATTTCTTAGACTTTATTTGATTGATGACTCGGAGCTCATGATGTTGTTGGCTACTTGGCTAAACGTTACGTGTTTTCCTTCTTGCATGTTGTTGAGCTGGTTCTATGCTTCATGTATGGTGATAATTATCGTATGGGGGTACACCCTGGGTGTCTTAAAGGTCCTTTTAGGTGCTTAAAGTCATGCCTTGGTGATGGATGCATGGAACCTTGAGTGTGTCTAAGATCTTAGAGTGACCCTTTTTGTTGCTTGACCTTGCTAGAAAGAAATTTTGTTGTGTAGTGTGGCCTAGAGGGTAGTCTGATAGTGGTAGTGGTGATTCTATTTCAATCTGGTAAGAGCTTGACCCTCGTTAGAGTAGAAGTGGTTATTTAGGGGTTTTTAGATTTTTTAGGATTGGATTGCCTCTTTGGTTGACTATAAATGTTACTGAAAAAGTGTTGTTTCATCAATGGCATGTTAAATTGTATCTTGGGTTCCTAGTTGTATTATAGAAAGTTTTGACTCATGGAATGTATGCATTTTGGTAATTATGGATAGATTTAAGCCTTTCAGGTAGTGTGTTTATTTAAGTGTACTTGTTTTACTCTCTTGACTTATAAATAAGTTTACCCTTACCTTAAATTACTTTACTATGAATAACATTTTATGACCTATTAATATTTGGGTTACTTGGAAACACTTATGGATGCTTTGGGTCTTTTGGACCTTTCTCTTAGAGAAGTTGGTTGGGTAGATCTTAATAGTTAATCTCGATGATGCTTATATTGTACTTCCTCTTTTTAAAAAAATGTAACTCTTGGCTGTTAAGTTCATGATTTGGTAAATTATTTGGTTGCCCCATTGCATCTGATGCTTTTTGGTGTGGATGTGGTTCCTTGGAGTAAAGTTGCATTTTCATCTAGTTGCTTGGCTGGTGGTATCTTGTGAGGACATGAGAATTGATTGTTAAACCCAAATAGATTTGTAAAAGTAAGATTTTACCTCTTTTAATGAGCTTTCCTTGAAAATTTATTTGTGAGACTTGCATGGAGACCCACTAAGAATGTTTAATGATGCTTGAAATTATTCGGTGAAAATTTGAAATCTTTTTGTGATTCTTTGGTTCATTATTTTCTAGTTCTTATAGAAAATTAATAATGTGATTTCTATGTTGAATGTCTCTTGTCCCTTTAGAATCAAAATGTGGTATGTTGATTTGTATCTCCTTCCCATAAAAGTAATTTTGTGATGTGTTTTAACCTTCCTTCTCATCAAAAGTTGATTAATATGACGACTCAACCAAAACACCATAAAGCTATGATTAAGGAGATTTTACCTTGGAACTAACTGGAGCATAGAAAAGGGAATTGATCCTTGTTATACCCTTGGTAGATTAATAGAAGAAATAAAAACCATGTAGAATAATAGAAGGGAAATATTATCCATCCACCTTCCTTACAAGTAAACTAAATGCTCTCTGCCTATACTGTAATGGTGAGAGAACATGCCCACCTTAGTGGTGCTCTTTATAATGTAAACTGATGATGTCATAAAAGAAAGAAATTTGTAACTAAGGAAGCATGAAAGGAATGTTCTTATCAAACAAAGCTATAAATTTTGACTTAACAAGTTGATTTATAAAATGGATAAAATTTATGTGTATTGAGTGCAATATATAGTTGAACTTGTAGTTCGTCACCTACTGAAATTGTGAAACACCCGGTGGATAATAATGTGTTCTAGTTGCTTATTACTTCTTATCCATGGATGTACGTGCCTTTCTTGTGGGAGTTTTGGGTCATCACACCCTTAATGTCCCTGTAGCTCAACGGGATGTGAGTTGTGGTCCTTTTTGGATTGAGTCTTATCTGTTGTTTGAGAAGCAACCTCCTTGTGTGTTATCTTGTCCTTGGAGACCTAAGTATTGTAATTTAAGGCAACATATGTTAAGGATATAGAATAACTTGGGTAAGTCTTCTTTTCTTCATATTTTCTTGGGTCACCTTGTTGTTGAAGCCCTTCTTCCAATTAGGATGGAAAGTGCAAGATGATATTATTCACCTTTGGATTTGATTGGACCCCTTGTTACTTTCTCTTCTCCCTAGCAACCTTGAGTGGTCCTTGGTGTTCCTTGTGTTCTCTTTATGGTTATTTCGAGCTTGAGTAGGAAAATAAGATAAATAATACCCATTGTGCTTTAATGTATGGTACTTGAAAATGATATGTTAGTTATTAGGGAGATATATATATATATATATATATATATATATATTTCTTTGATATATGGTTGACTTCTCTAGATTTGGTTGGTATGGTGTGTTCAATTCTTAAAACAAAAGTGTAAAAATTAGACTATATGAAAACCTTGTGGTCTTGACTTCACTTGCATTACCATGAAGAGTTAATTATGCCCTCTCAAGTTATAGACATGATTTCCTTGATTAATTCCTTGATTGTAAATATTTGCTGGTTTAGGTGTCCTTGTTTATCCACCTCATCCTTTGTGATCCTCAAATTTTGGTCCTTGAGTGGACTTTTTCCTCGTGCAATCTTGGCCATGGTTGATTTTGCTAGCCTTGTCTAAACAAAAACTATGAAAGCATAATTTAACCCTAGTGGAAACCTCAATTTTGGTTAATGTGGTATGTGTATCAGTGGGAAACTGTGTGGTCATCTCAAGTTTATGGAAATTTTCCCTATAATTCCCTTACTTGGTGGTTACTCTTGATGATCTTTTGGAACTCTTCTTGTTATATTGTTACGTGTTGTATCTTGTTTGATAGCATAAAGTTACTCCTTAGATTCTTATGTTCATATCCTTGCATGCAGAAAGTTTAGAACTCATCCCTTGCAATCTCCCTTCTTCTTGTTAAATTATATTGGACCAAACTAGAGTTCTATAGACCCACACTTGTTAAAGCAAACAATCCCATAATGGGAGTGATCCTTTTTTGTTGCAGTTATACCTATCTCTCTTTCCTATGACTTCCAGGAAGAAGTTGAGTCTAAGGGGAGGGGGATGTAGTTCCCACTTCCCTTTGGCACCTTTTATTACTAATCATGATATTGTAGACTATATGATAGACATTTTAATAGTTTTGATTTAGTATGGTGTTAGATGTCAGATCCTGGATTATTGTTGAATCTGATTATATATAATGCATGGTGATTATTAGAGACACTCACATGTGGATGATGATATACTATTGACATGGATGTTTAGTGGAAGTTATTCAAACATGTGATTTTGGAGATTATGAATAAACCTAGAAAAGGAAAATTATTTGATGATGACATAGTTGTCGATATAAATTGTAAATGATTTCATTGATTGCCTTGATGACTGTCGTGATTCATATGTATAGATGATTTCGTGATTATATTATATATTCATTTTGGACATTCTGATATGGCCATGAGGCTGAAGGAGGTATTTGTGTTTTTGTAGGTTTAAAATTTTCACAACAAAACATCGAGGGATGGAGACCAACCAAAATGGAATTCTGGGTAAATTCAACATGGTCACCATGGAAACTTGTTTTGTTGTGTTGTGTGTTGTTTGTTAGAGATTCCCATGAGGGGGAAATCATCTTTATATGTGACCATGGGTTTGTGTATTTTATTAATGTGTTTCTTTTATTTTGTTGTATGTATTTTATTAGTAATGTGTTCCTTCTTTCATTTAATTAAAATTGTGTTAGATTTATGTGAGAATCATTTGATTAGAATTTAAATAAATTAAATTGGGATATGGGAAAGTAATTATAAGAGTTGTTGGTTGTTTGTATTTAATTTGTAAGAGATGTGTAAGAAGCTAGTGTTAGTTAGTTTTAGAGTATGAAATAATCCACCTCCATGAAAAATTCGAATTTGTCCTTGGGAGATGTTTTTGGAGGCTTGTGGGACAAGTAAAACTTGTCCCATGCCTCTAAATTTATGTTACCAACCATAATTATGGTTGGGGAAGTGATTGGTGACTTTTATAATGCATTTTATTCATCTTGTGCATGTTTTTAATTGCACTTTCTTACATTTCATTTATTTTTTTGTCCCTTGAGGTGTGGGCTCTTTTGAGTGTGCAAGTAACTTGTCATTTTTCACCCACCTCTTTATTGTGCTTAGGAGAATGAAATATTGTCTTTTGTGTTTGAAATTGAGGATGTTTGAGGTGGCATCCTACATGGATCCACATCATCCTCTTCCTTCCCTCTTCTATATAATTCCAACTCTCTTCTTGTTTTGGGGTTGTTGAAACATTTGGTATGCAAGCTTGGGGCACATTTTTCTTATGATTGGAGCTCTTACTTTGGAGAAGCTTTGGAAAAGATGGTTTCTTGGTTGTTGAATGATTTTTGTAAACTCCCTTGGGGTGCATTTTTGTTGTTTGGAGCTCTTGTGGATTGTGGAGGAATTTGGAGATAACTTCTTACTTGAGATTGTTGTTTTGGACTGTGTTCTTGGCTTTGAGAGCTTGTTGTTGGAAACAAAAGCTACCATGGAAAGGTAGGTGTTTATTTTTTCCTTATTGCTATTATTTTCTTATTGTGTTGTGTGTATGGTGCATGCATTGTTTTATTTGTTGGTTGGTTGGGTAGACTGCCTTAGGAATGGTGTAGGAGAAGGCTATGGGGAATTCTTGTGGGGGGCATAAGGGAAATGCCATGGGCATCAGAATTTTGTGGAGGGAGTTTTGTGTTTGGGATCAACCATGGAAGAGAAATAGCTTGCATTTCTTACTTGTGGGGGAGGGGAGGCATAAGGGAAAATTGTGGGGGCATAAGGAGGGGTTGGGAGGCATAAGGTTTATGGGATATGATATGTTATATTGGTGGTATGATTATAGGTGGATGCCCAATTCCCAATTGGGAGGCATAAGTAGCTTCCACCATTGTCCTTCCTCCTTTGGCTTGTAAGAGCAAGCCCGAGTTCGCTTTGAAATGTTATTTGATTTTGGTGTTGTTTTGTTTTTAAAAAAGAAATGTGTGTGTGAAAGAATGTTGTGTTGTGGAAGCCAGTTGTTGCCATGGTTGAATTACATCTTTTATTATAGCTTTGTTGGGGCTCAGGGGCCAATGATTAAGGAAGGATTCTCCTTTTATTGGATGTCTTGGTTGGGTGGAGAGTGTTGCCTTTCCCCCTCTTTTGTTGTGATCAACTTGGAGAAAAGAGAAAATGAGCATGCTACTGTTTTGAGCAAGAGTATACAATTTGATAGTCCCTTCTTGTGAGAAAGTTTATTGAAATCCTTTGCACTTTGAAGTGGGTGATTTTATAATTATTGTAAATGAGAATATACTTGTATTGATGATGAAAGACTGAAATTGAAGTGTGAAATGTAATGAGTTATATCCCATTCTCTGTTTTGAAAAGGAATGTGAAATAATGTTACATGTATTGTATATTGTATTTTGAAGTTAAGAGAAAGGAATAAGTTGTAAATTTGTTGTTAGAAATCAATAAAGGAACACTCTACTCTCTCAAACTCACATCGTTTCTTTGGAATTGAATTACTATTGTAAATGTAATCTCCTTTTAATTACAAGAAGAGGAAACACGTAGATGGGAACTATATTGTATTGTTTCTCTTTAAAATATATTAAATTTGAAACCATAACTTGTAATTTAACATGGAAATAAATTGTTTAGAATCAACTGACTGTGATGGATTTTTTTAGGAAGAAAACACCTTAACTATATGATAAAATTGATAAATAGATCCTTTAAAAATTTGATCACTGGCAGTGTGAATTCTAAAACTTGTAAATTTAAACAAAATATATAGTTCGGACTTGTACATTTAAATCAACTTGGAAACCTTAAAATTTACCATGATATGTTAGAAATGAACTCAATTGACAAAGAAGATTCAAGTGAATAACTTGAACCATTGCAAAATTAACCTTAATCTCTTCTTTAACCATTTACCGTCATTTGTTGGACAAATACAATTTTGAATCAATGGAACAAATTAACTTCCCTAAAGCACTTTAAACTCTCCCTAGACCAATTCTCCATGCCTGTTTGGCATGTTGAGTGAAGGAGGAGATCCAATTTGATCAAATTGAAAAGTTGGAAATTGCCAGTTTGCCAATTATAAGCCTCGTAGATCATTTTTCAAAAATTGACCCTTAAAAACTTATCAAAATATAAAATATATGTTTCTTGTACAAAGAAGGCATTGAGATATTTCAAAAAGTCCTCGTTTTCCCAAAACTAAGCTTCCTAACAAAAGTTATGGCACTTTGAAGTTTTTGTGCATTGGCAAGAAAATTTGGGGAAATTTTCCATTAAGAGCCCGCAAGCCAAAGTTTTTCCGTCATTTTGCCTTACAAAAGTTTTGGGAAAAATTGTGACTTGGGAAAAATGTCACTTTTTCCTCCTTTGGCCCACAGCCAATTAGAGGGTGGCACATGTCCTATTGGGGGATATGGTGGAGGAACGGATTCCCTTTTAGTCCTTAGCCTTTTGAAAATTTTGGGGAAAAAGTTTCACTTTTGCCCGCCGGACCTTGCAGCCTAATGAGAAGGTTCCACGTGGCACCTAGAGGTGGCGTGGGGGGGAGGACCTCTTTAATTTATTTGGTTTTTGGCCTTGGGAAAATTACAACAAGATTCCCCACGGGCCCGTATCATCACCCCCACCTCGAGCTTTTCTTCCTTTGCGGTGCGTGGACCCACGCGTCCCTTTCTCCCTTTGTCCTCCATCGGGCACAATGCACTAAATCTCCCGCCGCTCCACACCCTTAATCCTATCTTCTCACCACAAACAACCATGGAGTTCCACGTGTCCCCGATGCACCCGTAAGTGCGTGGGTGTTGTTGACTTTTCCTTCTCCATCGGGCATAATGCACTAAATCCTTACGACACTCCGCCCCTTCCCTATTTCCCGAGGTCATCGCTTCAAGCGCCACATGTCCCTAGAGGACCCGCGGAGGCGTAGTATTTTTCTTGACTTTACATCCATGCAATGGAAAATTTTCTAAAGCCACCCCACAACCCACCAACCCACCAAAGGGGATTTCACCCCTGCTTGACACATGTCCCCTTGGGGAAAATTTGACCTAAAACCTCTCGTCTGCTCATATCTTGAGTTCGAAAGGAGTTAGGGGGATTATTTATATCACCGGAAAGGTGGGAAAATTTCCTATCAATGAGAATGGTTTAGAGAAATTTTGTAAGCAACAAGTATGAGAAAAGTTAAATTGAAATTATGATCCCTGTTAGAGAGTTTGGTATGGGGAAATTTAGTCCCGAACCTAATCGAAACTTCTAACCCTAAAATTTGAACTATGTGACCTTGATAATTATTAATAAATGGAAAGTATGTCCAAGTGAAATGTAACTATTCCAGAACCTATCAGTGGCAAATGTTGCATGACAACTTGGGGGTAGACACTCTCAATCAAGTTTTGGGAGTGGGTAAGTGAGACCTTACTCTGTTGATTTTAAATATGTATTCCTTTCCTCACTATAATTAAACCTTGCTCTTGTCTTTGATCTGGTGGAAATTAAATACCTTGGGTATTTAATTTTTTTTGGGTCCCTTAACCCTAAAATTTCAATCAGGGAATATTTAGCTAAAATGTCAATGTAATCATAAATTAAATTAATCCCTAGAGAGATTTGAGCTAGGGTGGACTGATTGCACTTGTTTCTCTATAATGTGAAATTAGTAATTATTATAATGGGAAAAGTGATATGTTGAATTTATTTTTCTTTGAGACTTTGGTCATTAACTCCTTATATAAAAAAATAAAATTATTCCATAATTTTCTAGCTAAACCTAGGTTGGTCATAGTTCTCAAGTGCGTTGTTTTAACCCGGCTTCACACTCTCTCTCACTACCCTTCCAATACCTAATAGGTTCGGTAGACCCAATCAAACACCTATGTATAACCAAAATTTCATGTGAAATCATTTATTTTAGTCCAAATCATCTTCTAACCAATGTCATATATGGCGATGTTGATTACCCTTCTTCTCACATTAATTCTCAACCTCACACCAAACCATATGCTAATGGATTTGACTTCATTTATAAAAAAAAAACTTCATCTACACCTATCTTCATTGTTACGCATGGAAAGGATTTGGTATGGGGTGCTATGAAGATGTTGTACATGATTTCATCATGCATTAATCCATAGGGATGTAGGAAAATGCACCACTTCATCGGCCCATCATCACCAAAAAGGAGAATTGAATAAAATTAAGAGAAATGAGGTATACAAAGATTCTAGAGAGAACCAACACTTTGTGTAGAATAGACACCCTGTAGGGGCGGTGATCTCAGAATCGCTGTCCGGCCTAAGGTGGTGGTCTTGAAACCACTGTTCTGTTCACGGCGGTGGTCATGATACTTCTAAACAGGAAAAAAGAATGGAGCATGAATGAGCGTGAATTTGAAGCACCGACTCTATCTCTTCCCTCCCGACATTTCCCATTCTCAAGTGCACAGGAGGACATGTGAGAGTGCTATAAATACAATGAGGAACAAGAGAATTGAGCATTCAAATATCTAGAGAAATCAAGAAGAAAATTATTTATTATATGAGATAAGGTGATCAAGATCTTCGAGTCTTGGAGTGGAATTATAGGAGCAAGGAGTAGAAATAGAGAAAGGAATCATAGGAAGGGAGAGGTTTACATTGTTGTCTCCATTTTATACTTCTTGTAATCTATAATTTTCTATAATTGACCAATAAAAGTGGGAAGAAAGAGCATTTTTCCCTTCTCGACTGGTTTTCCTCCATTGGAGGTTTCAAGATAAAATTGTTGGTGTTTGGAGTTTGAATTCTTTCCTATTATCTACAATTTCCTTTCTATAACACTAGATAATTAGTCACTAAAGCTCTAATCTTAAATCAATCTGTCATTTTCCAAAGTTGAAAGTAGAATAACATAATTATGTGATTTCATAGAGTTCCAAAGTAGAAGTTTACATATCATTTTGGTATCAAAGGTTATTATATATCCGGACTATGGTATTTGATTCTTTCTTTTGATTCGTATGAAAGTGAAAACTTCCAAAGGTGAAGAAGTTTTACCTTGTGAGACATATATTTATACAAAGAAGTGGAAGATGATATTTTGAGCTCAAATGGAGGAAGAGAACTTGGTACGTATAGTTGAGATGCTAGAGACCATGATGGATAGGTTGTATAGAAAACAAAAAGAGCATTTAGATCTATAAAAGAAATATTTGGTTAAGAAATATTCCATAGACTCAAAGTGGTTCAATCACTTTGTCAAAAAATTTTGTATCGATAAGTTCCAAAAAGAGGAAGAATGGGAATAGCATGTATAAGAGATGCCAATTGTAAGCGAGAAGGTAAAATCTGTCCATACACCTTTTAAAGTTGAAATAAAGAGTTTTGAAGTACAATTAGATGAATAATTACTAGATAAATGGTTAAAATAGTTGGAAGTCTATTTCAGTGTGTATAATGTCACTGAGGCATAAAGGATTACCTCTGCGTGTCTCAAAATTGAATTTAATGCTCTAGTTTGGTGGGAAACCCATCTAGTTACTTGTGTGAAGAAGAAACATCTTATTATTAGTACTTGGAATTTTTTAAAGAATTGATTAGAGATAACTTCTATCCTATTGGCCATAAGACTGACATGATGATTAAGTGGTATTACTTTATGCAAGGTGGTGGTCAAAGCGCGCAAGACTGCACTACAAATTTTTGAAGATAAGTCATGTTGTTTAATATTGAATTAGAGGATAAGGAAATTATGAACAAGTATTTGGGAGGACTTCACACTCACCTTTGGAGGAAGGTAATATCCATGAAGCACAAGGATCTCAATGAATCTTGTATACAATCATACTACATTAATGATGAAAAGAATCAAGGAGAAGTAGAGCTAAAGGGAGACTATTCAACAGATCAATAGGAAAAATAACAAAGGAAGACAAGTAGTACAGGTAAATGGAAAGGTAAACATGCCACTATTACTTTGCATACTTATAAAGATCCTAAGAATTTGATTAATAATTCTGATGTAAATGGACATACATGATGCCACGTGTTAGAATTTGCATTTAGAATTTCACCCAAAGCACCAAACAAAGGGTTCTAAGAAATCCATGTCCGCTGTGAAAATAGAAGGAGAGGTGGAGATTGAGGATGATTCGGATGTAGACAAGAGGTTCAGATTCATGAACACTAACATGTACAGGGGTGTAAAAGAATATTTGAGTAAGCTATTTCAAATCGAATCCAAATAAAGAATACTAAGGTAAACTCTTTAGTAGATTTTGGTTCTCAATCAAATTTGATTTATAATGTGGTTGTTGAACAGCTTGGTATAAACACTTATGCACATCTACATCCATACCCATTAGGATGGGTGAAGATGGGTATAGAAATATAATTTACCAAAAATTGTAAGTTTCGAGTTTCAGATAAATTCCCAATACATAGATGTATTATAGGTTCATATCATTCCACTTGATGTATTTTATGTTGTCTTTAGAAGTCCTAACTTGTATGCTAGGGATGTTGTGTTCACAATGAGGGAGAATTGGTATATATGGGTCAAGGATGGAGTCATTTTCAACATCTGGGCACACCAAATAAAATCAAAGAATGCTATGGTAAGTGTTAACCAAGCACCAAGACTTATTTAGGAAAATCATCAGTTTTGTTTACTTTCATTAGAAGAAAATCAAAATGGACATAAGAGCATGGATATATCTTACCAAATGATGGAGAATTTGGATATCACTTATCATTTTTTGTAGAATAATCCACAACAACAACTACTCATTCAAGGAGCAAAACAAACTTCTAGCATGCACTCATCATACCTACCTACAAATTCACTATACCTAACCATGGTACAGTAAGTAGAAGAGGATATACAAGGAATAATGGTGACTATAGCAGCAATGTACATGAAGAGGATTTGAAAAATCCATCTCAAGAGAAAAAGACAAAAAAGAAGGACTAAAGCACTACAATATGGGATATTTTCCATACTTGATTAGGTTGGAAAGGAAACCTTTATACCACACTTCATACAGATGCATGTGATATCAAGTTGCAAGAGCTCACACCTACTAAATCCATCTATGCATGAAAAATAAGGAAACATATAGAAGCTTCCTTCTAAAGAGGATTGTACTCAAGGAAACTCAGAGGAGGATGTAGCATCGCATAAGTAAACCAGAGATCCATAGGAGTCCTTATAGGTTAGAGGAGATAAGACACCAAGGAATACCCAGTGGTACTCGAAGGAGCAAGAGAGGGATTTGATTCCTCTACCACTCTCCCACTAATATTTTGTGGGAAAAAATCCCTCCTAAGAAGGGAAGGTATTATCCATAGGGATCCAAAAAACAAACCACTTCATCAATTCCATCAGCACCAAGATGGAGAATTGAAGAAAATGAAGAGAAACGAGGTATACATAGGTTATGGATAGAACTGTCACTCTGTGCATAGAAATGGTTGCAAAACTACCACCTTGTAGGGGTAGAGGTCTTGTAACCACCACCCAGCCAAGGTGGTGGCACTAATATTTTGTTCTACTCGGAGCAGAGGTCATGGCACTTCGAATGAGAAAAAAAAAGAATGAATGCAAATTCAAAGTGTCTAATTGTGTCTCTCCCCTACTTGAACCTTCCCATTCTCTAGTACATGGGAGGACATGAGAGAAAGCTGTAAATACAAGGAGGATCAAGAAAATTGAGCATTCAAATATCCAGAGAGATCAAGAAGACAAGTATTAATTATATGAGAGTATGTGAGCAAGATCTTTAGTTCTGGAGTGGAATTATAGGAGCAAGGTGTAGAAATAGAGCAAGAAAGCATAGAAAGGGAGAGGTTTACATTATTGTCTCCATTTTCTACTTCTTGTAATCTATAATTGTCTATAATTGACCAATAAAAGTGGGAAGAAAGAGTTTTTTCCCTTCCCAACTAGTTTTCCTCCATTGGGGGTTTCCAGGATAAAATTGTTGGTGTTTGGAGTTTGAATTATTTTTTATTCTCTACAATTTCCTTTCTATAGCACTAGATAATTAGTCACTAAAGTTCTAATCTTCGATCAATCTGTCATTTTCCAAAGTTGAAAGTAGAACAAAATAATTTTGTGATTTCGTAGAGTTCCAAAGTATAAGTTTATGAAGCATGGACCAATCTTGTAAACCCCATGAGAAATTTGTCCCGGGTTTCAAAATAAAATCCACTGACCCTATTACATCTTTAATGAACATAGATCCCCCATACATTTATTCTCCATCTGATGAGCGCATGGATATAGATGATATTGTTTCCTTATCTTCTAGCCTTTTATAATCTTCATAATCACCTTGGGACCACTCACTTATCAGGTGAAGGAGAAATTAGGACCCTCCCTCTTCAATTTCCTAATATGGTAGAGGAATATTCCCCTACCATTCACATTATTCATTAAACTAATGATAATTCCATTCTTTCCTACATGGGGCCAGTAAAATTCCTATCTCTATAAAACCTTACCTCCTAAAAAATCCACTTTTCTCAACAAATACACCATCAACATCAATATAGGGAATCTATAAGAGACCTTGATTCTTAAATTGGGTCCCCAAGAGATTTAATATTTTACTACTTTCCTTTACAAATACATCGAATCCTTTAGATTGTCCTATACCGACATGCTAGGCCTCGATCCTTCCATTTTCCTTCACAAAATTGTCACCATCCCTAGTTTTAAGTTGGTTAAACAAAATCTTCATTATATGCATCCTCACATTAATCTCCTTATCAAAGAAGAGTTGTAATTCCTTCTCTTAGATAATTTGATAATTCCTATCGACTATCCATAATGGGTCTCCAACCTCATGCCTATTGCTAAATATTCTAGAAATTTTTGCATACGTCAGATCGAGTTTAGATATTTAAATCTCACTTTCCCTAAAGATAACTTTCCTCTTCCTAACATCAGTAAACTCATTAACCTCACCGCAGGCCATGAGAATATTTCTCTTATGGATGGTTTTTTTGGTTATAACCATATCCTCATCAAACTTTAATACATTAACAAGACTTATTTCATAACTAATTGGGGGACCTAATGTTATCATGTCATGCCCTTTGATTTCGAAAATGTGGGGGACTTTTATCAGTGTGTTATGACCTACATTTTTCATGATCTCATCTATAATATAGTAGAGGACTACGCTGATGACATCTTGGGTAAATCCAAGCATAGGTAGGATCATATTTCTGTCCTTGAAACCCTATTCGCGTGTTTAATCCAATTCTTCCTTTTTCTAAATCCAATCAATTGTGTATTTAGAGTTCTAAGTAGAAAACTCCTTGGCTTCATCATTTCTATTAGGGGTATTGAATTTGACCCTACAAAATCAAATCCATCCTTGAGATTCCTTCCCCTTCTAATCTAAAGTAACTTCACATCCTTCAAGGAAAAATTTAATACATTCATCACTTCATCTCACAAATATTTCATCATTGTAAATATTTTCACCAAGTTCTTCACAAAGACATCGACTTTAATTGGGATGAAAATTTACAAAAGGCCTTTGATGATCTCAAATAATATCTTTTATCCCCACCAATTCTCACACCTCCATGTGAGGGGGAGTCATTCTATATTTATATCTCTACTATGGGTCATGCTTTGGGTGTGATATTGGAACATCAAAATGATCAAGGTAGGGAGAAGGTAATTTATTTCATCATTTGTACCCTTCACGATTATGAGACTAGCTAGATTGAAGCCGAAAATCTATGCTACACTTTTTATTTTCCAATTCTAATCTTCTTCATTACCTCCTCAATCATAAAACCCTCATCATCAACAAATTTCATCTTCTGAAAACCATGCATTCTAAACCTTATCATATCAATCACATCACTCGATGTCTCATGCTCATGAAATTTTTGATCTTGAGTTCATCTCTCAAAACTCTATTAAGGGCCAGGAGCTATTTCTGTCTAGCTAGATGAGGCCCCTCTTCTTTAAAATCATCATCCTCACAAACAATTTCCAAATGAATCTATCTTCACCATCGATCATGAATTTTCACCCCTCCAAATGAAACTTTTCTTTGATGGATCTAAGTGTCGCCGAGGGGGAGGTTTCGGTGTTATCATCCTTCATCCCTAGGATACTCCTATCCTTATCACTTATAAACTCAATTTAAAATGTACCAACAACATGGCTGAGTATGAAGCTCTTATCTTGGGCCCTGAAACCACTTTGTCATGATCATCATATAAATTCTTGACATTATGGTTACTCTAAGATCATCATCAATCAATTCAAAGGAATCAATCAATGTGAAAATGAAGTCCTTCTAAGATATAAGGAAATTGTTGAATTTCTTCTCTAATCCTTTGACTTTTATAGCATCCAAACCATGCCTCGGTCATACAATCTCTTTGCAAACATGATAAAGTCCCTAACATCTCTCATCTTATGGTAAATAGGAGAATCTAAGCTTTGTATTTTTTTCATCATCTCAATCAACCATCTCATATCTACGAGATTCCTTGCATTAATCATGTGGTCACTAATCCATCATATATATGATATTCTAAAATTCTTGACTACCTTTCTCGGTCTAAAATTATGTCTGACCTATCCAAAAATGGTAGGAGGTCATTCCTTCAACATACTAACCACTATATCATCCTTGGTAGAATCCTCTACAGGGTTTGATGGTATCCTTCTTCGATGCCTAAAATCCTTTGAATCTATCCACACTATCTAAAAGGGCTGCGATGGCATATGTGGTGGTAATTTTATTGGTTTGGATATTGTCAAGTGTGTTCTTTGCATGGGTTATTATTGGTCCTCCATTAATCAAGAATCCTATGATTATGTCAAAAAGTGTGTTAAATGCCAACAACATTCTAATCTAATCTACATTCCTAGCTAGGCCTTACAACTAGCTCAAGATTCTACGGCCTTTCTCACAATGCGGACTTAACCTCATTGGCCTCATAAATCCATGTTCTTCTCATATCCATTATTATATCATCACCATAACCAATTACTTCACCAAATGGGTGGAATCCATACCACTCATGTCAACTAAAGTTAACAAAATTGTTGATTTTGTTTATCAAAGACATCATCTACCGCTTTAACATTCCCATAAAATCATCAAGAACAATGGAAAGTCCTTTAAAAATGAATATATTAATAAGTTTTTTTACTCTTTAAACATCAATCTAAGCTTATCCTCGTCCTTATTATCTTCAAGATAATGGCCAATCTGAATCTACTAACAAGACTCTTTGTAACATCCTTGCTAAAATTATCAAAAAATCAAGATGTAATTGGCATCTTCACATTCCCTTTTCCATTTAGGATTATCGAAATAGTATCACACTTATACAGAGATAATAATTTCTCCTTCATCTATGGATTTGAAGTCGTTATTCCCCTCAATGTTTAAATCCCATCTTTACACCTCTCTCTTTGCATCTTCCTCTCTCGACAAGGACTATCACCAAGATCATTTAGTACAACTTGAATTATTATATGAGCATCACTTAATCACTCTTCAACATCACCATGTTTATCAAGAGCGTATCAAACTTTCTTATAACATGCATCTCAAGTAACGTGACTTTAACATAGGTGACCTATTCCTTAAAGAAAATAAAAATGAAACTACTCTAGAAAGGAGCCAACGTGGAAAGTTTTATCCCAACTAGATTGGACCATACATTATCACACATAAGTATGGGTTTGGAGCCTATCCTTTAGAATCTCTAGATAGTAAACCGAAACATAATCTTTCAACGCCTTGCACATGAAACCCTTCTACTGCTAACATATCTACCAATGTAATCTTATTCATATCAACAACCCTATCTCCCTTATTATCCTTTCCATATCTCATCATAATGATTTATAATTATGTGGTCTACAATCACTTTCCTTTCTATGACCTTGAATATGGGCACCACGTCTCTATCCATAGAATTTTCCTTATGGAAAATTTCCTCCTTCCAAGTGGGAACCCCATAATCATTACATGCATCACCCTCTTATCTACCTATTGGAACCATGTTATGGGTCTCTAGGTGTCACTTGTATATCTTTTTATCACCTTCCCATTGATCTACTTGGCTATCCCCACTCTATCCAAATTCAAAATCTAGGATGCTCGTATTAAAAAGCTATCTTATCCAAAAGCATACTACTCCCTCAAAGGACATATGAAGATATAAATAAAAATTATCAAAAATATATATTGATACGTTGTAGGAAACATATCATGCATATTATATCTTGTCATCTAAAAAGGTAAAGTCAAGAATAAAAATCTAAGCGTAAACCACTCCCTCAAAGGATGGATACTTTCCTATATTATGACATTAAAAGGATTCTGAATTGATCAATATTCTTAAATATCTAAAAGAAAAATAAATAAAAATCAAAAGAAAACATCCCTAGAAAGCTTCCTACATTGATCATCTTTCCCATTTACAAAAAAATCCCTCATTGATCAGTTTACACCATATATCCGGGGCATAGACCTAGAACTACCACTTAAGGAGAACCTATTTTCCCCATAAAAGATCCATCTTAACCCATTTTTCATGTCTACAATGGGTCTATAAGCACATTTTCCATCTTTCCCTTAGGATCTTAAGTATGACTAACTATCATTGGTTATGTGTTAACACTTGTCAATGGTCGCAAGTGCATTGCTTTGTCTCGTTATATTTCACATTTACCTCTAATCTAGTTTGAAAGTGTCTTTTCCACGTTTTCTCCTCTCTATAAATTAGTGTAATGTCTCACGCTTGGGTCACCCTCTTAAGTCTAACAATCACAACATCCTAACTTCTACATTTGTTCATCATGTCACGTCTAATCTCATCATGTAATCCTAATTTGTTGTGCATGTATTCCTATAAATTCCTCATACCGTCTAACACATTCATTCATCACATAAATCTAATCTAAACATTCACATGTTTTCTCTATCATCAATCACATCATTTTCCAATCTACGTCTATCATATCATCATCTCATCATCCATGTCAACATCTAAAATCTAATCCAATATCACATCAACCAAAAATAAACATCACATCATCACATCACATCTAAACTAACATCTATAACACAATCAAATAATCAAAACTAGTACATTTCTCATCACTCAACACATGTACACCAAACAAATCATGATAGTAATTTTCAACTTATTGTGGTCACCGTTGATCCAACTCTAGTTTTCATCAACCCTACCTAGTCGCGAACCTACCCTAATTTTTAATCCTTTTCTCATTTCACTGCATTTATTCATTAAATTATCTTTTCTTCCACTTTTCACTAGTGTGTTGTTCATAACTCACATTTATTTGTCCCACCCAAATGCATATTTTTGACTCATCACGTCCGAAGGATATCACATTCACTTTTTCCCCCCACCTTTTGTTAGACCATTATCTTGACCATCCTTTCAGTTTTTACACATACTTTTGATTTCTACCTTTGACCCATTAGTCACACGGCTTACATATCCATAATGCATTGATTTTTACCAACTTGCAAGTATGTATGACATTTTTTTATTCTCCATTAAGGTCGTACTTTGTACCTTCATCAAGTGATTCCCAAATCAATACCATATTTTTTATTTTGATTTTTTCCTTATCCCTCTTCACTTTGGGAATTTTCTTTCCTCTAATTCTTTTCTCATCCTTTCCACTCTTTATCCCTTCATATATCTTTTTCAAACTCATGATCAATTCCTCTTCATATATTAGATCCCTAGTTTGAGGTTTTAGACTCGATTATAATATTTCATCACCTCTAATTTTTCTATCATGGCTTTCTCAATGCAAACAACTCACCAATAAGGGGAAAATGTAGACACCAATTATTATTATCCATTGTCTCCTTTCCACATCTATTCCCCTTCATCGTCATTTTCAACATACATACCTCTCTTCTCATTTAAATTCACTTTCCCTCCTAAATTCTACTAATCCATTTAATTGTTATTTTTCACCTTAATTATATCCTAATCACATCATTAATTTTTGTTCCCCTTAACTGTCACTAAATACCTTCTTTAATCCATTTATCCCCCTAAATGCCCCTTTTTTCCTCCTTAGGCCTTCATTTAATAATTTTACCTCCCCTTTTCCTTTATTTAATGCATTTTTATCCCCAAATTCCCTTTTATGTTCCATAAGAAACCCTTACCCATATTTACCACAAAAACCCTAATCCCACCTCACAAGGGCTCATTGTCCCGATCTTGTTAATCTTCCACCACCCAAATCAATGAGACCACCATAGTTGTTGGTGATTCGTTTGGGTTGTCGTTTACCCTATAAATATGACCATACCCCTCCTCTCTCTTAAGGATGCAACTTTGGAGACTTTGATATTTTTGTGATATTTCCTTCATTTCTTACTCTTATTTTCAACTACTATCACATCCTTAGAGATAATTTAGAGATCCATAAAAACATCTTGGTATGGAGACATAGCCAATAATTTTTTAGGTAAAACATATTTACACTACTTATATTCTAAAAATAAATACATAGTTGAAAAGAATGTGCATTTTTCTTGGATAGTTTGATTTCTATTTCACACGGGGAAAGACCATGTTATAAGAATATTTATAGATTGATGAGGAAATATATGATGTCCTAAAAACATGCCATAATTAACCTTGTGGAGAAAAATTTTTACGGAAAAAATAACACAAAAGGTTTTGACAACAAAGTTATTATTGGCCAACACTACATAAGGACGCAACACTATATAACAAGAGATGTGATAGATGTCAAAGAATCAAAAATCCTATCAAATCGATGAGATGCCATTACATCCTTAGTTTTTCTTATAGTCATTCGACCAATGGGGCTTAGAATTCATTTGATCCATAGGGATCCAGAAAAACATACCACTTCATCATTTACATCAGCACCAAGAAGAAGAAATAAGAAAAAGTGAACAAAACAAGGTAAACAAAGGTTCTGGAAAGAACCTCCACTGCAAGAGTGCTGGTTTCAAAACCTCCACCCTTTAGGGTGGTGGTCCTAAAACCGCCGCCCAACCAGGGCGGTGGTTTTGGGACTTCTAGTTTGCGCAGGGTGGCAGTCCTGTCACTTCCAGACATAAAACAAAAATGAAATGTGAATGAACGTGAATTTGCAATTCCCAGTCACGTCTCTTCCCTTTTATGCCCATTCATATCCTCTAGTACACAGGAGGACATAGGAAGGTCTATAAATGCATGAAACGAGAAAGAGAATAAAATTGGAAGATCCAAAGAGATTGAGAAGTAGAGTTTAAGGAGAGCAGTGAACAAGATCTTCAATGCTGGAATGGAATTATAGGAGCAAGGTGTAGAAATAGAGAAATTAAGTAATTGGAGAGAAGGTATACATTTTTTTTTCTTTTCATACTTATTGTAATCTGTAATTGTCTATGTTAGACCAATAAAAGTGGGAACAAAAAGAATTTTCCCTTCCGATTAGTTTTCCTCCTTGGAGGTTTCTAGGATAAAAATTGTTGGTGTTGAAGTTTGAATTATTTCCTTTCTATAGCACTAGATAATCAGTCACGAAGCTCTAATATTTAAAAAAATCTATCATTTTACATATTTGAAAGTAGAACAACATAGTTTTGTGATTTGTAGGGTTCTAAAGTAGAAGTTTACGGATCGTTTTGGTATCGAGATGATTATATATCCAAGACTCGTGGTATTAAAATGTTTCTTGTGATTTTGTATGACAGTGATAAGGTCCAAAGGTGAAGAAGTTTTACTGTGTGAGCCAGATATTTCTACAAAGAAGTGGAAACAAATAATTTGAGCTCAAATGGAGGAAGATAACTTGGTTCGTAGAGTCGAGATGCTAGAGACTATGATGGATAGATTGCATAGAAAACAAGAATAACTTTCAGATTTGCAAAAGACAACTTCAGTTAAGAAAGATTCCATGGACTCAAGTGGTTTGATCACTAGCCAAAAAAATTGGTATCATAAAGATCCATGAAGAGGAAGAATGGGAAGAGCATGAAGAGACGCCAATTGTAAGCGAGAAGGTAAAATCTGCATATACACCTTTTAAAGTTGAAACAAAAGTGAAAATAAAGAATTTTGAAGGAGAGGAAGATGCAAAATTATCTTTGGATAAATGGCTAAAATAGTCAGAAGTCTATTTTAGTGTGCATAATGTCACTGAGGCACAAAGGGTCACCTTTGTACATCTTAAAATGGAAGGTCATGCTCGGTTTGGTGGGAAACCAATCTAACCACTTATGGGAAGAAGAAACATCCTAGTGTCAAGTACTTGGAAGGGTTTTACAGAGTTGATTAGAGATAACTTCTATCCTATTGGCCATAATACTGACATGATGATTAATTAGTAGTACTTTAGAAAGGGCAGTGGTCAAAGCGTGCAAGACTACACTACGGAATTTCAGAGACAAGCCATATTACTTAGTATGGACTTGGAGGATGAGGACATTCGACCAAGTATTTGGGAGTACTTCACACTCGAATTTAGAGGAAGGTAATCTCCATGAAGCCCAAGGATCTCAATGAAGCTTGTGTACAAGCATACTACATTGATGATGAGAAGAAGCAAGGAGAAATAGAGCCAAAGGGAGACCAATCAACAAAATAGTAGGACAAAGAACAAGGGAAGACAAGTAGCAGAG
This sequence comes from Taxus wallichiana var. yunnanensis, assembly GCA_018340775.1. NCBI lineage: Eukaryota > Viridiplantae > Streptophyta > Pinopsida > Cupressales > Taxaceae > Taxus > Taxus wallichiana. The sequence goes on from CM031234.1 coordinate 46,044,256, forward strand.
GTAAATGGAAAGGTAAACATGCCGCTACTACTTTTCATACTTGTAAATATCCTAAGAATTTCTGTAAGAATTGTGATGTAAATGGACATACTGATGCCACATGTTGGAAGTTACATCCAGAATTGCACCCAAAGCACCAAACCAAGGATTCCAAGAAATCCATGGCCACTGTGAAGACAGAAAGAGAGGTGGAGATTAAGGATGATTCAGATGTAGATGAAAGGTGGGATACATGGCCACTAACATGTATAGGGTAGTAGAAGAAGAAGATATGAGTAAGATATTTCAAATCAAAATCCAAATCAAGAAGACTAAGGTAAATGCTTTAATAGATTTTGGTTCTCAGTCAAATTTGATTTCTGATGTGGTTGTAAAACAACTTGGTCTAGAGACTTATGTGCATCCACATCCATACCCACTAGGATGGGTGAAAAAGGGTGTAGAAATACAAATTACAAGAAAGTGTAGGTTTCAGTTTGGGATAAACACCCAATACATAGATGTATTAGAGGATGATATTATTCCACCCGACTCATTTTTCATTTTCTTGAGAATTCCTTGTATATCAGGGATGTTGTGTTCACAAGGAGGGAGAACTAGTTCAGATGGGTCAAGGATGGAGTTATTTTTAAGATCCAGGCACACCAAAGCAAATCAAAGAAGGATATGGTAAGTGTTAACCAAGCACCAAGACTTATTCGGGAAAATCATCGCTTTTTTTTTGCTTTCATTGGAAGAAAAAAATGGACGTGAGAGTGGATATTTCGACCAAAGGATGGAGAATTTGGATAGAACTTGTCAGCTTTTTGTAGAAGAAGCCACCACAGAACCGATCATTGAAGGAGTAAAACAAACTTTCAATATGCGGTCACCATATCTACCTATGGATTCACCGAACTGAGACCATGGGGCAACAACAAGAAGAGGAGATACAAGGAGCAAGTGGTGACTATAGCAACAACGTACTTGGAGAGGATTCGACCAATCCATCTCAAGAAGAAGAGACAAGAAAAGACCAAACCACTACAAAGTATGGGACCTTCTTCATACTTGAGTAGGTTGGAGAAGAAACCTTCAGGACATGCTTCATGCAGATGCACGCAATAGCAGGTTGCAAGAGCTCGCATCCACTAACGCCATCTATTCATGATAAAGAATAAAAGAAACAAAATTTACCTTTCAAGGAGTATTATACTTAAGGAAATTTGGAGGAGGATGTGGCACTGAAGCAATAGACCAGAGAGCCATAAGAACCTTGGTAGGTTGGATGAAAGAAGACACCAAGGAAGACCTAGTGGTACTTAGGTGAGTATGAGAGGGATTTGATTCCTCTACCACTCCCCCACTACGCTTTTGTGGGACCAAATCTTCTCAAGTATGGGAGGTATGATCCATAAGGATCCTGAAGAACATACCACTTCATCGATTACATTGTCACCAAGAAGAATAAACAAGAAAAAGAGAACAAAAAAGGGTAAACAGAGGTTTTGGAAAGAACCACCACCCTTTAGGGCGGTGGTCCTGAAACTATCATCCGGCCGAGTTGGCGGTCCCGGGACCGCCGGTCATGCTGCAGGTGGTGATCCTATCACTTCCAGATAGAAAACAAAAATGAAGTGCGAATGGACATGAATTTGAAATGCCCAGTCGCATCTCTTCCCTTCCATGCCCATTCACATCCTCTAGTGCACGGGAGGACATGGGAAGGTCTATAAATGCATGAAAGGAGCAAGAGAATAAAAGCTGGAAGATCTAGAGAGATCGAGAAGCAGAGTTTAAGGAGAACATTGAGCAAGATATTCAGTGTTGGAATGGAATTGTAGGAGCAAGGTGTATAAACAGAGAAAGTAAGTAATTGGAGAGAAGGTTTACATTGTTTCTTATTTTCATACTTATTTTAATCTATAATTGTCTATGTTAGACCAATAAAAGTTGGAAGAAAGAGGATTTTCCCTTCCCGAAAGGTTTTTCTCCTTGGAGGTTTCTAGGATAAAAATTGTTGTGTTGAAGTTTGAATTATTTTCCTTCTCTACAATTTCCTTTCTATAGCACTAGATAATCAGTCATGAAGCTCTAATATTTAAGCAAATCTGTCATTTTCCAAAGTTGAAATTAGAACAACATAGTTGTGTGATTCATAGAGTTCCAAACTAGAAGTTTATGGATCATCATTGGTCCTAAAGATCCTAAATATTAGCATAAGGAATACATCTTGGTATGCACAAATTATCTAAGTAGATAGAGGCGAATGCATTGCCAAGTCAAAAGAGTGATAAAGTAGCCAAGTTTCACTATGATCACATCTTCACAAGGTATGGAGTGCAAAGAGAAATTGTTACTAATCAAATTACACACTTTACTATTGATATAATTTCAGATCTAGCTAAAGAGTATGAAATAAGGCATCGAAGTATACAACATACCATCATCAATCCAATGACTAATTATAGGTGACAAATAGGGAGATAGAATCTATCTTGAAAAAAACCATTGCACTCTATAGGAAATATTGGTTAGAAATACTTCCATAGGTAGTATGGGAATTCAACACAATGTGGAGAAAAACAAATGGCTTCAAAATTTTGATATTTTATATGGTAATACTAATGTTCTCCCTATTGAATTTGAGCACAAGAAACTAAGGACTGCACTAGAGCTAGGCATAGATTTGTCTAAAGCTCAAAGGAAGAGGATTCTCTAACTCAATGAGTTAGATGAAATGAGAAGACAGGTTGTGCATAATACATAAGTAGTGCATAAGCAAAGGATAAAATGGCATGACAGGTTCATCAAGACAAGAAAATTTCAAGAAGGTTACTAGGAACTCTTATTTGACTCAAAGTAAAAGGACCACATAAGAAAACTTGTGACAACGTGTTTAGGTCCATATGATATTGATAAAAAAATTCCAATGGAGCTGTGAAACTCACAACCATAGATCATGTAAGGTTTAAGCTACTGGTCAATGGCCATAGGTTGAGATTGTATAAGAATCCTACTAATAGAAGTTCCTTCATGTAGAAGTTTAGAAGAGGAAAAAACAATATGTAAATAAGGACATTAGAATTAAGATCATAAGTTGAGCCTGTTGGTTCATCTTTTGAAGTTTCAAAGGATTGAGATATTTTAGTGACCTTGGTATATTCAGCAATACTCCAAGGGAAAATAAAAATGTTGTGATCAACCCTCTTGGTGATCAGCAACACTCAACTAACACATTTTATTTTCTTAGAATTTCTATTTTGTAGGATTTGATGTATATGTATACAAGAGTACATAGTCTCTAACACATGGAGATAATACAAATGAATTTATGTCCCATTTGCAGAAGCATACATAAAATATCTTTTTGTTTTCATTTTTGGCAGAAATCATGATTGCAAGGAGGAAATAAGGGATACCTACATGAGTGAGTGATGATTGAGACAACGGGTACCCTAACAGGTTAGCATTCCCTCTCTGGGAGTTATCTAATTTAATAAAGGAGCCTCCAATAAAAATTCCACATACGCTTTATGCATCATAACAAGCAGTTGTTTGCAACAGCATAGCAAACTAACATGTAGCATGGGAAAAAATCCAATCAATCATGTGCAATCATCATTCTAAATATGCCTCAAGATAATTGCACATCTACCACTTTATTATAGTATAATTAGTATGATTATTATTAACTAGTATTTATGCAAAGATATCATGTCTTTAATTGCATTGATAAACCATTGCCCTTTTATACTATGAGGTGTCATTACACATCATCCCAATCTATAATACCGCTTTACCTCATGCATTCCCATAATCGAATCAATTAATTTTATTCCTTTTTTTGTGCTCTATGTGCATCAGTCTCGAAGTTCAAAAAAATACTCAAAACAATCCTACACATTTCAATTTTACATCATCTCTCCAAAACTATGTGATTTCATTACTAGAGCCAAGAAAGTTGCATATTGAAAATAGGTGGAGACTTGATACACTTTGAACCGAGAGAGAATTATCAATTCCTTAAATATCCATAAATTCTACGGTACTTTCACAATAGTGGGAGGTTAGACTATATAAATTGATTGCAAGGTTTCAATGAATCGATGGTCAAAGAATTTGTAGCTACATTAAGATATGGTGAAGTAAATTTCAAGGGTTTATCAGTAAGAATTCATGATGAAATTTTGGTCAATGTGACTGGAATTATCACACAAGGTGAACCTTTCCTTGAGAAAGAAAATATGGAAGAACCCAGATGGGAATTTCTTTGATGTAGAAGATGTGTTCATCAATGATCACCAAGATACTTACATAACTTATTACAAACCTCTTTGGGCTGAAATTGAAAATTATATTATCAAGTTTTTAACCTACGAGGGGAGGTACTCTAGGTTATACACAATTCATTTTAAAGTGCTCAATAATTTCAAGAATAACGAATATGTCAATGTGCCCAAATTCTTGAATGAAATTTTAAAAACCATGGGTAGGGTGGAACAATGAGGAAAGTGTTCTATTTCACATCACTGTGTCATCACTTTGATAATCAAATTCACCCTATAGAGGCAATAGCCTAACATAAGGTGGGATGATTTTTCACGAGATAAAGACATTAATGAATTACTAGGAAATAGAGGGAAGAGAAGAAGAAGTGTAGGAAGTTCTTCAACACAAGCATCAAAACCCTCAACATCAACTTCCCAACCTAAATAAATTCTTGTTTCTGATAATTTTCCATCTTCTAAACCAAACCCTGAACCAATCTCACCTAAAATAATATTTATTGTTGAAACCCTCCCAGATATCTCTACACCCAAAGGAAAAGAAAATCTTCCAAGTCAACCCTTACACCTCAAAGGCGCAATCATAGGCTAAAGACAAAAATAAAAAGACCCCAAATCCCAAAAATATCCAGACCATATCATTTGATAGTGATGTGGAAGCTGTAGAGGGAGAAATTGAGCCCACACCACTAGAAACATTACAAGACAATAGTGATGTTGCACTTTTTGAGAAACCATTCCTTGAAGAGAATTTGGAGGGACAAGAATACCACCACCAAAATGTGGATACAATGGGTGTGAAGGAGGTTCAATAAGATATAGGTGAATAAGGTGGTGTAGAAACTATACATGAATTCCCTAAAGAGTACATGGAGCAACATACGAGAGTTAGTTTATGTTGATCTAAGTCATGGAGTGCAAGAAGGAAAAGATATTGAAAAGAAAAGCGAGGAGACAATTCTTGTAGCCATATGTCATGAAGAGGGTATGAAAGAGGAAACTTACAAGTAAGTTCATGAACAAGAAATTGGTGAATATATGCCCCAAATTGTTGAAAATTTTATTGAGAACCTTGTCCATGGAATTGAGAAAGATCAAATGTATGTGGAAACTAAGACATTACTAGAGAACATTCATGTAGTTACTTGATGAAATAATTAAGCAATTGTTGGAGAATATGCCACATGTTATCCTACATAAGTCAGATATAGCCCCATTACAACCATAAATTATCATTCAAGAAGTTATAAAAGATCATGTCAAACCAGTTTATAGGAACATGGAGAAACAAACAACATTGTTGGATTATTGGGTGTATCAATTTGAAACTTATGTTAATAAGTTAAAAGGAAAATATGAAATAGAAAATAATAACTCATATTCTATCACCAGTAAGAAATTGACAAAAAGAGAGGGAAATTAAGGAAAAGATAAATAAATTAAAAGGTTAAAGAAAAAGAAAGAAGAAACAATTAAGGTTGTCCATGACATATTTAATTATAGGCCCCCTCTAACATTTATGTTATTTTATTGAAAGAAAAATATTGGAGCTGAAATTTACATGTGTCAACTCGACATTCCATTTAACATTAGTGCAGTTAGGAGATTCTTTTGAATATATCTAAAAATGAATTGTTAAATTCAGCTCTTATTGTGTGAAATATACATATATAATTATGTTATTGAGTATGACAGGATTGGATTCTAGTCGTCTACATTGGAGATGTTCTAGTTAAAGAACTTTGTTCTTATTTTCTATATGATTTAGACAGAGAGAGACATATGGAAGAGTACAAGCACTTGGAAAAGGTACAACCATTAATGATCAAGGATGAATATGCAAATACTAAGGAAGTTATTGAATAATATGGAAAATATATGGAGAACAGGGAAATCAAAAACAAGGTATGGAAGATGTGTAAATAAGATCATGAGGAAGTTAGGGATAAGATTAAGTACAATGAAAAAGTGATGGTATATGCCTATAACATGTATTGGAACTAAATGTCCCCTGAGATGTAAAAGAAAGAAATGCACTCTTATCATAATATCATTCCAAATTTAAGAAGAGTGAATGCATACATTGATCTTTCTATTGCATTCACAAAAACTTGGTGTCTAATTGGCTATCACCCACCAATATTCTACTTTACTATACTACATTGGTCTTGTAATCATCCCTTAGATGAAATAATACAAGATAATGTCATGAATAGGAACAAGATGAATCATGGTTACTTCTTCTTATATCCAAAAGAGAAACCTACTCCAGTAGATTTTAGACACTTATGCAACACCATTCAAGAGGAACCTAAGAAAATTGAAGATCCTAAGAAACCTGAATGAGGACATTCAAGAAGTTAAGTCTGGGGGTGTGATGAGTTATTTAATTCCCTTTCTAAACAACTCATCTTCTATAAATTGTTGAACCATTTGAATCCTTGTACTTGTATTCCCTATTATGTTGCTAATACATTTCATTATAACATGAATGTATGGCATGAATATTAATTAATATATTTATTACTAGTTAACTTTATTTTGAGGTATTGATAGTATGAATTTATTCTTTTGATTACAATAAGGTGTTTGAATGATGTTTTGTATGATGTCAACATTATTTACAAGAAACTTATTATATGTAGCAAATCACATGCGGCCGAAGGATCCAAATGCGAAACCCATCTCGTAGCCAAAAGGAATAATCTAAAACTAAGGGATCATACACAAAAAATATCATCCAACCAAAGGAATTTTCTAAAAAAAGTGTTTTTAGTCAAAGGAAGTCACACACATTAAATGAGTCATGATCCTAATAATCTCGTTGAACGTGGACTCAACACTCAAGTTTTCACGTGTTGATGGAAGAAGAAATTACAATTAAAACATGAGAACTAGGAGATGAATCAACTCTAACATCTGATTATGTGTTGTAACTTAATAAGGAACTAATTGATTAAATTCATGATTTGGGAACTAATTGATTGAACTAATCGGTTACTTAAGTTATGTGATTGACATATAAACAAATGTTTGTTAATCTTGTTGCATGCATTGAGTATTCAAATTATTTGGTTGAGATATTTTACTTGATCTGTTTGAACTCCCTACTGGAACTCATTTTCCTCACACTTTTGCTTTAATGAGATATATAAAAAGAAAAAGGATTAATGCCAAAGAGTAATGGGATAATGTATGTAGATCTAGATAGAGATTAGAGATTAGTAGATACACATAATAAATAATTGTCTTTGTATTCATATGTAATATTCATGCCAATACAATAAAAAGTATGAGTTCTATTCAGTAGTTCTAGGGATAAGCCTTAAGAGGGATTAGCACCCAAGGTAGGGCCCACTTGTGGTTTACTAACCCCTCCATAGTTTTTTTCTTTGTTTATTGCATGAGTAGAATTAACAAAAATTCATTCTTTATTTGCATTATGATTTTTTATGTTTTACCTTATTCATAGTTTTTTCTTTTAGTCTAAATTTAGTTTATTTCAAAGCATTGTTATTTATAGGATTGTAGTAACAAGAATTCATTTTCTTAACTCCTAAAATACCTCAGAATCTTGTGTATACAACACTAGCATTATTGAAAGTCTACATCCATTGGTTTGATAATTAAATGATTGTAGATTAATGAACAACATATTAATTGATGTAAGTTCATTTTACCCACCATTTTCGCAATTGTTTCATGGGATACTAGCAAGTTATAATGCTTTTGAGATGTTTTTCATTTCTTAGAAGTAGTTTAGGTTTTAGGAAACTAACCTAAAACTAACCCCCAATAATTTTTGTTGATTAATTTGAGATATTTAATGCATGCGCCATCTAAGAGATTCCCATGGTATATTTTTACCCAATCCATAAGTAACACAGATCTCTTCATATAATTATGAGGATTTTGAAGAATATATACTTTCCTCTATATAAGGTTTGTTGTTTGAAGATCCCTTTTCAAGTGAAATTTTAGAAGCTACTCATGAGCAACTAGAAATGATAGAAGAAGTAAACCAAAATTTTGAAAATGGGGCAACCACCTTTGAGTTTCCCATTTCCAACAATGATGAAGTTTTTGTTATGAATAATATTTCTCCCTCTTCCTTTCCTAACTTTCATGGATCCATGACTGAAGACCCGAACACCTTTTTGTTCAATTTTGATGTTTTATGTAGGAGCTATGATTATACCATTGATGCACATAAATTGAATCTATTTCCTACTACACTTAAAGATGTAGCCTTGAGATAGTTCATGGGTTTAGAAATAGATGTCGTTACCTCTTCAACACATTTGAAGGAGAAGTTTCTCACTAACTACCAGGATTATTATAGAATGAGTAGTAGAGGAGGCAATGAAATCTATAAGATGGAATAGAAAGAGGATGAACCGTTGAATAATATCTATAAATATTCATGTTCTCCATTCAAGTAGATAACACACACAAGACTACCCCCCGAATCTCTCAAATTACACTTTTTAAATGGACTCAGTGAGGAGGAAATTGATGCTCTAGATCCAATAGGAGATGGAGCCATTTCAAAATATTTCTTTGAGGATATTTTTGAATCATGCAGGAATTACTCCAAAGCCACTATGAAGATAATAAGACATGTAATATCAAGAGGTGGATAAACTACAAAAATAATTGCGAGACATATCCAAGCCAAAGATTGTCTACATGTTTAAGAGCATGAAACAAGATATTTTCAAGTACATGGTCACTCAACTAGATTCTCTACATGCCAAGAATAAAAGAGAATATGTAGAGGTAACAATCAAAAATTTATGTCATGCATGTAGAAGTAAGAAATCAGACTACAGATGTAAAGGATTTGCCAGATTGCACAAGAAAGGGAGGCTTCACCTAAATTTAAGATTTTGGAGATAGAGGATGGAAAATTCTTATAAGTTTCTCAAATAAATCTACAATCACCAAGAAAATGAGGTAGGCTACAAGACCCTATGTCAAAATTTCAAAATTGGTCTAGTAATCCATATATGTAACCCCCACCTTAGGCTAATCTGCAACAAGGTTGGGCTCCATACCCTAGCCAATACTAGTAAAAATGGAAACCTCAATTTTTAGGCCAACAATAATGGAAACAACCCCCAATCATGGTAGCAACCTTGGAGAGGAGGGAAGTCATAGAATAACCCACCTCTTAATTACCAAAAATATTACCAGTAACCTCCTTATCCATAGCAACAAGCTCTAATGCTAAATCCCTAACCTAGATCTCAACCAAAAGCAACATAGATACCTGATCAGCCAATGCCTAACCCTAAAAATAAATCTACTTAGCCAATCTATTCCAATGAGCCATATTAATACCCTACCTATTTCATTGATTTTAACAATATCCATCTCCGCTCAGGAAGAGAACTTCCTCCACCAAATGGACCCACCCATTATAGATATTGCAAATGAACCACAACTGTTGTAGATTGATCCAAAAATATGAAATCATGCTACAAGATGATCCGTAACAACCTGAATAAAGTTACTGAGAAATGGTAAAGTATAAACTAATGAACCACCATTTCTAGAGAGATTATAAGAAAATAAGACTGACCTCAAATCAAAATCTGATTCTGATTTTTTCAATTAGCTGAGAGATATTTGTGTCAAAATTCCATTGATTCAAGCAATCAAGGATGTTCCCATCTACAAAAAGTTGGTTAAGGATATATGCATTAAAAAATAGGAAGAAAGAGGAAGGATCCATCTACTATGCAAGTTATTAGACAATTGGTCGATATCATGCTTGGGAATTAAATTTTACCAAAGTATATAGATCTAAGAAGACCTTAGTAAATGTTACAATCAATGGCACAACAATAAATAACACTCTAATTGAATTGGGGGAAGCCATTAACATCATGAAAAAGAAAATTATGGATGATCTAAAATTAGAAGGACTAATGCCAATAACTACAATCTTATAACTTGTAGATAGATCAACAATGAGACCGAGAGAGTACTTGAAGACATAGTTGTGGTGGTAGACTTATGGGAATACCTGTTGAATTTATTTTTCTTCAATTAAAAGAATACTTAATAGGATGTCCTATCATCCTAGGGAGCCCATGGTTGGCCACTACCGATGCATGCATAAGTTGTGCATCTATCAACATGATTATTTCCAATGGAAGTGGTACTAAAAATATAATGCTTTATCCTCATACATGACCATTGAATTTTGAAGATCAAACCATCTAGCTAGAAGAACCAGAAGTAGATCAGCACTTTGTGCAACATCTTATAATGTTGTAGAAGTTGTGTAACATTAAAGGAAAATAAGAAGAGGTTATTCTCTCCAATGTCTTGAATAATAACTATGGAAGGAACAAAGAAGTGGATGATAGATTAAAGTTCTTAAAATTCCCCTTAAACAAAGTTATAATGCAAAAAATCACCAAGGACATTCCAAATAAGAATTGTGTCCTTCATTAACTTCTTCCTCATGAATGTGTATTGAATTCTGTTAGCAGAAATGTATGTTTAATGTTTTATATCTCCAAGAAAGTTGAGATAACCTCAGGAAGGCCACTAAATGTGAACATCATGCTCAGCATGTAGTAAGATAAATCTTTTATTTCTCTTCTATAAAAACAAAATGCATTGTTTGCATGGAATTATGGTGACATGCATGGGATTCATCCTAAGTTATGCACTCATAAGATTTATATCAAAGAAAATTGTAATCCAATCAGGAAGCCATAGAGAAGAATGAACCCAATAGTGAGAGACATTGTGAAAGAATAATTAAAGAAGTTACTAGATGTTGGATTTATATATCTAATTTCATATAGTCAATGGGTATCACCCCTTGTCATTTTTCCAAAGAAGAATGGAAAGTGGAGTATCTTCATAGATTATAGATATTTGAATGTAGCAACAAAGAATGATCATTTTTCACTCCCTTTTATTGATCAATTACTTGACACTTTGGCTGGTAAGAAATAATTTTATGTTCTTGATGGATCTAGTGGATATGATCAAATTCAAATTGTACTCAGAGGATCAAGACAAAACTACCTTTAAATTCCCATTCGAAACATTTACATATTATGTTATTCCTTTTGGCTTGTGTAATGCACCTGTTGATTAACTAAAATTAAATTAAATATAGATATATAATAATTTATCTAATCTAGAACAACATGTAAATATAGTAAATAAATTTAATAAGTACATATGTAAAGTGGCCAAAAAAATTAATCTAACGAAAGTAGAAACCTAATATGTAAGTAGAGTGAGGAAGTGACTCAACTGATAAAAGGATCTCAATAGAATATGTCTGAGAATAAACATCATAATCTAGAAGAAGGAACAATTGTGTAGAGGTCCTAAAGAGGAAAAATCTAGACTAAGTCGGTTGATCGGGGCACCTAGACAAGGATTGGGCACATCTTGGAACCCTAGTCTGTAGTATGGGCACTTTGGTCCATGCAGGAGGTCTAAAAATGAGTTTTACAGGTTTGGAAGGTGTTCTAAAAGCCTCCATGTATGTCACATTATATTTTTGCACTACACCAAGTGTCGTTAATAATCCAAGATGAAATAAAAACCTATAAGAGACCATAAGAAATATCAAAACTGTAAAAAAATAAGAGTATAAATGAATAGGTCAGACTAGCCTCAATTTCCACAATAGTTGACTTACTAGCTAAGAATTGTACCACATTCCAAACCCAAATGTAATTATAGTGTATGTGTGTATGATCATGTGCCCTAAGTTCTCTTGTGTCACGGTCAATTTTTTTAAGTAAAGCAAGCAATAACTAGATGTAAATATATAGTAAAATGGTGGATGAAATAGAATAGAATCCCTTCCTATAATTGTGTGTTGCAGATGAACCAACATTGTCCTTTGATATGGAGCTAAATGTATGAAAATGATGTCCAAATGCCTTAAATGAATACAAACCTAGGTGGAAGATAGTAGTGACTAGTGCTTGGTCTACCATTATGGAATAATAACTTTATATTTATAGGGTTCTCTTGATCTAATTTCGTCATTAACCCTGAAATGTCTAACTATAAAAATATAAGAAGATAAAAAAGCTAAAAATTTCCCAAAAGGTGGTAGGAAAGTTCACAAAGGATTGGGGTGCCTGGTGGGACCAGGTCACCCATGGACACCCTAGTACTATCCTAGGCATCCTGTCAATTCTAAAATAATGAGAAATGAATTTTTTTATGGGCATGAGGGTGCAAGAGGTTGGGAATGACGAAAGAAAATAAATTAAGAAAACCAAAATATAGGGATTAATTAGTACTTTCTTCACTCAAAAACATATGAAGATTAGTCTAAGACAGGACTAAATAATGTATAAGGTGCATGATTTTTTGTTTGCACTGCTACATTCCAGAGGGAAATCTTAAGTATATTTTCAGATCTAACAAATGATTGTATGGAGGTATACATGGATGATTTCATAGTCCATGACAACAGTTTTGAAGAAGCCATACAAAATATAGAAAAATTATTGAAGAGATGTAAAGATCACAACATGTCCTTGAGTAATGAAAAATTCTACATGATAATGTTTAGAGGTATAGTCTTGGGAAACTATATTTCTTATAATGGAACTTAGGTTGATCCAACAAAATATTTGTCATCATAAATCTTCCAACAAAAAAGAAAAAAAAGGATGTTAGGAGCTTCCTAGGCCATGTTGGATATTACAGAAGATTTATACAAGATTTAAACAAGATTGAAACACCATTGTTTTTACTACTAGGAAAGGATGTTGCATTTGAGTGGAATGAAAAATGTGAAACTACATTTCAAACCTTGAAGCAATTTTTGACGATTTCCTTGTATTAAGAGGACTGATTAGAACCTATCATTCAACATCTATACTTGATGCATCTGACCATCTTTGTTGGATTTTTTAGGATAGAAGGATGGAGTTATAAATTATGTAATTTATTACGTTAGTAAGAACTTGCAGCATGTTGATACATAGTCACGTAAAAGGAGTTCTTAGTATTTGTGTATCTTTGTCAATAAGTTCAGGCACTATATCATAGGTTATCTAGTGTTCATTCACATTGACCATGCTGCCATTAAATATTTGATCAATAAACTAGTAGTAAGAAGTAGGATTATCATATGGTTTCTCCTTCTACAAGATTTTGATGTCACAATATTGGATAATCCTGAAAAGGACAACGTGGTAGAATATTTCCTTTCAAGAATGGAGACTAATGATGAAGAATATGTAGTTGATGAATCTTTCCTAGATGAGCACCTATTTTTTATCTCCATAAAAACACCTTGGTATGCAGACATAGCCAACTATCTAGTTTCATGTAAAACACCTCCACACTACTTATATTATGAAAAGAAATACATAGTTGAAAAGAGTGTGCATTTTTCTTGGATAGCTAAATTTCTATTTCACACAGGAAAGATCATGTCATGAGAAGATGTATAGATGATGTCCTCAAAGCATGTCATAATGAAACTTGTTGAGGAAACTTTAATAAAAAAATAAGAACACATAAGGTGTTCAATAATAGGTTATTATTGGCTAACACTACATAAGGACATAAAATTATACACCAGGAGATGTGATAGATGTCAAAGAATGGGAAATCCTACCAGATCATATCAAATGTCATTCTGCAACCTCAGTTAGTCTTAAAACCATTCAAAAATGGGGCTTATACTTCATTGGTCCTATAGATCATCTCAGCAAATGGAATACATATTGGTATGAACAAAGTATATAACTAAGTGGATAAAGGTGAAGGCATTTCCAAGTCAGAAGAGTGATAAAGTAGCCAACTTTCTCTATGATCACATCTTCACAAGGTATAAAGTGCAAAGATAAATTTTTACTGATCAAGGTACACACTTTACTACTGATGTAATTTTATATCTAGCTAAAGAGTGTGAAATAAGGAATAATAATTTCTACACCATACTATTGCCAATCTAATGGCCAATTATAGGTGATAAATAGGGAGCTAGAAGTTATCGAAAAAAACCATTTCACTCCACATGAAATATTAGTAAAAATACTTGAAAGGTAGTATGGGCATTTAACAAAATGTGGAAGACAACAAATGGCTTCACACACTTCAAGATTTTGTATGGTAAGACTAATGTTATTCCTATTGAATTTGAACGTAAGACACTAAGGAATGCACTTGAACTAGGCATATATTTGTCGAAGCTCAAAGGCAAAGGATTCTTTAACTCAATGAGTTAGATGAAATGATAAGAAAAGTTATGCATAATATAGAAGTAGTGTAAAAGAAGAGGAATGAATGGTATGAAAGGTTCATCAAGATAATAAAATTTCAAGAAGGTGACTAGGAACTCTTGTTTGACTCAAACTAAAAGAACCACATGGGAAAACTCAGGACAAGGTGGTTAGGTCCATATGAGATTGAGAAAATATTTTCCAATGGAGTTTTGAAACTCAAAATCATAGATCCTATAAGGTTCAAGCTACTATTCAATGGACATAGGTTGAGATTCTACAAGAAGCCAACTAACGAAGTACCTCCATGTAGCGGTTTAGAGGAGGAAAAACAAGATAGAAATAATGACATCAGAAGATGATCCTGTTGATTCATCTTTTAAAGTTTTAGAGGATTGATATATTTCACTTGGCCTTGGTATATTCATCTTGCTTAGTAATCAATGACAAATAAAATTTTTGTTATCATCCCTCTTTGTGATCAACAACACTCAACTAACAAATTTTATTTTCTTATAATTTCTATTTTTAGGATTTTATGTATATGTAGTTAAGATTGCATAGTCTCTGACACATGGAGATAATGCAAAAGACCGGATGTCCCACTTAAAGCAACATGCAAAAATCTATGTTTTGTTTTTATGTTTAGAGAAACTCATTATTGTATGAAGTAAATAAGAGATACATGCATTTGTGAGTGATGATTGAGATAACTAGTACCCTAACATGTCAACATTCCCTCTCTAAGAGTTATCTTATTTAAGAAAGGAAACTCTAATACAAATTCCAAACACACTTACAACATCATAACAATGTCCGCAACATCATAGAAAACCAATATGTAGCAAGGGAGAAAATCAAATAAAGCATGTGTAATCATCATTATAAATATTCCTCAAGATAAGTGCACTCCTAACACTTTATTAAAGTATGATTAGTATGATTATTATTAATTAGTATTTATGCCATGATATCATGTCTTTAATTGCATTCATAAACCTCCACCATTTTATGTTATGAGGTGTCATTACATGTCATCCCACTTTGTAATACCACTTTACCTTACATGTTCCTGCATTCAAATCAATTAATTGCATCCCCTTTTGTTGTGTTGTGTGTGCATTGGTCTCAAATTTCAAAAACAAAATATTGAAAACAATCCCACAAAATTAAATTTTGTATCATTTCTCCAAAACTTTGTGATTGCATTACCAGATTCGAACAAGTTACATATTAAAAATGGGTGGAGACTTGATACACCATGAACTCGAGATAGCATTCTCGACTTCTTAGCTACCCACAATTTCTACACTAATTTTGTGATAGTGAATGGATAGATTATATAAATCGATTCCAATGTTTAATGAAATCGATGGTCAAAGAATTTTTTGCTACATTCAAATATGGTGAAGCAAAGGTCAAGCATTTATCAAGAAGAAATAGTGCTGAAATTTCAGCCAAGGTAACTGGACTTCCCACACAAAGTGAACCTTTTCATGAGAAAGAAAATCTAAAAGAAGCCAGACAGAATTTACTAATGTAGATGATGTGTTTGTCAATGATCGCCAAGGTATTTACAAAACTTCTCTCAAACCTCTTTGATGAAATTGTAAATTACATTATTAAATATTTTACCTATGAGGGGAAGTACTCTAGGTTAAACAAAGTTCATTTGAAATTGCTCAATCATCTCAAGAACAATGAATATCTCAATTTTCCCAATTTCTTGAATGAAATTTTGAAAAATATGGGTAGGGAGGCACAACGAGGAAGGTCTTCTCTTTCACATCACTTCCTCATCACTCTGATAATAAAACACACCCTATAGAGGGAATACCCTGAGATGATGTGGGATGATTTTTCATGAGCTAAACACATTGGTTAATTATGGGAAATTAAAGGAAGGGAATAAGTACTCGGAAGTTCTTCCACACACGTAGTTGAACCCTCAAAATCAAATTATTAACCTAAATAAATTCATGTTTATGATAATTTACCATCTTCCACCCAAACCCTGAACTAATCTCACCTAATAGAATATTTACTATTGAAAAACTCCTAAAAATATCTACACCCAAATCATCTACATTCAAAGAAAAATAAAATATTTTGATTCAAATCCTACACCGCATAGGCACTCTCATAGGATAAGGACCAAAAGAAAAATGACCTCCAAGCCAATAAGGACTGATGTATCACTTAATAGTAATGTGGAAGCTGCAGAGGGATAAATTGATACCACGCCATTGAAAATAGTGCAAGGAGGTATTGATGTTACATTTTGAGTATCCATTCCCAAAAGAGAATATGGAGGGACAAGAAGACAAAGCCCATAATGGGGATACAATGGGTGTGAAGGAGGGTCGAGAAGAGAGAGGTGAAGAAGGTGGTGGAGAAACTGTACAGAATTATCTAAAGAGCACATGGAGCAACATGTAGAGGTAGTTCATGATGATCTAAGTCATGGAGAACATGAAATAAAGGAAGTTGAAAAGGAAATTGAGGAGATAGTTCCTGCAGCCATAGGTCATGACGAGAGGATGGAAGAGGAAAATTACAATTTTGTTCATGAAATATAAATTGGTGAAGATATCCCTCAAAGCTGTTAAAAATGTCATTAAGCATCTTTTCCATGGAATTGAAAAAGAGTAGATGTCTATGGAAATTGAGATAGTATAGGATCACATTCCCTAGTAGTTCTTGATGAAATAATTGAGGAATTTTTAGAGAAGACACCATATGGTAGCCTATAATAGATTGATATAGCCCCATTGTAGCCATAAATTGTCTTTCGAGAAGTTATAAAAGAGCTGTCAAAGCTAGATTTTAGGAACATGGAAACATAAAAAAGTTAGATTACTAGGTGTATCAATTATAAACATATGTTAATAAGTTAAAAGGAAAATGGGAAATGGAAAATAAGAACTCATCTTCCAGTACCAATAACAAATTGAGGAAAAAGATGGGGAAATTAAGGTAAAATATAAATAAATTGAAAGGTTAAAGAAAAAGAAAAAGAAAGCAGTTAAGGTGGCCCATGACACATTCAATTGCAATCCCCCTCTATCCTTTATGTTATTTTCTTGAAATAAAATATGTTGGAGCTGAAACTTACCTGTGTCAACTCTGACATTCCATTTGACATTAGTGCATCTAGGATCTTCTTTAGACTATATCTAAAAATGCCTCATGAAATTCAGATCCTATTGTGTGAACTCTACATGTGCAATTATGCTCTTGAGTATAATAGGGATTGGATTGCAGTCCTCTACATTTGATATGTTCCAATTAAATAACTTTGTTCTTATTTTCTAAATGAGTTGGACATGGAGAGATAGTCGGAAGATTACAAGAACTTGGAAAAGGTATAACCATTGATGATCAAGGATGAAGATACAAACACTAAGGCATTTATTAAAGAATATGGAAAATATATGGATAATAAGGATATCGAAACATGGTATGGTAGATGCAAAAAGAAGCTCATGAGGAAGTCAAGGAAAATATTAAGTATAAAGAAAAAAATATAGTATATTCCTATTGGATGTTTTGGAAAGAAATATCCCTTGAGATGCAAAAGAAAGAAACGAAATCTTATCATAATCTCATTACAACATTAATAAGATTGAATGCATACATTGATCTTTCTATTGCATGTGCAAAAACTTGGTTTCCAATTGGATATCACCCACCAATCTTCCACTTTCATATACCACATTGGTTTGGTAATTATCCCTTGGATGAAATAAGAGATGATAGAGTCATGAACATGTACTTGATGAATGGTGGTTACTTCTTCATAGATCCTAAAGGGACACCTACTAATGTAGATTTCAGATAATTATGTAGCACCATTTAGGAGGAACCTAATAAAACATAAAATCCTAAGAAACTTCAATGAGAAAAATTCAAGAAGTTAAGTCTAGGGTGTGACGAGAGGTTTAATTCCCTTTCTAAACAACTCATATTCTATAATTTGTTAAACCATTTGAAGCCTTGTACGTGTATTCCCCTGTTATATAGCTAAGGCATTTTATTTTAACCTAAACTTATGGCTTGAATATTAATTAATAAAGTTATTACTAGTTAACTTTATTTTTGGTATTGTGAGTACACATTTATTCTTTTGAATATTTTTTTATTAGAGGTAAGAAGAGGGTTAAGGGGACCCTACCTCTTACATCAAGAAAGCTCCATGAGAGTAGAAAAATCCAATTATAATAAAATCAAAAAACCATAATATAAAAGTTCATAGTAATACGATCACTTAGGAGCTCATATAGTGATACTAACAACATCGAAGGAACTAACAACCATAGAAAGAGATAGTGAAAAAATAGATCACCCCACACTAAATTCATTTGTAGGATTTTTCAAGCCCCTCCAGCACCTTAGCCCATTCTTTTGCAAGAGAATCAATATTAACAACAAAAGAGCTCAGGTCTAAACCATCGAGGTCACCTTCTGTTTCCTTCCTTGACTATCCACAAAAAAATAAGAATTGGCAAGCTGCCCCATAGTTTGAAGGTGTTGTAGGGTTGACTTAATAGTCACGATGCTCCATTCCATATAGCTATGGAGGATATCTTTAACTTGATCCATTTCCCTGGTTATGGCCCCAAAGTTGGCCTTTAGGATCTCAATCTTGCCACCCTGCCCATTGCTAACTTCTTCCTACACCTACTCCTTCATCTTGTGCCAATCATTAAAAAGAAATTGGATCAATATCTTAGTGAGCCACATGTCCCCCTTCATCTCATCGAAATTAGCCACCATCCGGCTAAGTGATTTTCCCCTTTCAACGGTTTGACATGACCCATATCCTCATAGTGCTTATCCAATTGAGCATTTATAGGAGTCGGTGCACCTGCTTGCTAGACTCACCCTTAGTGTTCATCTCGGTTCTCGGGATTTGATTAGATTCAAGATCCCGTATGTTTTAGGCCATGACCAACTCCACCTCATCCTCTTCTGTAGCCATGTAGATAACTCTTCACAAAATGACTCGAGAAAATAGAGAGCTAAGAGCTTACTCGCACATGAAAAAATGCTTCTATAGTAGCGTATGCCGAGATAGAGTTCTCCAAAAATATGTGAAAATCACAAACCCAATCTTCTCATAATTAATAAATAAAATAAAATTCATCATATAACAAAGGATCATGATAGGATAGACACCACATGAAAGACCTTATACATGAGCATTAATGTCTTTTAATAAGTGTGTCCGCACCTTGGGATCGATAATTTCCACCTTCCTCAAAAGTGTCAAATCATGCCCACTAACCCCCATATTAGCAAAGAAATCAGCCACAACATTTTCTTCCCTACACACATGTTTGAAGGAGATAAAAATAAAAGAATGGGCCATTTGCTTAATACTCTTAATAGAGTTAAAATTGGCAATAGAGATGGGTCCTTTCTTATTTATGCTATTAATTATGTTCAGAGAGTCCTTGCTAGGTTTTTACCCATCCATTTAGTCTAGGGTTCAGACTGGGGGCCTAAGGGTAGAAGGTCCTAGACCCCACTTCAAGGAGAAACAAGATTCATGCTAAGAGAAAGACTTCTTTTGGGAGTTCAAGATAGAGAATTTAGCAAGGATGTATCTCACACAATGGGATCCAATTTTGACATGGGATTATTTTTTTCCTTTAAATATTCTTTTATTTATTTCCTTCCATATTTCCTAAGACAAATGTATTATAGAGAAAATCCATAAGAACTTCATACCCTCACTCTTAAAAGGACTAGTCCATTGGATCCACAACAATTTTACGGAGTCTGGGAAGACCCGCTTGACATCAAATATGTTAAGGATGTTTTCCCTAACCGAAAAAAGAAAGGGATAGTTAAGGAACAGTGTGAGGCATCTTCACAATCAAATTCACACAAAACACATCTATTAACCATGTGGAAATTTCTCTTATTCAGATTGCCAATAGTTAGAATATTATCATGGATAACCAACCACCAAAACATATTAATCTTGGGGATTAATTATTTGATCCATATGCTTCCCCAATTAAAATTATCACCTATCTTCTCATGAAAGAAATAACGATAGGCACTTTTGACCGAGAAAATACCATTTTCTTCCTTAGACTAGTATAAGCTATCTTCAATAGGATTCTCTCTATTAATAATAACTCCTCTTAATTTGTTGTTAATAGAAGAGATCTCTAAGCTGTTAGAATGATCCAAAGATATGGTTTTCCATTGTCCCAAAGGATCATCCAAATTGAAGTAATCTCTAACCTTAGTCCCATATTTGGACATAGAGTCTCTGTAGATAGTAGGGAAAATAGTCTTGAGAGGAAAATTCTCCAGCCAGTTGTCCTCCCAGAAGTTAATGGTGCATCCATTTCCAACAAGCCATTTGCATCCTTCAAATAACACATGTTTAGCCCAATTTAAGGACTTCCAAAAGCATGAAGAAGCATTAGAGTTCTGGGTACAAAAGCACCATTCATTAGCAGATAGGTTAGGCTAGTATTTACATCTTATGATACTAGTCCAGACACTATCTTCCTTTAATAGTCTCCAACTCATTTTGGCTAGCATAGCTTTATTCATTTTAGTCCAATCTCTGATAACAAGGACACCAAATTTTTAGGGAAACAAACCTTATCCCAGGCAATTATAAGAATTTTGTCTTTTGATTTAGTTCCACTCCATAGAAATCTATTTTTTATGCTCTCCATCTTGCATGCAATCTCAGAGGGTAATCTATAGATATACATCGTATAAACTAATAAATTATATATAGAGCATTTAATAAGGACAAATTTTCCCACTTGAGATACAGGTGATCCTTTCCACCCTTCATGTTTCTTTATAAATCTATCAATTAAGAAATTTCATTCAACATTCTTTGGTTTTTCCGTCCCTATAATCATACCAAGGTATCTGGTTTTTCTGTCCCTATTATTCTTTTGATTATAATAAGGTGTTCAAATGATGTTTTTATGATGCCAAAATTTTTACAAGAAAATTATTATATGCAAAAACTCACATGCAACCGAAGGATCTATACAAAACAACATATCCACACCAAAAGGAATCATCTCGCAACAACTCTCATGCAGCCAAAGGAATTTTCTACACAAAAGTGTGCGTAGCCAAAGGAAGTCACACACATTAAAGAAGTCATGATCCTCGAAGCTCATGGAATGTAGAATCAACACTTGTTTTTACACGTGTCGATGGAAGAATTAGTTACAATTACAACATGAGAACTAGGAGATGACTCAACTCCTACATTTTTGTGTTGCAAATTAATAAGGAGTTAACCGGTTAAATTCATGATTTGGAAATTGATTGATTGAACTGATCAGTTGCTTAATTTATGTGATTGAAATCTAAATACATGTTAGTTAATCTTGTTATATGGACTGAGTCTTTGAATTATTTGATTGAGATCTTATACTTGATTTGTTCAAACTCCTAGTTGAACTCTATCTCCTCATGCTTTTACTATAATGAGATGTACAAAAAGAAAAACATTAATGCTGAAGAAAAATAATTTAATGTATGTAGATCTAGATAAATATTAGAGAGTAGCAGATACATAGAATACAAAGGTTTATTTGTATTCAGATGTAATCTTCATGAGAGTACAATAAAAAATTTGAGTTCTATTTAGTAGTTCTAGGACAACTCTTAGAAGGGATTAGTACCCAAGGTAGGGCCCACTTGTGACTTTATAACCCCCTCCATTGTTTGTTTCTTTTTTATTGCTTGAGTATAATTAGCAACAATTCATTCATTTATCTACATTATGAGTTTACATGTTTTACCTTAGTTATAGTATTTACCTTCGAGACTAAATTTAGTTTAATTTAAAGCATTGTTATTTATAGTATTTTAGTGACAAAAATTCATTTCCTTACCTCCTAAAATACATATAACTTTGTATACAACACTCTAATTATTGAAAGTCTACATCCCTTTGTTTGATAATTAAATAACTCTAGATTAATGAACAACATATTAATTACTGCAATTTAATTTGCACCACCATCCATCCTAGGAATTTTTCACTTCTCGGGACTGAATTTTTCTACTAACCCACCATCCAATATACTAATCTATTTTCTTGTTGATTTTCTCTTTATTGTGTAGGTAATCAAGATCCCTGTGAAGAGGATATTTTACACCTGTATCCATCATCATCTCATCTAGAGGTAGCCTTAAACCATCTCATATTAGAGTTGTTTGTTTTCTTAATTACCATTTCACTAATATGAAAAAGGAGCGAGAAAATTAGTTCAACAATTTGATTGGTAGTGAAGTGATGAGGTGGTAAGAAGTGTTGTTGGAGCGTAATATCATGGTACATTTTCATGGTATTGTGCATGATTCTTAAAAACTAATTTTTGAGTGTGAGCTCCAAAGGATGTTATGATGTCTAACATGTTTATTAAGATGTGTCAAAAGTGTATATGGGTCCACAAGGTGTTATCAAGGCTAGGATCAATAAATAAAGTATTGGTACAAGTGATTCTAGGCCTAATCCTAGACCTAATGTATTCATAACATGAAGAATGGAGAAAAAAGGTATATGTGAGTTAGTGCAAGCATGTTTGGAGCATTTTGAGGTTGCATAGCATATCTAAGAGGTGAATAAGGTCTACTTTCATATGTTTAGTGCATGATTAAGGTCCTTTAAAAGCATGTTCTATAAGAAAAGTCAAGGTATGCATGGTGAGTTACGTATGAGCATACATGATTGAGTATTGGATATCATAAGGAGGGAATTCTAGAGATATGGTCCAAGTTTTAGGTTAGGAGGATGAAAGAAAACTATAAAAGTGGTTTTGATCTCTATTCCCAACTTGTTAGGAATGTTTGAATGCTCCTCCACACGTGTGTACTATACATTGGGACACGAGAATTTTTGAATTTTAGGGCATGAAGCTAAGAAATTTAGTAAGTAGAATGAGGTAAAATGGATGTCATAATTTTATGAACCATTATTAAGAAGTCAATTATCTTTAAAACCCTTGTAGAACCTTAGTGATAGGTAATATATTATTAGTATAGCCATAAAATGGATTGGAAAATATAATGTGATTCTTTAAGGATGTGGATGAATCTTTAGAGCTCATGTTGGTGGCATTTTCATGTTCCACGTTTTATGGTAAGGTACAGGAAAACCCTTTTTTTTTGGATATTTATAGGTATAGGCATGTGTAGCAGGTCTCATGATGAAAGTCCTGGTGTAGGTGTGATGAGTCAGGTAAATCCCCTTTATGAACAACTCATCCTGTATAATTGTTTAAGCCATTAAAGCCATGTTATTTTATTTCCGGGTATATTGGTGAACTTTATCATCAAAACCTAAACTTATGGTATAATTACTTATTAATATAGTTATGGTTAGTTATATTTATTTTATGGTGTTTTGATTATGCATTTATTCTTATGATTTCAATTAAAATTTTGAATGATGATATGTATGATGCCACTCTTGGTTGTAAGAAATGTGCTATATGCAACAACTCGTATGTAGAAAAAGAACCATCTGTAGCTACTTGTCCATAGCCAAAGGACATGTCCACAACAACATATTTGTAGACAAAGGGGATCACCTACAACAAAGAAGATATGTTATGAAGATTTATTGGAATGTGAAGAGAGACACTCCAAGTATGTATGTGTCATTAAAGGATCAGTTACAAATGGAACATTAAGAACTAAGAGATAACTTAACCATGGATCTAATTATTTTCTCAGTAATCTTATGAAGAAGTAATTGATTGATTAGTTAACACATGATTTAAGGAATGTGTCGATTACTTGAGTTACGTGTTTGATATCCGAACACTTTTTTAGTTATGTTAAATGTGTTGAAACTCTTGTTGATCTATTTAAGATCTTCCAATTGTTCTATTGAATATATTTTACTTAGTTTGTTAAAATCCTATTTGAACTCTTATTCTCACATTTTTGCTATAATTGATAAGTAAAAAATAAAATGGTTAATGCTGGAAATATATCTAGAACATAGAAGAATAGAATATTCAAATATAGAATATTGATTTGACGTAATGTTCATGCCACTTTAAATAAATATATGAGTTTTTTTATTATCCTTTAGCTACAATATTTAGGAGGTATTAACACCCAAAGTAGATCCAACTTGTGGTATTCTAAACCCCTTCATAGTTTTATTACTTTGTTTCATTGTATGACTAGACTAGGAAGCAATTTATCTTCTTTATCTACATTCTAAATTTGCAAGCTTTGTTTTAGTAATAGTGTTATAAACCATTTAATTTTAGTTCTAAGTTTTAATTTTGAGAATTATTATTGCAAGAATTTTTCTTTCAATTATTGTAGTGGCATTTATTTCTTTCCATATGTCCTAAATTATTAGTAACTATATATACAACACTCGACATTATTCAAATTTCATGTCCCCTAGTTTTATGATTAAATGATTGTGATTTAATGAACAACATATTAATTACTGGAATTTGAATTACACCACCATTTTTAGCTTCATTTATTGGGATAATACCAAGTTATAGGTTATCGATAGGTTTTGTATTCCTTAGAAATAGTTCAGGTTTAGAAAATTCCACCTCTAACCCCCCACTAATGTATTTTGATTGAGTTGAGTTATTTGATGCATAAAATGTCTAAGGGATGCTCATCGTACATTCTTACCAAATACACAAATAACACAAATTTATATATTTGATATTGAAGAAGACATATATTCCTTTATACAATATTTTATAGTAGAAGATCCCCTTCATGTGACACTTCTTAGGTTTCTCTTGAAAATCCTATCATGGTAGAAGAAGTGAATCAAAATTTTAAAGAAGGGGAAACTATATTTGTCTTATGAATCTCCAACAAGGATCAACCTATTTTAATGAAGAATATCTCTACACCAACCCTCCTTATTTTCCATGGATCCATAACTAAATACCCAAACACTTTCTTATTTTTGTTTGATGTTTTATGCAAGAGCTATGCTTATACAACTCGATGCGTACAAGTTGAAGTTACTTATTACACTCAAGGATATAGCCTTGAGATGTTTTATGGGCCTAAGAAGAGATGTTATTACTACTTAGTAGTAGATGAAGGATTTTTTTATAAATTTTCTTTCTATGACACAAAAATACACTATTTAGGACATGTAATAAGTAAAGATGGAATTGCTGTAGATCCTTTGAAAATTATAGCTATAATAGAGTGGCTGCACTAATAATGTACATGAAGTTAGAATCTTCATGGGACTTGCTAGCTATTATAGGAAATTTATAATAGATTGTTATAAGATAGCTGCACCAATAACTTCCTTACAAAAGAAAGATAAAAAGTTTGTTTGGAGTGAGAAATGTGAAATTGCATTCAAAACCTTGAAGGAACAATTAACTTCAGCACCTATTCTTACAGTACTAGATCCTAATGGAGATTTTATGGTAGTAACTAATGCATTAGGTGAAGGTCTAGGTGGTATTTTGTTACAAAATGGTCATGTCATAGCTTATAAAAGTAGAAAACTAAAGTTACATGAGTTGAATTATGCTCCACATTATTTAAAGCTTGCTGCCATTGTTCATGCACTACAAGTTTGGAGACATTACCTTCTTGGTAAACCTTTTGAATTGAAAACTAAACACCTTGGACTAAATTATATATTCACTCAACCAAATCTTAATGCAAGACAATGAAGGTGGTAAGATTTTTTGTCTCAATATGATTTTGACATCAGTTATATTAAGGGTAAAGAAAATAGGGTGGCTGATGCTCTAAGTCGTAGGAAGCACATTTATGCTCTTATAACGTTAAGAAATTAGTTTAAGGATGAAGTAAAAATTGTTATGGAATCTAACTCTTACTTTCAGCAAGTAAAAGTAGCGCTTGCTGTAGATTCGAATGATTTGAGGTATAAAGGTTTTGCTTTGATAAAGAAGGAATCTTATAATTTGAAAACAGAGTCTATGTACCTTCGCTAAATGATTTGAGAAAGAAATTGTTAGTAGAATTTCACAATTCACCTTTTTCTAGACACCATGGCATTACAAAAATGCTTGCTGATATAAAACAACAATATTTCTGGAAAGGAATGAAAAAGGATGTTCTAGACTATGTGACACATTGCCTTGAATGTCAATGTGTTAAGGCAGAAACATATGCACCTAGCTGGTTTTTTTATCCTCATAGCATACCGAAGTACAAGTGGAAAGTAATAATCATGGATTTTGTACAAGGGTTACCTATGTCAAGAAATAAGCATGACATTATTTTAGTAGTTGTGGATAAACTAACAAAAGTAGCACATTTTATTGTTGGGAATTTGAAGGATGATTCTCCTATTTTGGCAAGAATATTTGTACATAAAATATTCAGATTACATGGAGTACCTAAATTAATCATTTTGGATAGAGATCCTAGAATGAAGTCAAGATTTTGGCAAACACTTGATGCAACTCTAGCAACTAAGCTGAATTTTAGTTTTATGTATCATCCGGAAATAGATGGATATACTGAAAGAGTAAATCAAGTTTTAGAATATATTTTATAGATGTATTGCATGGATCAACAATATAAGTGGGAAGAGTACCTTCCATTAGTTGAATTTGCATACAATAATACATATCATGCTTCTCTTAGGACAACATAGAGGATAAAGAGGTAGTTGGACCTAAAATTCTTACTGAAATGGAACAACAAGTAAAATTGATTCGTGAACGCTTGAAATAAGTGGCAGATAGGTAAAAGAGTTATGCTAACTTAAAGAGGGTTGATAGGAAATTTGAATTGGGTGAGAAAGTCTTTCTTAGGTTAAACCAAAAATAGTTCTAAAACTTTTGGCAAGGCTACCAAGTTATCACCTCATTATGTGGGACCTTTTGAGATAGCTAAAGTAATCAACCCCGTATCTTATCGTTTAGCATTACCTCCGCTTTATCATGAATGCATGATGTTTTCCATATTTCTTTGCTTAATAAATACATTTTAGATTTATCACACGTGTTAAATTGAAATTCCTTGCAGGTCCAGGACCCAAGAATAATCATGGTTAAACCCATACGAGTTCTTAAAACTCATCTATTACATTTGAGAAATCATGAGATAATTCAATGCAAGGTCCAATGGGACTAGTTTAATGAAGAAAGTGCAACATGGGAAAACCTTGAGGATATGAAAACTACTTTTCCATATCTATTCAAACAGGATTGATTATGTTGACTGATAAAAAACATGTGATTTAATCTTTGTATTACAATAAGTATGCCAGTTTTGGGAAGATATTTATTTATTTCGAATAAATAACTATATAATGCTGATTTCTAGAATTTAATTAATGTTGATATGTTTTTGACATATGGTAAGAAAAGTGAATAGGATGATTTTTCCTTGATGCAATCTGTTAAAAATGAGATAATCATTGGGATGATGATTCTTTTTAGGAGGGAACCATTTAACACCTTCGACAACTGATATATTCCTCTCTTGCATTCAAGTGTTGACATGTGATTTTTGGACAAAGATGTGTTCTTTTGACTGTTGAAGATCATGCTTGATAAGGATAAATATTTTATGTTCTTAAAATCATTAGACTGAAATTATATGGTTGTCAAGAATTCATTTTCACTTTGGAAGGAGGAGTTGCAATCTAGTTTTAAGAGTTGCAGACTTATTTCTTCTTCTGACTCATCCTTGGATCAATTTTAGTGATCCAAGGAATGTTTCAAGTCTTCTTCATAGACTGAATGGTAAAATTGACATTCAGTAGTTTAAGGGACATAGAAGACTGAATTTTGTATGATACTAATTCTTGGTCTTGTTTCAACGTGTTTTCGTTCAACTGTATGTTTGTGCCCAGGTCTTTGGTGATTGATCTTGGCAGGACATTAAGGACTTAAGCAAAAATTCAATTCTCTGAGGAGAAGCTCAGAGTCCTAAAATCTAAGGACTATCCTAACGGTAACCTAAGCTAGGTAAGAACAGCTAAGTTCTAGCTATGTTTACTTATTGGAATTTTTCTAACCTAAGCCTCTTATTCTAATTTTGGGATTGGCAACCTAACCTAAGAATTGTGCTAAATGGATTAGGGAAGGGTTACTAAAGTGATACTAGGCTATTTTAGCTATTACCTAATAACTAAAGGGTTATGAATTGAACCTAACCTAAGGTGGGAATTCTAATGGCTAATGTTCTAAGACCTATGTTAGTAATTGTTAAACTAACCTAAGTCTATTTGAATCTAACCTAAACTATTAAAGGGAACCTAAAGGGGGTCGCATGACACAAGGGAGATGGTTCTAATAGCATTTAAATGATTTGAAAGGGGTTTAAATGATAAGGTATTGCAGATTTGGTAGGGGGCCAGTGGACTTGGTGGAGGCCTACGTGGAAGCTCCACTAATAGATGGAATTGTATTTTTGTGTTGATTTGGCATTCACCAGATTTAGGAGGTGGTGGTAAGGAAATATAAGCAGGAATTTTGGATTGAATAGCATTTATGGAATTTATGAGCCTCGGTCTTTACATGTAAACCATCTTGGAAACTTAGGAGGTGGGTTTGTAGGAGGTCATTTGGTTTTTCTTATATGGCGGACTTTGCTCTACATGGAGCTAACTGGTTCTTAAAACTAGCAGTTTGACCATCACTTCAAAGCTATTTTTGGTTTCTTTGGCCTATTTTTGATTGAAGGAAAGTATATGAGGTGTAGGAGGAAAATAAGTTTGATTGTTGATCTTTCGTGGAGGAGAAAAAGAGTTGGAAGCTCGGCTAGAAGTCTCCTTCAATTTGGTGGAAGCACTATCAGGCATGATAGGCTCTAACTATTAAAATTCTTTGTGTTCTTCTAAATGAATCATTAGAACAACTCTACTCTCATGAGATTCTTGTTTTCATGTTTGTTTGGTTATTTTTCTTGCTAGTTTTTATGGATCCTTGTGTGTTTGATTTGAATCCATGGCAAAATAGTATTGTTTTGGAAACTGGCTTTCTATGCTAGTTTTACGACCTGCATGCAAGTAAAAATGGTATTAGAACTTGTTTTGTATCTCTGTTATGCTCTCTAGATCTTGTATTCGATGGTTATGTGCTTTGAACTGACTTTTGTGACAATAAAAGCATATGAGCTTAGGGAAACTTGAGTTTTATTTTATATTTCTTCTAGGTTGCATTCTTTGGATGTAGACTCAAGTTGAAACTTTTTGTTTTGTTTAAGCTTGTGTTGGAGCTTTGTTTGAATGGAACCACTATTTTGGAAACTTATGTATTACTAAAATGTTGCATGGAGTTCGTATTTATCACTGTACTTGCATTATTTTGCTTGTGAAGTTCGAACGTTGTGTGTGAAGCTTGGGTTCGACACTGAACTTTGATTTAACACTTGAGTGTTATGAGCTTATATTTTGATCGATATATTTGATTCTGTTTAGGCATTTTTGTATTGGGTTATTCTTTTGTTAAAATGTTTAGCTTATAACTCTTTATTTTTGCAACTCACTCACCAGGAGACTAGGTGAAAACTTGTTTGAGTTGTTTGAAATATTTTGAGCTTTGGAACTGGAAACATCTTAAGGAATGTTGAAATTCTTTTTTTTTTTTTTACTGTATCAACTTCTTGAGATAGTATGAGCATGGGAATTGAAGGAAGTGTTATCTCCCCACTATTTGGAAGAAACCCACATTCGGGTTGACTGTATTAGTTTGTACTAAGGCACCACTGTCATAATTTCGTGGTTGTGAAGTTTTGTTTTGATGTTTCATTCTTGTTTCTTTGGAATTTAAGACCTGAGACAACTTCTGTATTGGGCGTTTTGGGTTCTAGCTCTCCCTCTCTTCTATCTCTTTGAATGAATCGGGTCTTAGTGGAAGATTTGGGATATTACCTTGGACACTGAAATAATTAGGAAGGATTCCTTCTCTATTCAGTTGTATTGAGTTTGATTCTTTTGAATTTCGAACTACTTACCTTTTGTATTCATGTAGAGGCATTTGTAAGTCTCCAATCTTGGGTTGTGGGTAATTCTGAACCTTATCGTTTATTGATTTGGGATGCTATTCTTGACTGAAACAGTGAATAGATGTTGGTTTCACTTTGAGAAAGAAAATTTATATATTTATGTATTCTTTTTGAATAGTATATTGGTTCGGGTCTGCATTATGCTTTCAACCAGATATGAATTGAAACTGGAACTCCTTTTGTTCAGTTGTATGAAACGATTCATTAATGGACCTTTCCTTAGTAGAGTGACTTTTTCTCTGTCCTTGGATAGGCTCAATGTTTGAAATTTTCTGTACTCGATTCCATTTTGAGATATTGATTTCTCATGACTTGTTGGTCTACCCTTGTTCGAATCATTGATTGAAATAATGTTGAGAGCTAGTAGCGGGAAGGTTCTATTGTTAAGTAAATTGATACTTATGGGTTGATTGTTGTTGACTAGTCTTGTCTAGTTTATATGGATAGGAGTAGGTTTGTCTCTTGTACTCCTTATCCTTTGTGAAGAACTTGAGTAGAGATTAACTCCTCTTTGGAGCTACCTTGTTTGTGAGCATTGATTTTTGATATTTGATTGATAATTTCTAACATGTAGAGTTAGAATTGGAGTTGTAGTTGGACTGTTCTAGTTTTCCTTACCTTCTTGATTGGTTATGGAATTCTGTTTGATGTATATTCTAATGATTGAATGTGCAAAATTTTTATTCAGAAGGGGAACAAGTAACTCATGTTATAATCTGGTCTATTTGTATGATGTTATAGGTTCGGGCATGGTATATAATGGTTCTTCTTATTCTTACTTAGGATATAGATGAATCATCCTTGAAGGAACCATGTTGTATACATTTATTCTATCTCATAGAAAATATAATTGTGGTATTCTATTAGGATAGAATTATGAGACAATGGGATGGAAAGATATATTGTTGTTTACAAGCCATTGATAGAATTATTAGAACTTTAAGATCTTAGGCAGATATTGTTTATTATATTCTGCTTTTCTCTTTAAAGTTGATCTAGATTTATTAATGAACTTCCTTTCTTTTTGTTATCACTTATGCTGATTGTATGATGATTTAATTATCTCATTAAAGCAGTGTTTCTTTAATGATACAATTAGTGGAATGCACTTCATTTTAATGATTAGTGATTATCATGCTCAGTTCATTGAACTGACTCATGCTAGCTATTTTTGCAGATGGATGACTTAAGTGGTAAAAGAAGGAAAAAATTATATGATGCATTAGCTGATATATGTATAATTCTTAGTAAAGAATTCTGATTCATTATTTTGTTGTATTGAAAAGAAAACTTGTATACTTTATAGAATGAAGGTTGTTGTTATGCAGATGCCTAAAGAGCATAGTCTTGTAAATTTTATAAGTTGTAATGATGAATTACGAGTTGTGATTTATTTGCATTGGTTGTGTAAATTATCTTGTACTTTTATAAAGAAGATGAAAGTTCCATCTTGTTGATATTCTTTATATTATGTTATGCTTACTTTGTTATCTTTGATAAGATGGATAATGGGAATGATATACCCAAATACTTAATCATTTAGAGGAAGAATTTATCTCTCTCAATTGAATATAAACAAAAAAGGTTGGGAGATATGATTACTAATTATTGGACTTCATTTTCTATGAATTCTACTTTAATTGGATGTATACGAATGTTAGAACCTTCCTAAAAGTTATTGTACATTTTAAATGAAACTTATGATACAATGTCCTGTTTTGGTTAACTGTTGGTTAAACTAGGAAAATGAACATTAAAAGCAACCATAAGTTTAACAAAATTCTTTAATACTCGATTGATACAAGTATACAATAAGAACTTACAAAGTGTTGGATTAGGGTTTAGCAGGGTTTCTGTAATCAAGACATAATCCAAATTAATAATGTATTAACATATCCTTGGGGTATGTACATCTTGATGAGGAAGTTTTTGTAGGATCTTTGGCACATGCCAACTTCATGGCTTTAATTTCAAGAAGACTTGGGTCTTCTTGAGAATACAACATTGTAGTTGACATGTGGCATCACCCTTCCGCATTGATCATCTAGATCTACACGTAACAAGAACTTGGACTTGAACTTAGTTTCTCTCTTGGTTAAGTAAGGGGAATATTTTGAATAGGAATTACATTTTAATGGCTCAGGGTACCTTAGCACATCTGGTTGACTTAGTTCAACCAAGTATGCCCATTTACCCTAAGCCATTGTGAGCGTCTTCCTATAATAAGTTATGTTCCTAACTAGGGCTAGGGTTAAACTTGGGACAAGTGGAGTGATGGTAAGTCGGTAAAGACCAATCGTGATAATAGAGGAGTGAGGTGGAGGATGTATTCCAATATGACTAGTATGCCATCTAGGAATAGTGACATACATAGTATGTTGTAAATCTTTGGCCAAAGTATGGCAAGCTCATCGGTTATGTTATCCTACATCACCAAGTTTAAAACAACATGATATTAGATGAATATTGCTAACAAATATTCAGATATGTTCTTTATACTGTATCACTCAAGATTACCTAGTGTAGGGTAGGAAAACCAAGTATATGAAGTATACAATAAGTATTCAATACGTAAGATAACATAAATAGATCGATAGCTTACCGAGTTATGAAATGGATAGATCGATGGATCACCAAGTCATTAAAACGCATATGGTTATCTATTTGAATTCGATTAGCATTGAATGTTTGTTCTAAATAATGCTTTATTTAGAAAAGTGAACATTACGTTTTTTTTTTTTTAAATATCCCTTGTTTCTAAAGTCATAAAATGGGAATGTTACATCTTGGTATCGAGTCAAGGATGTAGCTCTTTGACCTATTGTGTCCATAATTTGATGAAACTTAAATTTTCTTGTAATAGAAAATGGTTAGAACAAGAGGAAATTTTGTAAATAACCCTCCGCCTGAGGAAGGAGCAACAACTTCCCAGAAACTCGATGAGATCCTTGCTTCCTTGTTGGATACAAGAGATCGTTTGGCTGTACTTGAACAGAAAGTAATGGGTAATGAGGAGGAAGAAGAAGCTGATAACAATAATCAGCCACCTCTAGGGAAAACACCAATGTGGGTGTTGATAATAACAATGTTAACATACTGTTCATCTTGAGAACAAAAAAGCTAGGCTAGCAGCTAAACTCACTAATGATATAAAAAGGATAAGTCCACCTAAGTTTGATGGCACCACATTAGGAGATGGAGATGAGAATTGGCTCAGTGAAATGGAGAAATACTTTGCAATAAGGAATTTCTCAAAAGAAACAAAGGCAATATGGGGAGCATATCAGCTTTCTCACAAAGCATCTTCATGGTGGGATAGCCGTAAGGCTGAGTTGAATATTGATGAAGTCAATATCACATGGTACCAATTTAAAGGTTACTTTAGGAAATGATGGTTACCACAACTCTAATATGATCGTAAAATTATGAATTCTAGAACTTAGCTCAAGGAAAGCTAATCAGTAACTAAATACTAGGAGTGATTTACAAAACTCCTTAAGTATGTACCTCAAGATTCAAACCGACGAGAAGTTCAGATTAAAAAATTCATCATGGGATTGAATCCTGTTATAGGGGAGAGGTGGATGTTCACATCCCAACCATGAGGGAAGGGGTTGTTGAAAAATCCATAAGGCAGAACATAAATTAAAGGAAATTTCTTCTCACAAGGAGGAAGTAAGGAAGAAAAATCCCAACTCCTCTTCATCATCCTTGCACCCAAGAAAGGACCATGGAATAAATTCAGAATGAAAAGTAAGTTTTCATCGATACTAACAAGAAAGAAGCAACAAACAAGTTCACTTGTAATGCACTGAGCAACTTTCTTAAGAAAAATAATAACAGACGAGAAGTCCATGGGGGTCGAACGATATCTCTAAGGCTAGAAATAAACTTGAGCCTATGAAGGGACCTATAGGAGGTTTTTACAATCGTGGAAAATATCATTACATGAATTAATGTCCTTTGAAGAAGGATGATCGTAATCAGCAAAGACAAGATACATGCAGTAGTAGTCGACAAGTAGGGTGAGAAACAAGCCACACCCATAGAAGTTCGGGTAAGTTATTTGGCTTACCTATAACTATTATTTTTGATACAGAGCTATTGAATGTTTTATTTCTAGTAAATTAGCATCAAAAATAAAAATAAAAGCTAGAAACATGGAATGTACAGTATGGGAATAATGTTGTTCATACGGTTAGTATGTGTCTTTTTGGAGCATTCCTTGGTTTACCTAAATTTTCCACGAGTTTGATCTTTATGTTGCACCTTTAGGGTCTTATGATGTAATCATAGGTGTTAATTTCTTAGTAGAACATAAGGCTAAAGTGGATTATTTTGAAAAACACATTAGTTGTTTAGACGACCTGCGAGAAAACAATAGAGATTTAGGGTGTGAAATGTGAGATTTGTTAGAAAAGCTGTCAGGCTATGCAACTTAAAAATGCAAAAAAAGGATGTACCTTATATGTAGTAAAAATTAATGAATCAATAGAAGAGAGCAGTGATATTATGTAACGATATCCACTTTGTTACAAGACTTGATGACGTATTTCTAGAAGAATTGCGAGTCTTCCACTTAAAGGGAATTTGATCTCATGATCGAGATCAAGCACGGAACTAAACCTATTTCTAAAGCACCATATTGAATGACTACTACAGAATTAGTATAGCTTAAGGCTCAGTTGCATGAATGTAACACCCTCGAAAATTGATATATTCCTCTCTTGCATTTAAGTGTCGACATGTGATTTTCTGGAAAAATATGTGTTCTTTTAACTGTTGAAGATCATGCTTGATAAAGATAAATATTTTCTGTTCTTAAAATCATTAGACTGAAATTATATGGTTGTCAAGAATTCATTTTCACTTTGGAAGGAGGAGTTGCAATTTGGTTTTAAGAGTTGCAGACTTATTTCTTCTTTTGACTCATCCTTGGATCAATTTCAGTGATCCAAGGAATGTTTCAAGTCTTCTTCATAGAATGAATGGTAAAATTGACATTCAATAGTTTAAGGGACATAGAAGACTGAATTTTGTATGATACTAATTCTTGGTCTTGTTTCAATGTGTTTTCGTTCAGCTATATGTTTGTGCCCGGGTCTTTGGTGATTGATCTTGGCAGGACATTAAGGACTTAAGAAAAATTCAATTCTCTGAGGAGAATTTCAGAGTCCTAAAAATCTAAGGACTATCCTAATGGTAACCTAAGCTAGGTAAGAACAACTAAGTTCTAGCTATGTTTACTTATTGGAATTTGTTCTAACCTAAGCCTCTTATTCTAATTTTTGGATTTGTGACCTAACCTAAGAATTGTGCTAAATGGATTAGGAAGGGTTACTAAAGTGATACTAGGCTATTTTAGCTATTACCTAATAACTAAAGGGTTATGAATTGAACCTAACCTAAGGTGGGAATTCTAATGGCTAATGTTCTAAGACCTATGTTAGTAATTGTTAAACTAACCTAAGTCTATTTGAATCTAGCCTAAACTACTAAAGGTAACCTAAAGGGATTGTATGACACAAGGGCGATGGTTCTAATAGCATTTAATTGAATTTAAAGGGGTTTAAATGATAAGGTACTGCCAGATTTGGTAGGGGGCTAGTGGACTTGGTGGAGGCCTACGTGGAAGCTCCACTAACAGATGGAATTGTATTTTTGTGTTGATTTGGCATTCGCAGATTTAGGAGGCGGTGGAAAGGAAATATAAGTGGGAATTTTTGATTGAATAGCATTTATGACATTTATGTGCCTCGGTCTTCACGTGTAAACTGTCTTATAAACTTTGGAGGTGGGTTTGTAGGAGGCCATTTGGTTTTTCTTGCATGGCGGATTTTTCTCTGCATGGAGCTAACTGGTTCTTCGAACCAGTAGTTTGACCTTCACTTCAAAGCTATTTTTGGTTTCTTCAGCCTATTTTTGATCGAAGGAAAGTATATGAGGCGTAGGAGGAAAGTAAGTTTGATTGTTTATTTTGTGGAGGAGAAAAAGAGTTGGAAGCTCGACTGGAAGTCTCCTTCAATTTGGTGGAAGCACTATCAGGCATGATAGGCTCTAACTATTAAAATTCTTTGCGTTCTTCTAAATGAATCATTAGAACAACTCTTCTCTCATGATATTCTTATTTTCATGTTTTTCTGGTTATTTTTCTTGCTGGGTTTTATGGATCCTTGTGTGTTTGATTTGAATCCATGGCAAAATAGTATTGTTTTGGAAACTAGCTTTCTATGCTAGTTTACGACTTACATGCAAGTAAAAATGATATTAGAAATTGTTCTGTATCTTATTTATGCTCTCTACATCTTGTATTCGATTGTTATGTGCTTTAAAATGACTTCCGTGACAATTAAAGCATATGAGCTTAGGGAAACTTGAGTTCTTTTTAAAAAAATTAAGGTTGTGCTCTTTAGATGCGAGACTCATGTTGAAACTTTGTGTTTTGTTTAAGCTTGTGTTGGAGATTTGTTTGAATAGAACCACTATTTTGGAAACTTATGTATTACTAAACTATTGCATGGAGTTCATATTTATCACTATACTCACATTATTTTGCTTGTGAAGTTTTAAATGTTGTGCGTGAAGCTTGGGTTCGACACTGAACTCTGATTTAACACTTGAGTGTTATGAGCTTATATTTTGATTGATATATTTGATTCTGTTTAGGAATTTTTGTATTGGGTTATTCTTTTGTTAAAAGGTTTAGCTTATAACTCTTTATTTTTGCAACTCACTCACCAGGAGACTGGGTGAAAACTTGTTTGAGTTGTTTGAAATATTTTGAGCTTTGGAACTGGAAACGTCTTAAGGAATGTTGAACTTCTATTTTGTTTTTTACTATATCAACTTCTTGAGATAGTATGAGCATGGGAATTGGAGGAAGTGTTATCTCCCCGTTGTTTGGAAGAAACCCGCATTCTGGGTTGACTGTATTAGTTTGTACTAAGGCACCACTATCATAATTTCATGGTTGTGAAGTTCTATTTTGATGTTCCATTCTTGTTGCTTTGGAATTTAAGACCGAGACAACTTCTGTATTGGGCGTTTTGGGTTCTAGCTCTCCCTCTCTTCTGTCTCTTTGAATGAATCAAGTCTTAGTGGAAGATTTGGGATATTACCTTGGACACTAAAATAATTAGGAAGGATTCCTTCTCTGTTCAGATTGTATTGAGTTTGATTCTTTTGAATTTCGAACTACTTACCTTTTGTATTTGTGTAGAGGCATTTGTAAGTCTCCAGTCTTGGGTTTGTGGGTAATTTTGAACCTTATCATTTATTGATTTGGGATGCTATTCTTAACTAAAACAGTGAATAGAAATTGGATTCACTTTGAAAAAGAAAATTTATATATTTATGTATTCTTTGTGAATAGTATATTAGTTTGGGTCTGCATTATGCTTTCAACCAGATATGAATTGAAACTAGAACTCATTTTGTTTGGTTATCTGAAATGATTCATTAATGGACCTTTTTTTAGTAGATGGAATTTTTCTGTCCTTAGATAGGCTCAATGTTTGAACTTTTCTATACTCGATTCCATTTCAAGATATTTATTTCTCATGACCTGTTGGTCTATCCTTATTTGAATCATTAATTGAAATAATGTTGAGAGCTAGTAGCTGGGAAGGTTCTACTGTTAAGTAAAGTGACACTTATGGGTTGACTGTTGTTGACTAGTCTTGTCTATTTTATATGGATAGGAGTAGGTTTGTCTCTTGTACTCTTATCTTTTGTGAAGAACTTGAGTAGAGATTAACTCCTCTTCGGGGCTACCTTGTTTGTGAGCATTGATTTCTGATATTTGATTGATAATTTCTAACATGTAGAGTTGGAATTGGAGTTGCAGTTGGATTGTTCTAGTTTTCCTTACCTTCTTGATTGGTTATGGAATTCTGTTTGATGTATATTCTAATGATTGAATGTGCAATATTGTTATTCTAGAAGGGAACATGTAACTCATGTTATAATCTTGTCTATTTGTCTGATGTTATAGGTTCGGGCATGGTATATAATGGTTCTTCTTATTCTTGTTTAGCATATAGATGAATAATCCTTGAAGGAACCATGTTGTATACATTTATTTTTTCTCATAGAAAATATAATCGTGGTATTCTATTAGGATAGAATTATGAGACAATGGGATGGAAAGATATATTGTTGTTTACAAGCCATTGATAAAATTATTAGAACTTAAAGATCTTAAAGATATTGTTATTATATATTATGCTTTTATCTTTAAATTTGAACTATATTTATAAATGAAATTCCTTTATTTTTGTTATCACTTATGTTGATTGTAATGATGATTTAATTATCTCATTAAAGCAGTGTTGTTTTAATGATAAAATTAGTGGAATGCACTTCATTTTAATGATTAGTGCTTATCATGATCAGTTCATTGAACTGACCCATGCTAGCTATTTTGCGGCAGATGGGACGACTTAAGTGGTAAAAGAAAGGAAAAAATTATATGATGCATTGGCTGATATATGTATAATTCTTAGTAAAGAATTTATATTCATTCTTTTGTTTTATTGAAAAGAAAAGTTGTATACTTTATAGAATGAAGGTTGTTGTTATGCAGTATGCCTAAAGAGCATAGTCTTGTAAATTTTATAAGTTGTAATGATGAATTGTGAGTTGTGATTTATTTGCATTGGTTGTGTAAATTATCTTGTACTTTTATAAAGAAGATGAAAGTTCCATCTTGTTGATATTATTTATATTATGTTATGCTTACTTTGTTATCTTTGATAAGATGGATAATGGGAATTAGTTCAATTTCCCTTATAAAGAAGCAAATTTTTGAGTTACATAATATGATGTGTTTTATCTAAACAATTTAACATAATAATGTGATGCATAATGAACATGCATTAAGAAATATGGATATTGGGAATGATATACCCTAATACTTAATCATTTAGAGGAAGACTCTTTCTCTCTCTCTCAATTGAATATAAACCAAAAAAGGTTGGGAGATATGATTACTAATTATTAGACTTCATTTTGTATGAAGTCTACTTTAATTGGATGTATACGGATGTTAAAACCTTCCTGAAAGTTAATGTACATTTTAAATGAAACTTATGATATGCTGTCCTGTTTTGGTTAACTTATGGGTAAACTGGGAAAATGAACATTAAAAGCAACCATAAGTTTAACTAAGTTCTTTAATACTCGATTGATACAAGTATATAATAAGAACTTATGGAGTGTTGGATTAGGGTTTAACAGGGTTTCTATAATCAAGACATAATCTAAATTAACAACATATTAACATCTCCTTGGGGTATGTACATCTCGATGAGGAAGCTTCTGTAGGATGTAGGCACACATTAATTGCAGGGATGTAATTTCAAGAAGACTCAGTCTTCTCGAGAATACAACATTGTAGTTGACATGTGGCATCACCCTTCCGCATTGATCATCCATATATACACACAACAAGAACTTGGACTTGAACTTAGTTTCTCTCTAGGTCAGGTTAGGGGCATATTTAGGATAGGAATTAACTTCCAATGGCTCAGGGTACCTTGGTACATTCAGTTGACTTAGGCAACTGAGTATGCCCATTTATCCTAAGCCATTGTGAGCACCTTCCTATAATGAGTTATGTTCCTAACTAGGGCTAGGGTTAAACCTGGGACAAGTGGACTGACGGTAGTTAGTAAACACCAATCAGGATAATAGAGGATTGAGGTGAAGGATGTATTCCAATATGATGAGTATGTTGTCTAGGAATAGTGACATACACAGTATGTTATAAATCTTTGGCCAAAGTATCGCAAGCTACTGGTTGCGTTGTCCTATGTCACCAAGTTTAAAACAACGTGATATCAGATGAATATTGGTAACAAATATTTAGATATGTTCTTTAAATAGATCACTCAATACCTAGTGTAGGGTAGGAAAACCAGGTATACAAAGTATACAATATGTATTCAATACTTAAGATAACATAAATAGATCGGTAGCTTACCGAGTTATGAAATGAATAGATCGGTGGATCACCGAGTCATTACAACTGCATATGGTTATCTATTTGAATTTGATTGGCATGGAATGTTTTTTCTAAATAATTGTTTATTTATAATAGTGAACATTACGTATTTAAAAAAAAATTCCCTTGTTTCTAAAGTTGTAAAATGAGAATGTTACACAAGGATGTAGCCTTGATATGTTTTATTGGCCTAGGAAGAGATGTTATTACTACTTGGTAGTAGATGAAGGATTTTTTTATAAAATACCAAGATTACTTCAGACCAAGTAGAAGAGGGGTGATGAACTCTTCTGGATGGCTTAAAGGGAAGATGATCCCCTGGAATATTATCTAGAAAGATTCCTATTTTGTGTTCAAAATTCAAGATACACAAGATTACCTCCTGAATCTCTTAAATTACTCTTGAAGGGTGTCACCTTTGAGTAGGATATGGGTTCTTTGGACCTAATGAGAGATGGATATATTTCAAAATATGCCTTTGATGATATTTGTGAAGCCTACATGAATTAATTGAGAGAAACCATAAAAAGAATAAGAAGTTCTAGATCAAAGGGTGGGTCAACTACAAAGGAATTGGGGACATATCTAAAACATATATTGTGAACATGCTCAAGAACATGAAAAAATAAATATTCAATGACATGACTACCCGTATTAATTTTTTACATGCTTAGAAGAAAAGAGAAGATGCGGAGGTAGAACTATCAGAGTTCTTCCATATCTACAGAAGAAAGAAATATGATTGTAGATGTAGGGGATTATCTAGCATTACAAAAGAGAATGAGGATACACCTAAATTCAAGATGATAGAAACATAGGATGCGAAATTATTCTATGTTGCTCAAATAAATCCTTGACCACCAAGATAAGGAGGTATGTCACAAGATCCCATGTTGTATTTTCAAAATTGGGCTATTAATCCATATATGAAACCCCCACCTTGGGATAATACTAAGTAAGATTAGGTTCCATACCTAGCCAATACCAAAAACCATGAAAACCTCAAGTTTTAGGCCAATAGTGTCAACCAGCCCCTTCTTCATGGCATAAGCCTTCGAGAGGAGGGAGTAAATGGAACAACCCACCTCCTAACTACCAAATATCCTGCCATCAACCTCCTTACCCATAGAAGCAAGCTATAATATTAAACCCCTAAGTAGGATCTCAACAAAAATCCACTTAGATACCATCTCAACCAACACCTAATCAATAGTAAATATACTAATTTAGCCTATACCGTTGAATCCTCTCAATACTCTTCTTATTCAATTGATGTTAATGACATCTATCTTCACTCAGGAAGATAACTTCCTCCACCAAGTAAACCCATCATCACAAAATTTTAGATGAACCACAATCACTACATACTGGTCTATAGGAAAGGTAGAAAGAACTACAAACTGATTCGTAACAATGTGAGTAGAGTTCCAGCAAGGATAACTTGCAAGATAATGAACCACAATTTCCAGAGAGATCTTAATAAAAGAAACCTGATCCTAAATCAGATTTTGATTCTGATTTTGTGAATCAACTAAAGGATATTTGTGTCAAATTTCCACTAATTCAAGCCATCAAGGATGTTCCCATCTAAAATAAGATGGTAAAGTATATATGCATAAAAAATAGGAAGAAGAAAGAAGGATCCATCCACTCTAAAATTTATCAAACAGTTGGTTGATATCATTATTGGAAATTCAATTCTACTAAATTATATAGATCCAGGAAGTCCTTTGGTAAACATTACAATTAATGTAATAATAATAAAGAACACTCGATTTACTTACGAACACCATTAAATGTCATGACCAATAAAATCATGAATTACTTGAAGTTGGAAGGACTAAGTCCAATAGCTACAGACTTTTAACTTACAAATAGATCAATAGTGAGACCTGAAGGAGTTCTTGAGGATATAGTTGTGGTGGTAGAATCTTGGGAATACCTACTAAATTTATTTTCCTTCAACCAATATAAATTTTAGGAGGTTATCATATTATTATAAGAAGGACATGGTTGGAAAATGTAGATGCATTCCGAGGTTACAGTATAGCAACATGATTATTTCCAATGGAAGTGGTACTAAGAAGTTGACGCTTTATCCTTCTGGCCAACTATTAAATGATGAATATAAAATTATTTGGGTTGAAGAACCATAATTAGGTAAAATCTTTGTACA
This sequence comes from Taxus wallichiana var. yunnanensis, assembly GCA_018340775.1. Classification (NCBI taxonomy): domain Eukaryota; kingdom Viridiplantae; phylum Streptophyta; class Pinopsida; order Cupressales; family Taxaceae; genus Taxus; species Taxus wallichiana. Next base: position 46,086,943 of record CM031234.1, read on the forward strand.
ACATCTCATGGTGTTGGAGAAGTCTAATATAAATGAATACTAGGAGGAAGAAGTTGTTCTCTCCAACATCCTACAAAATAACTATGGAAGAAATGAAGAAGTTAATGATAAGTTGAGAAGATTAAGTTATCTATTGAACCAAGTTCTACTACAGTAGGGCACTAAAATTATTCTAGGTAAGAACTATATTATTCACCAACTTCTTCCCAATGACTGCATACTGAATTCAATCACAAACAATGTATGTTCAATGATGGATATCTCCAAACAAGTGGAAATAACACCAGGAAGACCACTTAATGTAAACAAAATATTGAGTACGCAGTAAGAGATATTTTTGATAACTCTTATTCAAAATCATAAGACTTAATTTTCCTTAGATTATGGTGACATACGTGGGATTCATCCTAGGATTTTCACTCATAAGATATATATCAAGAAAAATTGTTAACCAATCAGGTATCCATGGAGGAGGATGAACCCAATAGTAAGATAGATTATAAAAGGAGAATTGAATAAGTTAATGGATGTTGGATTTATATATCCCATATCAGATATTCAATGCATATCACTTTTCATTGTGTCAAAAATAATGGAAAATGGAGGATTTGTGTATATTATAAAGAGCTAAATGTAGTAACAAAGAAAGATCACTTTCCACTTCCTTTCATTAATAAAGTGCTTGAAACTTTGGCCAGTAAAAAGTATTTCTCTTTTCTTGATGGATATAGTGGGTATGAGAATATTCAAATTACACTAAAGGATCAAGAAAAAATACCTTCACGTGTCCATGGGGAACATTTGCATATTCATTTCTTCTATTTGGCTTGTGTAATGCACCCTCTACATTCTAGAGGTCAGTTTTGAGTATCTTTTTGGATTAGGGAAACAACTACATTGAAGTATACATGGATCAATTCATAGTATATGGTTACACTTTTGGTGAATCTATGCAAAATTTTGAAAAGGTTTTGAAAATATGTAAAGAACACAAATTTTCCTTGAGTAATGAGAAGTGTTATATGATGATGTTAGAAGGTATAGTTTTGGAAACTACCTTTCTTCTGAAGGAATTCAAGTTGATCCATAAAAGGTATCTTTTATAATCAACTTTCCTACACCAAAGAAACAAAAGGATGTTAGGAGATTTATAAACGATGTTGGATATTACAGAATTTTCATACTATATTGTAGCAAGACTACAATGCCAAGTTTTGCATTAATAGGGAAGGATGTTGAATTTTTTTGGACTAAATGTTGTGAAGATCTTTTTCAAACCTTGAAAAAAAAATTAAATACTTTTCCTATGTTGAGAGGACATGATTAGAACCTACCTTTCCACATCCACTGATGCATCATACCACTCTATTGGAGTTGTCTTAGGAAAAAAATATGGAGTTATGAATTATACAATTTATTATGTTAGCAAGAACTTACAACATACGAGAGATAAATTATACTAAACCGAGAAGGTGTTTTTGGTAGTTTTATATGATATCAAAAAATTCATACACTAAATCATAGGTTATTCAAAGTGTTCATGCACACTTGATCATGTTGTAATAAAAAATATGATAAATAAATTTGCAATAAGTAGCATAATCATCAAGTGGTTTCTCCTCTTGCAAGAGTTTGATGTCACTATAGTGGAAAAGCCTAGCAAGGACAACATGGTAGCAGATTTTGTCTCCATTTTGGATAATAATAATGAATAACAAGTAGTTGATGAATCCTTTCCAAATGAGAGCTTATTTTTTATCTCTACAAAAACACCTTGGTATATAGACATAGCCAACTATTTGGTTTTAGGTAAAACACATCCACATTACTTATACTCTGAGAAGAAATAAATAGTTGAAAAGAATGTACATTTTTCTTGGATAGTTGGATTTCGATTTCATATAGGACAAGAAAAAATCATGAAAATGTGTATAGATAATGAGGAGATATTTGATGTCCTCAGAGCTTTCCATAGTGAACCTTGTGGAGGAAACATTTCTGTAAAAAGAACAAAAAATGTGTTGAATACTAGTTATTATTGGCCAACATTGCATAAGGATGCAACACTATACACCAAGAGATGTGATAGATGCTAGAGAATGGGAAATCCCACCAGATTTGATGAGATGCCATTACAGTATCAATTGGTCTTACAACCTTTTAATAAGTGGGGATTAGATTTTATTGGCACTATAAACCCTAAATCACGAAAAAAAAAAAAAAAAATCATCTTGGTATGCACGTATTATTAACGAAGTGGATAGAGGTGAAGGCATTTTCAAATTAGAAAAGTGATAAATTTTCCAAGTTCTTATATGATCACATCTTCACGGTGTATTGAGCTCTAAGATAAATAGTAACGAGATCAAGGTATACATTTTTACTGTTGACGTAATTTCTGATCTAGTTAAAGAGTATGAAATTAGTAATAGAAATTCTACACCATACCATCCCCAATAAAATCACCAAGTAGAAGTTACAAACAAAGATATAGAGGCCATATTCATAAAGATAAGTTCTTTGCATAGGAAATATTGGGTAGATAGGCTTCTAGAGGTAGTACGGGAATATAACAAAATGTGGAAGGCCACAACTAATTTTACACCATTTGAAATCTTGTAGGGTAATACTATTATTTTTCCAATTGAGTTTGAACACAAAACACCGAGGACTCGTGCTTGAGATAGGCATATATTTTCTGAAGATCAAAGAGCAGAATTATCCAACTCAATGATAAGGAAGGTTATGCATAACACAAAAGTAGTGAAAAATCAAAGAGGAAAATGGCATGAGTGGTACATCAAAATAAGATAGTTCTAAGAAGGTCGCTGGGAACTCTTATTTTATTTGAAATACAAGGATCATATAGGGAAGATTAGAATGATGTGATTACACCCCTATGAGATTGAAAATATATTTTCTAATGGATATGTGAAGCTCACTACCATCGATCCTATGAGGTTCAACCTGATGGTAAATGGTCACATGATGAGATTGTAAAAGAAGAAAGTTGACAGAGATTCATTCATAAAAAAATTTCAGAGGAGGTTCAATCAAGATGGAAGTAAGAACATCGGAGTTAACCTCAAGGATTGATCATGTTAGATTACCTATTGAGATTACAAAGGATTGAGATATTTCAGTATCTTTGGTGCATTTAGCTTGCTAGGTATTCCAAATTCAAATAAAAGTGTTTTGATCATCCCTTCTGGTGATAAAAAACACTCTACTAACACATTTTATTTCATATAGTTTTTGTTTTACAGGGTTTGATGTCAAGTAATTGCAGGAGGGTATGCTCTCCATCACAATGAGAGCATGTAATGATTGAGGGTTCCACCTACAACAACATGAAGTAAAACCCTATTTTATTGTTTGTGTTTAGAAAAAATCATGATTGCATGAAGAAGATCAAGGATGCATGCACATGTAGGAGATGGATAAGGAATGATTGGCACCCCAATAGATCAAAATTCCCTCTCTAGGATTCATCTGGTTTTAGTAAGGAACAACCAACATTCGCAACATCATACTTAGAACACATTTTCAGCATCATAGAGATATTGCATGTAGCTAAGGCACAAGTTTAAAGAAACATGTAAAATCATCATTCCACACAAACATCAAGATAAGTGCACTCAACTATCATTTAAATAAAAGTATAATTAGTTTAATTATAGTTAATTAGAATTTATGCCAAGTCATTATGCATGTGTTGTATTTAATGATTGTCTCCTTTCATTTTATGATGTATCCATCCACATAAGCCATTATTATCAAATCACTTCCCTTTGCATGTTTTACATGGTCATATCAATTAATTATTTCTCTCTCGTAATCATGTTTTGTGTCCTTTCGGTCCCAAAGTTGAAAATAAAAAATCTATGAAAGAAACTTAACACAACTCAATTATGAAACATCATTTCAAAGAAGAGTATTATTTTTGCATATTAAAACTAGATAATGAAACAAAATCACCATAAGAAGATATTTGATGAGGCATGAAACCACTAAGCATTACTGACTTGTGAGCCATCCTCAATTTTTGCAGTATTTTCATGATAATGGCTGACTAGACTAGATCAACATGTTTTAGGGTTTTAATGAAGCCATGGTGGAGGAATTTTCCAACACATTTAGTAATGGGGAGGAAAAATTGAAGGGATTATCATTCATACTTAGTGACATTTTTGTGGAAGTAACTAGACTATCAACCCAAGGAGAACCCTTTTAAGAAAATTCCAACTTGGAAGCAACAAGGAGAGAATTAATCAATGATGATGATGTATTCATCACTGATAGGAAAGGTACACATAGAACATCCCTTAAACCTTTATGGGTTGAGGTTGAAATTTTTGTAATTAAGTATTTTACTTGTGAAGGAAGGTATTATAGATTGAATATAGTTCATTTTAAGTTATTGAATCATCTAAAGAATAACAAGAAAGTAAATGTACCTAATTTATTGCATGAAATATTGAAGATAATGAGTAAATAAGTATAGAGGGAAAAGTCTACATTTTCACACCATTTATTTATAACACTTGTAGTAAAACATACCATGTAGAGGATTATCCTCAGATACCATGGGGATATTTTGCAAGGGAAGATAGTATAGATAATTTGTTGGGAAATAAGAGAAAGAGGAAGAAATACACTAAGAACTCTTTCATACATGTAATTGAGCCTGCAACATCTTCCTCCCAACCATAAGAACAACTTGCATCTAAAATTTTTCCATCTACTGAAGAACACACTATACCTATATCTCCTAAGAGAATTTTCATTACTAAAACCCTATTGGATTTATCCACACTTGAAACCTCCACCTTCGAGGGTAAATGAAAGTATTCTAAATCTACTCCTACACCACCTAGGTTCTCCCATATGCTCAAAACAAAAGCACAAGGCCATCCAAACTAAAACAATCAAATCTCACATCACTAGATAGTGATGTGGAAGCTACAGAAGGGATATTTGAGCCTCAACCAATGGAGACACAACAGGGAGATATTGATGCCCCTGTTCATGAGAAACAAATCCTTGAACAACCCATAGAGGAGAAGGAAGAGGCATTTCATGAAGAGGAGATAGTTCATGCAATAGAAGGTCATGAGGAGGAAAAGGAAGAGGAAATTAGAGAGAAAATTGAACATGAACACATGCTATACATTGTTGAGTAACCCATTAAACAATAGAAATAATAAAGTGAACATGAAAAAATTCCACAAGTGGTTGAGCAGGTCATTAAGCACCAGGTGCATGGAATTGAGCAAAGGAAGATGCCTATAATAATTAAACCAATCAATGAAATAAAAAAGAGAACATTCTTGTAGTTGAAGGTGATGTACATGAACAAGTGCTTTGGAGAAAACACCACATGCTAGTATATAAAAATTGAATGAAATTCCAGTTAAACATAAAGTTGTTAGAGATATTGTCAAACCACCTTGTAAGGAGATGGCCACACAAACTATGCTACCTGATATTGACTATTTGATGTCACAATTTGAGACCTATGTTAATAGGATAAAAGGAATATGGGAAGGAAAAAAAATCCCTTATCTCCAAGTATAAGAAAGAACTGGAGGAAAAGGACAAAGAGATAGAAAGGTTGAAGAAGAATTAAGAAGACGAAGTCTAGGTGGCCCATGATATATTCAAAAGAAATCCTCCATCAAATTTTTACACTATTTTATTTTAAGAAAATATATTACAACTCAAACTCACATGTATCAATTGTAACATACCATTTGACATCAATGCAGCTAGGAGATTCTTTAGGTTATATCATAACAACACTCATGAGCTTCAACTCTTACTATGTGAACTTTACATGTACAACTATGCTCTTGAATATGATAGGGATTGGATTCCAATCCTATATATTGGATATGTTCAAGTCAAATCCCTCTGCTCTTATTTTATGAATGAATTGGATAGAGAAAATAAAATGGAAGAGTATAGGAATTTAGAAAAGGCACAATCATTGATGCTTAGGGATGTAAAAAAAAAAAAAAAACTTGAGAAGTTATAGAACAATATGCAAAATATGTAAAGAAGAAGGTGATTAGAAGGAGAGTGTGGAAAATGAGGAAAGAATCCCATGATGAAGTCATATATATGATTAGAGATCATGGAATTCAAGTGGTACAAGCATACAGGATGTGGTGGAATGAGCTATCTCCTGAACTATGAAAGAAATAAATGCACTCTTACCCTAATATAATGCCAACTTTGAGAAGAGTGAATACATATATTGAGATTGCTACTAAATGTGTAGAGAATTGGCTTCCCATTGGCTATCACCCACTAATATTTCACTTTCTGATTCTGTCATAGACAGGTGATAGAACACTCAATGAAAGGATATAAAATAGATTTATGCACATGTTCATGATAAATGATGGCTACCCCATGTCATAAGAAGAAGCAGATAAAGACCCCGGAGTTGATTTCAATCATGAGCGTTAGTTTCAATAGTAGGGAAATGAGCCACTTGAATGAGGACATTGAAGAAATTAATCTTGAGGTGAGATGAGTTGTGTAAATCCCCTTTATAAACAACCCATCCTCTGTATTTTTTTCAATCCCTTGAAGCCATGTCATTGTATTTCCCAATTATATTTCTAAAATTTATCATAATAGCTTGAACTTATGTCATAATTACTAATTAATATAGTTATGGCTTGTTATCTTTCTTTTTTGGTATTTTGAGTATTGATTTATTATTATGATTTTAATAAGTTGTTTAAATGATAATATGTGTGATGCCACTCTTTGTTGTAAGTAACTTACTATATTGATCTGTAAACTTCTACTTTAGAACTCTACGAATCACACAACTATGGTGTTCTACTTTCAACTTTGGAAAATCACAGAATTGCTTAAATATTAGTGCTTTGTGACTGATTATCCAGTATAGAAAGGAAATTACAGAGAGGGAAATAATTAAAACTTCAACACCAATTTTATCCTGGAAACTGCCAAGGAGGAAAACTAGTCAAGGAAAACTACTCTTTATTTCTACTTTTATTGGTCTAACATACATAATTAGATATTATAATAAGTATGAAAAGAAACAACAGTGTAAACCTTCTCTCCAATTACTTGTTTTCTCTGTTTCTACACCTTGCTCCTCCAATTCCATTCCATCACTCGAAGATATTGCTCACTTCTCTCATTAAAATCTACTTCTCAATCTCTCCGGATCTTTGAATTCCTATTCTCTTTCTCCTTTTATGTATTTATAGGCCTTACCATGTCCTCATGTGAACTAGAGGATGTTGAAGGACATGGAAGAGAAGAGACATAGCTGGGCACTTCAAGAATGCATCCACTCACATTCCATTTTTATTTTCTATTCGAAAGGGTCGGGACCACTACCTGTGTAGACCGGTGGTCTCGGGATCGCCACTCACGGCTAGGCGGTGGTTTCAAGAATGCCATCTTGCAAGGCGGTGGTTCGAAACCACCACTCTACATAGATCGGAGGTTCATCCAAGAACCTCCATTTACCTCATTTTCTCACTTTTCTTGTTTCTCCTTCTTGGTGTTGATGGAACTAATGAAGTGGTGTGTTTTTTGGATCCCTATGGATCATACCTCCCCTACTTAGGAGGATTTTTGTCCCACAAAATCTTAGTGGGGGAGTGGTAGAGGAATCGACTCCCTCTCATGCTCATTTTATTACCACTGGGTCTACCTTGGTGTCTTCTCTCGTCCAACCTACCAAGACTCTTGTGGATCTCTAGTTTGTTGTTCTAGTGCTACATCCTCCTTCAAGATGCCTCGAGTACAATCCTCTTTGGAAGGTAACTTCTGTATCTTTCCTTCTTTTTCATGCATAGATGGCATTAGTGGATGCGAGCTCTTGCAACTCACTATCACGTGCATCTGAATGAAATATGGCCTAAAGGTTTCTTCTCCAACCTGCTCAAGTATGGCAAAGGTCCCATATTGTAGTGGTTTAGTCCTTTCTTGTCTTTGTCTCTTGAGATGGATTGGTCAAATCCCCTCCAAGTACACTACTGCTACTATAGTCACCATCATTCCTTCCATCTCCTCTTCTCCTTTCTACCCATGTCAGTCTAGTGGATCTGTAGGTAGATACGGTATTTCGCATAGCGGAAGTTTATTTTGCTCCTTGAATAAGAATTTCTTATGGTGGATTCTTCTACAAAAACTAACAAGTGCTATCCAAATTCTCCATTCTTTGGTTAGAAATATCTTCTCTCACATCCATTTTATTTTTCTTCCAAAGAAAGAAACAAAACTGATGATTTTCTTGAATAAGTCTTGGTGCTTGGTTTCCACTTACCATAGATTTTTTTGATTTTCTCTAGTGTGCCTGGATGTTAAAAATGACTCCATCCTTGACCCATCTAAATCGGTTCTCCCTCCTTGTGAACACATCATCCTTGGAATACAAGTAAGGACTTAAGAAGACAACGTCAAATGTATCAAGTGGAATAATATTAGCCTCTAATACATCTATGTATTGGTTATTTATCCCAAGCTGAAACTTAAATTTTATTTTAACTTGTATTTCTACACCCTTATTCACCCATCCCAATGGGTATGTATGTGGATGCACATAATTCTCTAGACCAAGTTGTTCAACAATGCATCGAAATAAAATTTGTGAGAACCATAATCTACTAAAGTGTTTACCTTAGTCTTCTTGATTTGGATTCTGATTTGAAATAGCTTACTCATATCTTCTTCTTCTGCTACCTCATACATGTTAGTGGCCATGCATCCTAGCCTCTTGTCTACATCTGAATCATCCTCAATCTCCACCTCTCTCTCTATCTTCACAGTGGCCATGGATTTCTTGGAATCCTTGGTTCAGTGCTTTGGGTGCAATTCTAGATGCAACTTCCAACATGTGGCGTTAGTATGTCCATTTACATCACAATTCTTACAGAAATTCTTAGGATCTTTACAAGTATGCAAAGCAATAGTGGCATGTTTACCTTTCCATTTACCTCTGCTACTTTTCTTCCCTTGTTCTTTTTCCTGTTGTTTTGTTGACTGGTCTCCTTTGGCTCTATTTCTCCTTGCTTCTTCTCATCATCAATGTAGTATGCTTGTACACAAGCTTCATTGAGATCCTTGGGATTTGTGGAGATTAACTTCCTCACGAAGATGATTGTGAAGTCCTCCTAAATACTTGGTCAAAATTTCCTCATCCTCCAAGTCCATATCCTTAAGGACTCCAAGTATGTACGTGTCATAGAAGGACTGTTACAACTAGAACATTAAGAACTATGAGATAACTCAAACATGGATCTAATTATTCATTTTAACTTACTAAATAATTTATTGATTGATTAATTAACACATGATTTAAGGAACTAGTCGGTTACTTGATTTATGTGTTTGATATCTAAACACTTTTTATTAGTTTTATTGCATGTGTTGAATATCTTGTTGATATATTTGAGATCTTCCACTTGTTCTACCAAATATCTTTTACTTAGTTTTTTAAATTCCTAGTTGAACTCTTCTTCTCATGTTTTTTCTATAATTGAGAAGTATTAAAGAAAAAAGGTTAATGCTGAAAATCTATCTAGAACAAAGGAGAATAGAATACACAGATATACAAAGATTTATTTGATGTAATGTTCATGTCAATTCAATAAAATATATGAGTTCTATTTATTATCCTTTAGCTATAAGATTTAGGAGGGATTATCACCCAAGGCAGGGCCCACTTGTGGTCTGCTAAACCCCTCCATAGTTTTTGCTCTATTTCATTCTTGAATAGACTAGGAAGCAATTTATTTTCTTTATCTTCATTCGAATTTGCAAGATTTGTTTTATCCATAGTTTTATAAACCATTTTCTTTCAGTTCTATGTTTTACCGTCAAGCATTGTTCTTTAAAGTATTGTAGTGATAGTTGTTTCTTTCCATACCTCTTAAATTATCTGTAACTATGCATATAGCACCGAGATTATTTAAAGAAAACATATTAGTTACTACAAGTCAAATTGTACCATCGGAGAAATATTAGGATGTGAGCTAATTTTCCATGAAGTTATTTATACAAGTTCAATGAAAATATTTTGTGTAATATATGTTGCAAGTTGACCTACCACTTTTGTTCTAGAAGGCTAGAACCAATCATGGAGGTATGAAGGTGTTTATGATGAAATGCATGGTGTTACATGGATATTTTTTCTTGGAAATATGTTTGAGTTATTAAATGATGTGTTTAAGCCCTTGGTGTGATTATATGAATTATATTTTATTTTAATTCTTATTTTCCTAATCATCTCTATTATGCCTCTTAAGAATATGTGCAGGAACAAGTATGTTATCTTGTCTTTTTCCATGTGAAAAGTGATTATGAGTTCTTAAAGAGGTGTATCAAGTTCCCTTGATGTGTTCCAATTATTTTAAGTGTTTGGAAGTGGTTGATCATGATGATATCAAGATAGGTTCTTGAGTCCTAGAGGTAAGTTTGAGTTGTTTTAGAGATGGAGGTATTCTTGGGTCTTGTGCCCTTATTTGGTGAATGTTATGAGTTACATGAGTTATATTACATCAATATATTTTTATGTGTCATTTGTTCCTTGGTAAAAATTTGTAATATATTAAGTTTCTCGTTCTTAAAGAGTGAGTTTTGGGTGCTTAAAACCTAGTAGGTATTGCTTGCCTAATTAAGTGTATCATGGTGAAGATGAAGGTTGTAGAGTGTCTCATGGTTGTATATGGTGATGATAGGTGATTTTTGAAATTTCTTAATCTATTCGAGTCATGATGACGTAGCTATGTTCCTTTGAATTCAAGAAACTACTAGTGGAGTGAAGACCTTGTTTTAGGCATATTTGAGTAGTTTTTGTGTTTAGGTCTATGTCAATCTATATGGTCTATTAATGAAACTTATGTGGATGTGCAAATAGTGGTTTTAAGTTATGTATGACTGACCTTATTGGTCTTCTTCGACCTAAGGTGAGTTGTGAGATGAGTCATGTATATAACGTATAGTGTATTTTATCATTTGAGAAAATGTAGCGATGATAGGTGTGAGTGAGATAGAGAAAAGTGTGTGAAAAGTTACAAGGTCTCTAGAGTAGATAAAATAAGAGTATGAGAGGATAAGAAGGGAATAGAAGAATGATATTCAAGGTCACTTGACCTAATCAACATTATATGATGCATGTATGATCGAAGAAGGAGAGAGTGAAGTTTGAGAAGGTTTTGAGTGATAGGAGTTGAAAAAGTGATCACAATCAATTGTTAAAGAAACAAGTACTCAAGTTATCTTCATATTCAGGTGGTTAAGTTGGTGTTTGGTCATCTTAGGGAGTTTTATCCTCATATTTTATTTTCATTACTAAATAATGGTTTTTGCTCCTTGTGGGGTTGATGCCTCACTAAATTTGTAGGGGTTGGTGCTCATTGTGAAGTGGGTGTTTTACTAAATTACTTTATGTTGTGTAATATATGAAAATGTTCATTAGTTTTCTCCCCCTTGAGGGTTCCCATTTATATCTTGTGTTCATGTGTACTATATTGTTTCATGCTCACATTGATAATGTATGGCGAATGGATTCTATGAATGATGTGTGTGTAAGATAATATAACTAAAGTAAAATAAATTTAATGAATGATTCACCCCCATCTCACTCTCTATGCTTTCAATAATTGCTATCAGATCAAGGTCCTTGTGAATATAATTTAAAGGCTTGGAGGAGATACTCAAAGCACATGTATGACGGAAGACTAGCTCAATATGGGAAGACACTCTTGATCATAATGAGAATTTACTTTAATAAATTGTGGCCTTATATATGGTAGTCATACCTTGATTTTTTCACTCAATTGATACGAGATAATAAGAACAATTATAAATATAAAAAAAAGTGACAAGATGGAGCATGTTATGGTGTTAGATCTTGTGAATGAAAATAAAAAGGAAGAAGGATGTCAAATTTCCCAAACTTCTTTCCACACTCAAGATGAAGGCTCAATATGGTATATTTACAGTGGATTTTCTAAACACATGAATGGAGATAAGAGTAATTTCATTTCATTAAGATAAAATTCATCTAGTTTAGTTAATTTTGGAGACAATACAACTGTAAATATTGTTGGAAGAGGCACATTAAGTTTAGACAATGGCAAAACACTAAATAATAATGTCTTGTATGTTGAGGGTCTGAAACACAATCTGCTCAGTGTGATTCAAATATGTAAACAAGGGTAAAATATCACTTTTTATGATAAAGCATGTAATATCAAGAAAATTAAATACAGTAAGCTTATAGGAAAAGATACAAGGATTGAGAATGACATGTACATATTAAAGGATATTAACAAGGAGAAGTGTCTCATGAGTAAATTAGATGAAAACTATCTATGGAATAAAAGACTAGGACATATGAACTTTGATAATTTTATCAAGATAAGATCCAAGTAACGTGTGAGGAATATGCCAAAAATCAGTAAACGAGATAACACCTTATGTAAAACATGTGTACTTGGGAAAAAAACAAGAAGAAAATTCAAGACCGAAGATCATTACTCTACCATAATGCTTTTGAAATTGATTCATGCTGACATTTTGGAACCATGAGGATTGATAGCACGAAAAGTGAGTATTGATTTATGTTGTTAATAGATGATTATACAAGATTCACTTGGGTTTCATTTTTGAGAGACAAATCTGAATAATTTGATAAGTTCAATACATTTAAGGGACTTGTTGAGAATGATACAAATAGAAGGATCAAAAGACTTAGATTTGAAATTCTTGATTATTTTTATGAGGATAATGATACGATGAGGGAATTATCAACTACTAGGACACCTCAACAAAATGGAGTGGTGGAAAGGAAGAACATGAAAGTACGAGAATATGGCTAGGAATAAGCTATGAGTCCAAATTACTTTATTGATATTCTAAAGAGGAAATCGATACAGTGTCTACATTCTCAATAGATTTCAAATAAGGATAAATAGTGACAAGCACCCTATGAATTTTGGAAAGGTAAGCCTATAAATATAGAAAAAATTAGAATTTTGGGTATAGATGCATCATTAAGAGAATTTAAGAAAACCTAGAAAAAATTTACTCCATTTGATGAGGGCATATTCTTAGGATATTCCTTAAATAGCCTATCATACAAATGTTAAAAAAAAATATAAAAATAGTGGTTGAAAGTGTATGTATAAAAATTAATGAATGTTATCCTATGAGGTATAAATCTAATACAAATGATTCATCACAAGATTCGGATTCTAAAGAAGATGAAGAGAATGTACATACTGAGTTGAAAAATATGAAGATGAAGTAGAAGATAGTAAAGATACCAAATATCCCTTAAGACAAATTGAAAGATGTCATCCTAAATCTCAAATCCTTGGTAAGAAAGATGAAGGAATAACAATAAGGAGAAAAATGGTAAGTCGAAGAGCAAGAAAATATTTCTCTCTTGTTTAAAATTAAGCCAAATAATTTTTAGAGGCAAGAAAAGATGAGTGTTGGGTAAATTCTATGAATGAAGAACTTGGTCAAATAGAGAGGAACAAAACTTGGGAGTTAGTACCTAGGCCTAAGAGAAATAATATTATTAGAAACAAATGGGTAAATTAGGAACAAAATGAATGATTATGGTGAATTCATGAGGAATAAAGATAGGTGTGGCTACACGGGATATACATAGGTAAAGCAAATAGATTTCAATGATACATTTTCCTAGTGGGTATGATGGAGGCCATTATAATTTTTATAGCATGTACATGTTACAAATATTTTAAGGTATACCAAATGGATGCCAAATTTTCCTTTTTGAATGGAAATATAGAAGAAGATGTATATAGTTAAAAACACGATGGGTTCTCATTATGAGATGGGAAATACTTGTAAGTGAAAGATAAGAAAAGGAAATTTTGGCCTTAAAGAAGTCCCTTGGGCCTCATATGGAAGATTAGACAAGTACTTAACTTAACAAGGCTTCAATAATGGTGTAGGTGACATCAATTTATGTAATATAATGAAGGAGGACATATACTAATTATGGTAGTTTATGTATATGATATCATCTTTGGAGGGAAGAATGAGCATATGCCGCATGAATTTACTGAGATGTTATGAAGGAGTTTGAGATTTCCATGCTTGGATAGCTATAATTATCTATAGGACTAAAAATAAATCAATCAAAGGATGTAATATTTGTTTCACGGGAAAAATATATAAAGGAGACACTAATGAAGTGTCGAATGGAGGAGTGCAAGCTTGTTGGGACACCTATGATCATAGGATGCAAATTTAGTAATGAAGACAAGTCACCTAAAGTAAACCAAACATAATAAAAACACATGATTGGAAGCTTGTTATATTTCACTAATTCTAGGCCTGACATTTTTAGGCTACAGGTATTTGTTTTCATGTTAAATGTCTAGCATGAAAAATTAAAAAAATTGGCCATGATAACTAAGCCCACACTCAAAAATCCCTTAACTAGGTAATGTAAACTTGCCCTCTAGCCAATTATTGACTATGTAAACCCCATCATGGCTGAAAGGGATGTGATAAATATATTTTTAAGTGTGTTTCATGTCTAGGTAAGGTGGTTGGAAGCAGTTCATGGGTCTATTTTGATCCACTTTGAAGGAACTTCTCCCGAGACCTAAAAAGGCCTATTTTAATGACTTTGAAACCTAATGAAAAACATATGGAGATGAAACAAGAAGATATAATACATCCAAGAATACTTTTAATGAGTTATAATATCATTGGAAGAATTCTGTGGAAGTTTTGCAAGGTAAAACTTGTTTAGGAACAAACTATACAACACTGGGCTACTTGTAGCACAATGCATGGAAATGAAAGCAGTAAAAAAGATAGTGAGCTTATTATGAATGATTCAAAAGCATCGGGTATTATTTTGAAGTAAAAACCATTGATTATAAATGTAAGGATGCCTAATTCACGTTTCAATTTTTATATATATTCTATCGTGCGGATTTTGAGATTTTGGACCAATGGTGGAAGTGAAGATCACCGATCTGGTGGAGATGAAAATATGGATTATGGGAGTTTGAAAGGGATTTGGTACCTAATTCAAAACAAATTATTTAATTAAGACCTCTACGTGTTCTATGTGACAAGTTAGACAAAAATGTAAGTCTCTCTTTAGTGGCGAGTTATACCTTCCGACGCACAAGCTTGACTAGAATAAAAAAGGGGGTAAGTTTTGAATTTCAGGAATAATTGGATCCTAAATGGTGTTTCATTGATCTCATCATGTATTTTCCAGTAATTTCTCCCATGAAATTCTCAAGGAAGCTTTAGGGAGAAAGAATCACTCTTTGGGGTCTATTTTTGGCAATTGTTGAAGGCATGCTTACTATAAGTGTCAGGTCACACTTTCACACCTTAAATGCAATTTTTCACCTTTTAAATTGGTGAAAATGTTTATGGGTTGAAACAAATTATGACTCAAGGAGGAAGGATGTTAGAAATGAAGTTTCGTCACTTAAAGTGCAACCTTGAGTGTTAGGTGACTGTTATGCACTCACATGTAATCTTGGCCCAATTTTCATGTTCTAGCATACCCTTGGCACACCTTGAGAGCCTGATTTCACATTTTTACGTAATGTAAAATTTAAATGGGTGAAAAAAATTACAACCCGAAGGATGATGACTCATTTTGTCGGTTTAGTGACAAGATTATGCACTAGGTAAGTGTTGTCATCTCACCCTTCCAAATACCCCCTCCTCATTGAAAACCTGACCCATGACACACATTTTCACTATTGTTAAACATTTTCACCTGGTTGAAAATTTCACCAGTGCAAAAATTTTGACCCTTTTCTTTCTCATCTTCTCGTTGGCTCTTGAACTCATAATTTGTGTGCTAGGACATAGTTTTCCACTCACACCATTACACAAGCTAGTCCCATTCCTCATGAGATCTGACACCATGGCACAATTTTGAAGAATTATTGAACCTTTTGACCATTTCACCACTTAAAATTTTTTCTAAGGTGCAATGGAGGCTCCTGGACCCATTTTGATAATCTCACCTCTCAAACGGGGTTAAGGAGAAGGTGTGCAAGTAGGCTAAAGGCGAGTTTTCTCAAATATGGTTAAATTTGAAACATTCAAATATTCCTTAAAAAATTTTGGATCCCATTTTAAAATGTATTTTCCCTCCATTTATTCTATAACCTATTCATGCTCTATGTTTTCTAAGAAACCCCATGCGTAGAAACACTTTTTTGCTCATATCTCACAAACCCTTGTTCTGTTTTCCATGAAATTTGAAATGAATGTTCCTTGCATGAATTCCATTAGAATGAGTTTTTATATGACCTAATATATTTAATACTCAAATTTTTATGGAAATCATAAAATTTCATCCATGAAAAATTTCTTCCTCGGATATCCGGAGTTGCAGTGAGCCAAACAAGCTGAAAGTTAGAGCATGAGATCCTCAAAAAATTAGATTTCTAACAATTAATTTATTGCACCATGAAAATAGATATAATTAGTGATATGGAGGACTGTTATTATTTATAATTATTCCTATTTATATGAATAAAAATAAAACATGTAAGTTTCTAGTTTGAATTCATGAAGATCGGATGAGAAAAACCCCGAAATTTTGAGTAAAGCATCCCAGATGAGGAGTAAAATTTTTGATGAACTCTTTCAAGTATGATATGAAACCCCATGAAAAACATATATTTTCAGTAATTAATCATTCAAAAAATACTAATGGTGGTTTGTATGTATGATAAATTATTTTTGACACTCAGTTCATTCACTGGGAGGATAAGTTCTCAAAAGTGACAATTCGGTGAAAATGCCGAAACTAGTCACCTAGGAAAGACTAACTAAAAATAGTAAGTATTCATAAAAGGCTCAAAATTTTCATGGTTTTTCATACTCCATTCCTCCAAAAATTAAACATTCACATAGCTAAAACTCAATATTTCAACATGGTTAAAAATGGCATTGTGTCTCAAACAAAAGAGAATCCTTATTAGTTCCCAGTTTTAGTCACAGAGAGAATTATGGTCTCAATGTGTTTCTCACTTCGCTAGTTGGGTTGATCATAATTTGAAATAATGTTTCATTTATCTTCTCACATCCATTAATCACATGGTTTAGGTACTCTTCACCTCATCTCATGGATGGATTCATTTCCCCAAGGTCCCATATCATCAAAATGTTGAACTATGTAGGAAATGGTCTTAGTTTTCATCAAGGATCACGGTAGTTTTGAGGCATTAAAAATATTCAAGGATTGAAGGCTTCTTCAAGTGAGATAAATATTCCTTCATCATCTTCAATTTTCCTTACATTATTTTCAATTGGCTAACCATTCAAGGCATGAGCTCATAATGTGCAATGTTGCAAAGTTTGGGCAATGCTCATCACTCCTCTTCCTAATATGTTCAAATAGTGTTGTCAAGGTTCATCATTTATAGTGTGTTCAAATGTCTTCATAAGAAATATTCATCATTATATCATAGTAGAGGGTCATCACAAGTCAATTTTTGATATTCATCACCATTGGAGTTGATTCTCATCTTCATCAAGGGTGGAGACATCTTCATTCACACTTTGAGAAGTTTTTTTCTTTCCTATCCTCTCTCATTCTTTCTCCTCTTCTCTCCCCATTTCCAATTATTCATTGTAAGAAATCATTGTAATATTTATTATTCACTTAAGTGACTCTAATGGTGAAATGTAAAATCCCCTTTTGATTTATAAAAAGGGGACTTAATTTGTCAAATCCTAGGAAAATGAAGAGTCATAAGTTGAATAAGGACATGAAGAGGCACGAGGGGGTAGACAAAGAGTTGAATTATAAATATATAAATTGGAAGACCCTCCTCATTTTAAAGGATGGTTAATCTTGTTTACTATATCCCATACTATTTCTAGAAACAAGTGATCAAATTTCCTCTATTTCCTTTTCTTATGTTTCCTCTCCATCTCAACTATAATCCATGAGAAATGTACTTGTTGAATGTTATGAATTAAGACTTTCTATTTTATGTATTTTATTCCTTGTTGATTCTTATGGCTTATTCTCATTAAATGTGTAGACACCTATAATTTACTGAACAATTTAAATACTTAAATTGGGCTAATTATCCCCTTTCCCGCAAATTAACAACATATCATCAATAGTGCTCATCTTTTCTCCTATCATCATTAATTAATTACATTTAGTTAATTAATTAAGTCTTATATTCAAAAAATACCCTAATTAACGACCTTCCATTAGTTAACCCTTCTTTCTATCTAGACTAATTAATTATTATTAATTAATAAGCTTCCCCTTTCATTAAATCAATAAATCATTATTTAGTTGATTCAATTCCCTTCTATAGTCTAAATCATGCTAATATTCCTCTAAAAATATTTTATAAGATTACACACCTATTAATTAACCAATTTGGTTAATTGATAAACCCCCTTTATCCCCATGAGTCACTAAGGGACAAATTAAACTCTCCTAGAGTTAACTCAACCCTTTCTAAACCCCATGTATCCACAACTAACTCAACATCTCTATTATCCCACACGCAAATGGATGTAGATATTTCTCTATCCATTGGGATTTATAAAGAGCCATCCTCCTACCTTTACACCTACACATTTACACATCTAAATGAGCATAGATCCTAAGCTATAGTTGTTAGTGCCAATTAGTAGCACCCCCTAAATTACCTTCAGATCTGCAAGTGAGAATTGGGTCATTTAGTGTGATTGCACAACATGGAATATTTTCCCCAAGTGTGGGACTTGAAAAAATGGAAAAGACTCTCCAGATTGAAGGTTGGTTCCTCTACTTCTCTGATTAGATGTATGCATGAAATTTCAGAGGTTTAACTCAAAATTCTACTCTAATTCTGCCAAGGATAAGGATAGAAAGAAAAGAAGATAAAACTAAACTGACAAGGTGATACACCAAAAGATTGGTGAACATCTATTTCTGTAGATTGACATAGAGTATAGAAAATACAACATAGATCATGCACAAATTGCTAAAATTTTAATGAATGATCGGGATAGAGAAAACAACACAAGAAAGGATTGAAAATTCCTTCTGAGACCTTGCCTTGTCATTTCCATTTTTAAATACAGTGCATTACAATAGAAACGAGGTAGAAAACATGTTGTAGTCCTAAAAAAGGTTTGATATTCCACAAATTCACTTGCTAGGGTGAAGGAGGGAGCCTGCAGATCATAAAAATGTCCAACCCTTTACAAAATGAGCCAAATTTGGCTTTTAACAATGAAAACCCGAGTTCAGGAAGGAGAAACATGGGAAAAATGAAATGAATGATTCAACCACTAACCAGATCCATCAAAATAGCATGGGTACCCTTAAAAGTTCATTCCCCAAGATTTTCAACCATGTTGGAGAAGAATGGAAGCCATACTGCATTAAAAATGGTGGTTGAATGTCAATTCTACTCTTTTCCCCATGCCAAAGGTGTTTTCTCATTTTTCTCTCACTAAACTCCACCAAAAAACAAAATTTAAGATTCCATTGTTTAGAGGAATTCAATATCTTTCCAATGACATGAAAATCAAGAAAACATGAGGTCTGGATCAAAAGATATGCCCCTCTGAAGATTTAGGGAAAAACTGGGGCAAAAATCAGGTTGGCAGGCCAAAACCTAAATTTTATCCCTTTTTTGAATTTGGGAAAAATTCCCCAAAAATCTCTACACCTCACCACTCTATTTCCATGTGGCACATTCCCATTGGTCCATGGGTTCAAATGTCCATTTTACACAGTTTTGAATTTTGGAAAAAATTCCAAAAAAATTCTCCACACCTTGCCACTCCGAGACATGTGTAATCACCCTATTCATTGTAGGCACACACTCTAAATTTTTCCTTTGATGTTTCCTATCACTTTGGAAAAATTTCCAAATTCTCCGCACGCCCCCGACTTCCACCAAGAACAGGACACGTGTCATCACCCTATTCGCTCACGGGGGTGCTACCAAAATTTCCATTTCCTCCTTGGTGGGCCTGTGGGCCAATTTTTCCCTTTGCACCATTTACTAATTTTTGAAAATAGCCAAAATTTTCTCCACCCCTCCGACTCCCACCGGTCTCATGGACATGTGGCACACTCCTATTCATTTACAGAGTTCAAACCATTTCTTTTCATCCTCCTTGGCGGGCTCGCAGGAAAAAAATTTCCTTTGCACCCCGCCCACTCCTTGGTGATTTTTTCCAACTTACCTTCGCTGACCCGCCATTCCACTACCATGTGGCACATTCCTATTGGTTGTGGGCCATCCTAGGAAAATTCCCATCAACAACCCCTGTCGAGCCATAACTTGAGAAATAAAAGGAGTTAGGAGAAAAATTTTACCTTTTTGGAAAGGTGAGGAAAAATCCTATCTGATGGGATCATTTCCAAAATATTTTGAGTACCTGAAGCATGCCAAAAATTCATTTAAGTGCCAAAAAATGAGAAGAAGGAGGAGTTAGCCAAAAATAAGCATGGGGCTTATTTTAGATAACAATATCCATTTATCATCTTTGAACATTCTTCATTGGAGAAGCTAGCTACTTTCATTTTTGTATCCATCCACCCAAATTTTGAAGTCATATGGGGATATGTCAAATGGTCTTGTAGACATGGATTTAAAAGAATCCATTCTTGAAAACCTTGGGATTCAAACATAAAAACAAATCTTTGATTGATAAGAATATAAATAGGTTCATTTCATTTGATTAGAATTAAATAGAGATAGAGATTAATGGATTAACATGTTAGTTTGAATATTTGTTCATGTTCTAATGCAAGAATGTTAGTAAATTAGTCTTTCTTAAGCTCTAAGCATGATGGTGCATTGAATTTGATTTAGCTTTGTTTTAGGACTACTAGGTGTTAGTTCTAACTCTTTTTGCATTGCTAACAAATACATGTACACATTTGGCACACCCGGTGGGACAGATCCTTAGTCCCTTAACATTCTAGCTTGAATTCTATTATTTTTGGCTAACCTTTGATATGCACATATAGCAAATAATGTTCAATTTCTTAGAATTTTTCTAGTATTATATGTGTAGGTTTTCATTTAGAGCTATCATTCTAATGGGTTGTTGTCAATTTCGAGCTAACTTAATAAACTTTGAAGTGTTGTGAGATTTTTGTGTCTTTGGCCGTATTTTGACTATAGGAGGGGTGCAAGCACACTAACCCTGGCATAGGCATGTTACCCTGGATTAGACACACTAACCTAGCATATGCACATCAAACCTATCGTAGACACTTTGTTTGTATTGTACCTTCTTTGCAGCTAGAAACCCGTCGGGATGACACACATAACATAACTCTGGTGCAAGTACCTCTCGGGTGGTGCAAGCACACTATCTAATTTTTGTACCTCTTTTTGGCTACCCTAGCATAGGTGCCTCTCGGGTGGCATAGGCACACTGTCTGAGCTACATACCTCTTTTTAGCTACCCTAGCGCACATACCATAACCCTAGCGTAGGTACCTCTCGGGTGGAAAAGGCACACTATCTGAGTTCCATACCTCTTATTTACTACCCTACCACAATTACTGTAATCCTGACATAGGCTCCCCTAGGTGGTACAGGAGCATTGTAAATCTGAATAACACAGAGGGGTACAATTGCCCTAACCCACACACTTATGGCTAAAACTACGTGCAAGTGCTTCAGTTTGAATTATCTTACACATTTAAGTTTTCTTAAATCTTGTGTGTTAAAGTTCTAACTTATTTGCAGGTTTTATCTAATTAATGTCTATTTCTGCAAGGTATGTTTACATTCTTTTTCTAGACTAGATATACTTTGCATGCTTTCTTATAAGAGTAAGGTCATGTATGCTCTTCCCTCACATCCTTTGGGGTGATCTTGGGAATCAAAAATGATTCTTAGGTCTTTTTGCACTTTGAAAATGTTGAGAATGTCCTAATTGAGTAGAAATGAGTTAAATTGGTGTGTTTGAATTAATTTTTTTCCATTTGGTAAATTCTTGGATCCTAAAAAATGTCACGTATGCTCTTCTCTTATGTCCTTGGATGATCTTGAGAATCAAAAATGATTTTTATTCTCTTTATGGAAAATCACTAACCCATTGTGTAGAACCAAAACACACGCTTGTCAAAGAAAGGTGGAGTCGAAACAAAATCAAAATACTAATATAGTTTCGTGCAGGTTGCCAAAAGTTGTTCAAGTAAACCACATCAAATTAAAAATATAAAAAGAACACCACATTTAAAACACTTTATTTATAGGTTCGAGATAAGGGTACGTCCTACCAACTTAAAACTAGGACATAACCCCTTTGGCATAATCCTTAAGCTAAAACAATGGGGGTGGTCATAGGTACCCCAAATTAGTCCACGTAAGAGGGAACCTTGTGGATGAAATGGGAAGTGATCCACATAACCTACTTGACTAGTTGTTCCTTGTGAGTTAGCGTTACCGGTTGTTCGTATGGTGACCCTAGTGATGGTACACGTGAACGCACTATTTTCCCACTATGCTTGAAGGGGGTAAAGTAAAGCCGAGATACTCCTAAATTAGTCATTATG
The DNA here is from genome assembly GCA_018340775.1 of Taxus wallichiana var. yunnanensis. Taxonomy (NCBI): domain Eukaryota; kingdom Viridiplantae; phylum Streptophyta; class Pinopsida; order Cupressales; family Taxaceae; genus Taxus; species Taxus wallichiana. The sequence continues at coordinate 46,109,513 of CM031234.1, forward strand.
AATTTTTTTGGTAAATTGAGCTCGCTTAAGACAACTTTGTAACACCTATTTGAAAGAGCCACCTACGAAGATATCTTTTCCATTAGCCCACTTTAACCATTTCAAAATAGTTTTGAGTTGCGAGCCATCATTCATCACGAAGCGTGGAAGCATTACTTTTGCTTAGTTTTTTCACTTGCCTTAAGGCGAGGTGAAACTCTGTGAAAGTAAAGCCAAAAATTTTCCACCCCCATTTTTTATCTACTTCCTTCACTTTATTTTGACACTTTGTTGATAAAAATAAGAGTGACTACCTTTGCATTATCAATTGATTGTTTCTACCACTTTTTGTCTATTTATGCCCATCCATGTTTTGCGGCTAGGTAAGTTAAATTTATAAAATGTGTGGAAACATATTCATATCATTAGTAACCTTTATGATCTTGATACACACGTCAGGATCATCATCATAGTTAGGCTATATCTTATCACTACAATTTTTGTATTTATGTATTTTTTTCTTGTAAACTTCACCTAAATATTTGCATTGTAAGGTTATGTTATACACATTTTAACAATTCTTATTTATACTCTAATATTTTAGTTTGATTCCATTACTACCTCAATTTTGAAAAGTTTTACATGTTACCATTTGTATGTGTTATATCAATATCATCTTGATATCAATACCTTAATTTCTCACAAAGTTTGGTTAATATATCTTGGTGACATTGTTGTGTCACACACAATCATAACTAGCACTTTTTGGGATTTAGGTATTAATTGAATTTGGACTTTCTTATAGTATACCTTGTTAAGAGGTCACATTAACTTCTTGGTATTAATTACACCTTGTTCATGTCCTTGAACTCGATATAAGTAGGGACATCTTGTTAATTATCTTACAACACCGACTACCTTTTTTAAACAATCCTAGGAAGTACTTCAATTGATTAATATACATGGTACCAAACATTGCGTCACTATTGACTTATTACTTTATCACATTGGTACTTTAACATTTATACTCATTCATATTATTGACATTATTTTTACATTTCACTTAGGTTTGATAGAAAATATTTGAACACATTCATAGATACCTTAGTGAACCTATTACACATTATGGCTCCTAAAACAAGATTAGGACTCAAAAGGAAAGCTTTGGAAACTAAACAAGTGCAAACTTGGGAAGCCTTAAACAAACAAGGGTCAAACCATTTTATTGGCCATGATCTTGGGCCTTTATTTTATGTGGAAAAAGAGGTAGAAGAAATGATAGATCATAGTGGTGATGAGTTGGAATCCCCACATGCATAATTTTACTTTTATCCCACCTTGTTAGATGAATTCATTTTTAGAAACAAGGATAGGGTACTAGAATGAGTTGTAGAATTGGGGGCCAAAATGCCTATAGAACAAGAAACAATCCCACCTACAAATGATGCTAATGAAGAGGAGCAGCCCCTTATTAATATGGATGATATCTTAACACATGGGCATGCTTCTACTTCTAATGTAGGAAACGATAATGTGGTGGGATATAGAATACCTTTCCTTAAAGTACCACGTAAAGTCAGGATAGAACACAAAAATGTTGAACAACCTCCACAACATGAAGAAGAAGAGGAACCTTTTGAAGAAGAAGTTACTATTCAACAAAAAATTAGCAACCTTAGTCAATAATTAGCCTTGTTAACCTCTCATGTACAAACATGAACAAACAAGAATGTCCAAAAGACAAAGCCTAAGGTCAAAATTAGTGAACTTCATAAGGAAAATCAAGGAGAAGACAATATGGAGCATCATCATGTATATATCCCTGCTTCTCCTACCAAAGAACAATTACTCACTCAAGAAATGTAATCCATGAGAGCAACACTTACAAGTCTCCAAGAGAGCACTGTGGGAAATAGCATAAAATATCAATATGAAGAGCTATGTCCCTATCCATTTGAAAAAACTATGATGCTTCAAACCTTCCCAAAAATGTTTGACATGCCGAAATTTGACAAATACAAGGAAAAGGGTGATCCGCGAGACCATGTAAAATATTTCTATATAAAATCCCAAGAAGTGGCCTATAGTGACAACTACCTCATATGAATCTTTCAAAATATTCTAGGGGGCCAAGCCTTGGAATGGTTTACTCGCTTACCTCGGGCATCTATCTTTACATGGCCCGAACTAGCAGAAATTTTTTTATGACATTTCTCATACAGTATAGAAAGTGACATAGTCATGGAAAACTTGGGTGACACTAAACAACACCCCAACAAAACATTTGATAGCTTCCTACAAATATGGAGAGGGATAGTCAGTCGCTTCCCCTGTACATTCCTTGAAAAATAGCTTGTGACTATCTTTATGCCGAATCTAAATCTAGACATCACTTTTCACCTTCAAATGCATTGTTCACACTTTCGAGGAGGTTATTGAAAAGGGAATTCAAATAGATAAATCCCTGTTTTCCAAAGGAACTGTTAAATCACACTCTAATGATAACCAAAGCGTTAAACCTACATAAAATCGAAAATATTCAACAAAAAAAAGAACGTGGTGGGAGACTAATCACATATTCCAAACTCGTGTAAAGCAGATTCGAATCGGTCAACCTTTTAAACTGACCAAAGGACCTATTCAATCACCACCTAAATGTAGAATGTTCACTCCTCTCAACAAACCTTTATCGGCCATATTGAAGTAATTGGATGCAACTCACATGGTGACTTATCCCACAACATAAACCTTTGATGACAATGCTCAAAAACCATCATGGTATAAAGAGCATGAATATTGTGAATTACATCATGTCAAGGGACACAAAATAGAAAAATGTCTATGACTTCATCACTACATCCAAGATCTAATTGATAAGGGGTAGATAGAAGTGGATAACTGGAAAAACTCGGACACTTAATGAAAAGATGGAGATATACAAATAACCATTCCCTAAACATGGTAAGTCGAGGATTGAAGCCCGATTGAGGAGAGTCATCCTAGAGTTATAAAGTGATGAATTATCTATATACTAAGAAAGACAATAATCATTATGATTCACTCATTGGATGTATCCACTCTCCTAGTGACCATGTGAACACCATTCAAATCAAGGGAAATATTACATTATGGTAATAAGGTGTGCCTTCCTCATGATTCCTAAACCCTCTCTGTCAACCCCGTAAAATGGTAGGTACAACCTCTTAGAACAACTTGAGAAGATGTCTGCCAAGATTTCAATCTTGGATCTTCTCAAAATATCAAATGTACATAAGGACATTTTGTACAAAAATCTTCAGGGGTCAAGAGTGCCACTAGAAGTAGATCCTACACATCTTCAGGCTGTGGTAGCCAATATTTTACCAACTAAGTACATTTCCTTTAATCATAGGGAGATCCCTATTGAAGATCCAACACATAATCTCCCCTTGTATATTGAGGTATTTGTTACCGTCGTCAAAAGATAAAACAAGTTCTTGTGGACAACGGATCAGGATTGAATATATGCACATTGAAATTAGTTAAGCAATTGGGACATACCGAAGAAGACCTTGAGTCCCACATCATTACCATAACCGCTTATGACAATACAGAAAGAGAGTCAGCTAGCACAATCACATTACCCATGGAATTTGGACCCACTTGTCATCACATGAAGTTTCATGTCCTGGACTTGGAACTCCCATACAATATGCTTCTAGGCCGACCATGGATTCATGCCATGTAGGTCGTGCCATCAACATTCCATCAATGCATCAAACTGAAACACGAGGGACACACTGTCACGATACAAGGAGATCTAGATCCCTTCACTCATTGCAGAGATCTCAATATTTTTGCATGTAAGGGTTCCTATATGTGTCCCTATGTTGATATAGTTGTTCCTCTTCAATCCGAAGCCATGGAGTCTCGAGTAGATTCAAATTCCCTCAATTCTTGCACATGTGATGCCTCTACATCAACTTCCCCTTTTGATTCATGGGAGATGAAGGTTCTAGAATACGGTTGTGGGGAGTATAATGTACAACAAGACCTTTTAGTTTCCAACCTCTCATTATCACCTAAAACTAGAGGCTGGTCCAACTATCATTTTAGATGGCCTAAAGATGAGCAAAATATTGGGTCATTTTTACCTAGAGGGTTCTTGTCGAAGAGAAATTGTTGGATCCACCTAGGAATTGGGTCCAGGAGGATACTCAACTAACTTGCTACCAAACCATTGAGTATGAGAAATATAGTCAAATGATGTATTCCATGGGCTACAAATGTCTAGGTTGTAGAAGGAATGACCAAGGAAAGTGATAACTAGTTCCTCTCCCACATTTTAAGATAGAAAGGTACAACATCGAATTTGAACCTATGGGTAACACTTGAATGATCAAGATACCACCTATTCGAGTGTGAAGATAGCTCGACTATTTAGATAGCAACACATATTCCCATTGTATCCAATACAATAATCTTACCTCCAATACCTATTCATGAATATCGTTTTCTACACCATAACCCCTAGTAAACCTAAACTTAAACTTGTTTACCCTTTCCTTGTCAAATGGGATCAACAACCTCATGTGCCACTAGATCTCTTTGAAAATGATGAAGCCATTACAGAAATCATGGGTATTCAGGATACAATCCCCATTGGAGATCACAAAAAGGGTTTTTACATTGACTTAGATACCTGTAACTACTTTGGAGAGGAAGTTAAACTTTGTGGTCAGTAAAATTTAAGAAAAGCGAGGGAAATTTTCCAATGAAAATCCTCGGAAAAATTCAAAGTCCAAGTAAATGCGGTGAAAATCTCTTTGAGGCATTGACAAACAAACGTGTACAAAAATAAAAGGACAATAAAAGTGACCATGCCAAGGATGAAAATCTGTGGAAATATCCTTGGATGAATATCTCAACCTTCCTCCCAATCTTATGCATATGGAGGAATATTCAAAATTACTCTTGGTAGAAGAGACTATTAATGTAAACATTGACATAGAAGATGACCTAAAAATAGTCAAGTTAGGAGCCTCGCTCTCAGCACGGGAACAAAAAACATTCACCATGGTTCTGCAGGAATTTATAGATATGTTCGCATGGTCCTATAAGTATATGCTAGGCTTGGGCCCAAATTTGGTAGTGCATAAATTATTTGTACATGCAAATTCCAAGCCTATTAAGAAAAAGATTAGAAAAATGCACTCGAGGGTGGATCTCCTAGTTAAGGAAGAGTTAGAAAGATTTATTACGGCAGGATTCATTCGACCCATTGATTACTCGAATAGATATCAAACATCATCCTTGTATAGAAGAAAATTGTTGGGATCATAATCTGTACTGATTTCAAAGACATAAATAAGGCATGCCCAAAGGATGATTTTCCATTTCCTAAAATCGATATGATTGTTGATTCAACTGCACAATATGAAATGCTATCTCTTATGGATGGATTCTTAGGCTATTATCAGATTAAGATAGCTAAGTAATATCAACACAAGATGGCCTTCATAACTCCCTAGGGTACTTTCTATCATTAGGTAATGCCATTTTTCCTTAAAAACACAGGAGCTACCTATCAAAGGGCAATGATGGTGATTTTTCATGATATGATCCACAATATCATTGAAGACTATGTGGATGATATCCTCAGGAAATCCAAGATGAGGGAAGACCGCCCTGCTTTTTTTTGGCATATCTTCAAATGTCTTCAAGAGTACAAGGTCCATTTGAACCCAAGGAAATGTGTCTTTGGTGTGTTGTCTGAAACATTGCTCGGTTTCATTGTATCATGAAGAGGGATTGAGGTATACCCTGCTAAATTTACTACTATTACTAAAATTCCTCCTCCCAAAAACATTAAGCAATTGTGTAGCTTGCAGGAAAGATACAAGCTATTCGCTACTTCATCTCCCAACTTGCCGATAAATGTCATTCATTCACTCATCTACTTAAAAAGGATGTTGCCTTTATCTAGGGACCACAACAATAGCAAGACTTTGCCCCGCTTAAGAAATAATTTTCCAATCTACATGTCCTCATGCCCCTAACTCTTGGTGAGCCACTCTTGCTATATATTTATGCTACTCAATTTACTATTGGTGCATTGCTTGCTCAGTATGACCTCGACCACAAAGAAAAAGTAGTATACTATCTTAGTCGTACTCTCATCTCTTATGAGCTCAACTATCCTCAAATCAAAAAAAAGTTTGTTTGGTTGTAGTTTTTACCTTTCAAAAAATTTTCCATTACCTATTAAATAATAAAACCAAGCTTATATCAAAAGTTTACCCACTCAAATACCTGTTGTCTAAACCCACCCTCACCAGTAGAATGGATAATTGGATCATTCTACTAAGCGAATTTGACTAAGCGAATTTGACATCAAGTTTTTGCACCAAAAGTCAGTCAAGGGATAGGTACTTGCTAATCAGTTAGGAGAAGCACCTTTACAAGGAACAGAACCCGTGAATCATGATTTACTAGATGTGTCATTACTATATATTGAGGAATCCATCATGTAACAGGAACACTTTGATGGATCTTTTACCTTTCATGGTTCAGGGGAAGGTGTGGTACTAATTACTCCTTCTAGTGAACCCATACCTAAGGATTTTTACCTTGGTATTCCTTGCAAAAATAATATTACAGAGTATGAGGTGATCATTATTGGGATGAAGCTCGCAATAAAATGGTACATTCATCACGTTAAGATCATTGGTGACTTGCAGTTAATCATCAAACAATTCAATGATGGGTATAAATTCAAGGATAAGAAGCTCAAACCTTACCCAAAATTGGTTGAAACTTTGAAAGAGTATTTTGTGTGTATCACGTTTGAACAGATTCCAAGAGCACAAAACAGATCTGCAGACACTATGGCAACTATAGGTTCTATGCTATGCATTCCACTAGAAAGTAATGATATGCCTTTCTTTGTTGAAAATCTACACCATCCTACGTATGACATGCTAGAATCTTATCTGGATTGTGATGTTGTTGGTCCCAATTCCCCATGGTATGAGCCCATCTTCACCTACCTTAAATACAACACATTCCCTCCTGACATCTCCCATTCCAAAAATAAATCCTTATACACTAGATATCCCATTGTGCCCTCTTAGGAGGTATGCTCTATCGTCATGGCTATAATGGGAATCTGTTACATTGTCTTGATACAAAAGAGTCAGTCCAAGAGATTAAATATGTGCACGAAAGGTTTTTGGTGCCCACACAAATAGGATGGTTCTAGCTAGGAAATTTTTGAGAGTGGGATACTATTGGCCTACCATGGAAACTGACTGCTGCAACTATGTGCAGAAGTGTGTACTCTGTCAAAAGTATGGAAATTTCATCCATGCCCCGTCACAACCATTGCAACCCATCATGACCCCATGGCCATTTTCCAAATGGGGACTTGATTTAATAGGGAAGCTTACCCCTACTTCATCTGATGGCCACACCCACATCATTACAACTACTAAATATTTTACCAAGTGGGTGGAAGCTATCCCTTTGACCTATGTAACAGTGCTCAGATCTCAAAGTTCATCATGAATCATCTTATTTGCCAGTATGGAATTCCTGCAGCCATAGTTACTGACAATGGAAAATCATTCAAGAACAAGACCATGAAATATCTTTGTCATCGGTTTCAAATAAGATTAAAATGGTCTACATTGTATTACCCCTAAGGCAATGGACAGGCCAAGGCCACTAACAAGACTTTAGTTCGAATCATGGAAAATATGGTAAGTAAGATAGGTCACAACTAGCATTTGCAAATTCACCCAGCTCTTTGGGCTTACATGACCTCTATTCACACTCCTACTGGTGCAACACCATATTCCCTGGTATTTGGAATGGAATCTATCATCCCATTAGAAATCGAGCTTCCTTCCCTACGAATCTCTCTTAGGGATTATCTGGACAAGGATGAGGATTACAAAGTGGCTAGACTAGAAGAGTTGGAACTCCTGGATGAGAAGCGCATCCATGCCCTAAATAATATCATAGTGTATCGAATAGATTCTCTCGCAATTACAATAAAAGGATCATACCTCGTCGGTTTGAGTTTGGAGATTTGGTGATGAAACCAACAAAATCCTAAAAATTATAAAACCTACAAAAATAGGTAAACCCGCTTATAGCGGCTGAAACTTGTGTCTTGCGCATGGTATTATTTCCATATCCTGTTAGAAATTTTCACATCTTCACTGATCACATGACTTGTGGATCATCATATTCACAACCAATCACAAAGCTAGTTTTCTTGCTTCATCCATAATATGGGGCACATCTAGTTGTTGTGTTGTTTCATGGCGCACAAAGCTTTCTCCTTGGACCCGGTGTCCATCATCATTTCCCCTACATGTATCCTTTCTTAGGGCATAATTTTTAACCCTTTTTGTCAATCATGACCATGTGGAGATCTTCATCTTGATAACAAAACATTTGTACAACCATTTTGACCGTTGTTGGTGGGAATATGTGTGTTTGTACTTGTTTTCCCTGTTAAATAATATTTTTTCCTTCTCATATTGCATTTATTTTTGTATGTTACATTGAGTGGGTGTTTCAGTAATGGAAAATTATTTGTAGTATGAATTTTCATGTCATTCTACTTTTATTGTATGCTTATATTTTTAGTAAGGACCGATGGCGTAGATCTTTGGCAATATGATGACTATAAAGTTGCTTCAATACACCTTTGGATGAAAGCTATTTCTTCTCTCACTACTCCCCCATATTTCTTCGACATCTCCATCCTATCAACACTATTCTTCCACTTCACCTAAGGAATCCTACCCCTCTCCTTTCTTCTATCCATTTCTCACCTTTTTCGATTGTTAATCGTCTTCCTTCATCACCCCATCGACACTCGAGGGGGCATCTCTCACTTCTAACTAATTTTTCTTCTCTTGCTTCAAAATTTTATCCATCTACTATCTTTGAAGTGGCGTCACTTATGCCACCCCAAAGAGGGGAAAATGTAGACACCTATAATTTAGCCTAAACAATTTAAATACTTAAATTGTGCTAATTATCCCCTTTCCCACAAATTGGCAGCATATCATCAATAGTTCTCATCTTTTCTCCTATCATCATTAATTAATTACATTACGTTAATTAATTAAGTATTCTATTCAAAAAAATACCTAATTAATGACCTTCCATTAATTAACCCTTCCTTTTATCTAGACTAAGTAATTATTATTAATTAATTAGCTTCCCCTTTCATTAAATCAATAAATCATTATTTAGTTGATTTAATTCCCTTCTATAGTCTAAATCATCCTAATATTCCTCTAAAAATATTTAAGAATCTTGCACACCTATTAAGTAACCACTTTGTTAATTAATAAACCCCCTTTATCCCCATGATTCACTAAATGACAAATTAAACTCTCCTAGAGTTAACTCAACCCTTTTAAACCCCTATATCCACAACTAAATCAACATCTCTATTATCCCACATACAAAGGGATGTAGAGATTTCTCTATCCATTGGGCTATATAAAGATCCCTCCTCCTCCCTTTACACCTACACCTTTATACATCTAAATGATCATAGAGCCTAAGTTATAGCCACTTATCATCTTTGAGCATTATTCATTGGAGAATATAGCTACTTTCATTTCTTGTATTCATCCACCCATGTTTTGAAGTCATATGGGGATATGTCAAATGGTCTTGTAGACATGGATTGACAAGACTCCATTCTTGAAAACCTTGGGATTAAAACATACAAACAAACCTTTGATTGCTAATAATCTAAATAGGATCGTTTCATTGGATTAGAATTCAATAGAGATAGAGATTAATGGATTAACATATTAGTTTGAATATTTTTTCATGTTCTAATGCAAGGATGTTAGTAGATTAGCTCTCTTAATATCTAAGAATGATGGTGCATAAAATTTGATTTAGATTTATTTTAGGACTACTAGGTGTTAGTTCTAACTCTTTTTCATTGCTAACAAATACATGTACACATTTGGCACACCGGTGGGACGGATCCTTAGTCCCTTAACATTCTAGCTTGAATTCTATTATTTTTGGCTAACCTTTGATATGCACATATAGAAAAAATGTTCAATTTCTTAGAATTTTGCTAGTATTATATGTGTAGGTTTTCATTTAGAGCTATCATTCTAATGGGTTATTGTCAATTTCGAGATAACTTACTAAAATTTGAAGTGTTGTGAGATTTTTGGTGTCTTTAGCCATATTTTGACTTCAGGAGGGGCATAGGCACACTAAGCCTAGCACGGGCACATTAACCTTGTCATAGACACACTAACCCTTGTGTAGGCACATCAAACCACAGGCGTAAACACTCTATTTGTCACAAGTACCTTCACTATAGCTAGAAACCCGTTAGGTGGCACACATACCATAACTCTGGTGTAGGTACCTCTCGGGTGGCACAGGCATACTATCTAAGTTTCGTACCTCTTTTTGGCTACCCCTGGTGTACATACCATAACCTTAGCACATGTACCTCTTGGGTGGCTCATGCACACTATCTAAATTTCATACCTCTTTTTGGCTACCCTGGCACACATACCATAACCCTAGCATAGGTACCTTTCGGGTTGTATAGGCACATTGTCTAAGTTCCGTACCTCTTTTTGACTACCTTGGCACACATACCATAATCGACACATGCACCCCTTGGCTGCCATAGGCACACTATGAATGAATAACATAGAGGGGTGTAGCGGCCTAATCCACATGCTTATGCCTACAAATTTGTGAAGGTGCTTGATTTGAATTAACTCGCACATTTCATTTTTTAAAATCTTGTGTGTTAAAGTGATAAATTCTTTGTAGGTTTTATCTAATTAATGCTTATTTTTTTAGGGTATGTTTACATGCTTTTTCTAGAATAGATAGACTATACATGTTTTCTTGTAAGAGTAATGTCAGTATGCTCTTCCCTCACGTCCTTTGTAGTGATCTTGGTAATCAAAAATGATTATTAGGTCTTTTTACACTTTGAAAATGTTGAGAATGTCTTAATTGAGTAGAAATGAGTTAAAGTGGTGTGTTTGAATTAAGCATTTTCCATTTGGTACATTCTTGGATCCTAAAAAACGCGTCATGTATGCTCTTCTCTTACATCCTTGGATGATCTTGAGAATCATAAATGATTTTTATTTTATTTATGGAAAATAGCTAACTCATTGTGAAAAACCAAAATAGACACTTGTCAAAGAAAGGTGGAGTTGAAATAAAAATCGAACTACTAATACATTTTCCCTGCAGTTGCCAAAAGGTGTTCAAGAAAACCACATCAAATTAAACAAGATAAAAAGAACACCACATTCAAAACATTGTATTTATAGGTTTGGATAAGGGTATGTCCCATCCACTTAAAACTAGGACATAACCCCTTTGGCATAAGCCTTAAGCTACAACAATGGGGGTGGTCCTAGGAACCCCAAAGTAGTCCATGCAAGAGGGAACCTTGTGGATGAAACGGGAAGTGATCCATATAATCTACTTTAATAGTTGTTCCTTATGAGATAGCGTTATGGGTTTTCCATATGATGACCCCAAAGTGATAGTACACATGGATGCACTAGTTGTGCACTATGCTTGAAGGAGTAAAATAAAGCCAAGATACTCCTAAATTATTCATTATGACTTTTTACGTAAATCAATCTCGCTTAAGACAACTTTGTAACACCTAGTTGAGAGAGCCACCTAGGAAGATATATTTTGCCAGGAGCCCACTTTGACCATTTCAAAATAGTTTTGAGTTGTGAGCCATCATTCATCATGAAACATGGGAAGCATTACTTTTGCTTAGTTTTTTTACTTGCCTTAAGGTGAGGTGAAACTCTGCCAAAGTAAAGCCAACATTTTTCACCCCCATTTTGATCTACTTCCTTCACTTTCTTTTGACACTTTGTTGATCAAAAGAAGAGTGACTACCTTTGTGTTATCAATTGATTGTTTCGCCACTTTTTTGTCCATTTACGCCCATCCATGTTTGTGGCTGGGTAAGTTAAATGTCTAAAGTTTTTGGAGACATATTCATATCATTGGTATCCTTTGTGATCTTGATACCCACATCAGGATCATCATCATAGTTAGGCTTGGTTCATCATCTTGAACTTCCTTAGAAAGGTTACCTTATTTATATCATATCACTACAATTTTGGTATTTACATCTTGTTTCTTGTAAAATTGACCTAAATATCTGCATTGTAAGGTTATGATATACACATTTTAACAATTCTTAGTTATACTCTAAGATTTTAGTTTGATTCCATTACTACCTCTATTTTTAAAAGTGCTACGTGTCACCACTTGTGTGTTATATCAATATCATCTTGATATCAATACCTTACTTTCTCAAAAAATTTGGTTAACATATCTTGGTGACATTGTTGTGTCACTCACAATCATAACTAGCACTTTTTGGGATATAGGTATTAATTGAATTTGGGATTTCTTCTAGTATACCTTGTTAGGAGGTCACATTAAATTATTGGTATTAATTACACCTTTTTCATTTCCTTGAACTTGACATAAGTAGGGACATCTTGTTAATTATCTTACAACACTGACTACCTTTTTAAACAAACCTAGGAAGTACTTCATTGGTACTTTAACATTTACACTCATTCATATTATTGACATTCCTTTTACATTTCACTTAAGTCGATAGAAAATATTTGAAAAATTCACAGATACCTTAGTGAACCTATTAAACATTATGGCTCCTAAAATAATATTAGGACTCAAAAGGCAGGCTTTGGAAACCAAACAAGCGTAAACTTGGGAAGCCTCAAACAAACAAGGGTCAAACCCTTTTATTGGCCATTATCTTGGGCCTTTATTTTTAGTTGAAAAAGAGGTAGAAGAAATGATAGATAATAGTGGTGATGAGTTGGAATCCCCACATGAAGAATTTGACTTTGACCCCACCTTGTTAGATGAATTCCTTTTTAGAAACAAGGATAGGTACTAGCACAAGTTGTAGAATTGGGAGCCAAAATTCCTATTGAACAAGAAACAATCCCACCTACTAATGATGCTAATGACGAGGAGTGACCCCTTATTAATATGGATGATATCTTAACACATGGGCATGCTTCTAATTCTAACATAGGAAATGATAATGCAGTGGGATATAGAATACCTTTCCTTAAAGTACCACGTAAAGTTAAGATAGAACACAAAAATGTTAAACAACGTCCACAATTCAATATGAATAAGAAGAGGAACCTTTTGAAGAAGAATAAGAGGAAAATTTTGAAGAAAAAGTTACTATTCAACAAAAATTAGCAACCTTAGTCGACAATTAGCCTTGTTAACCTCTCATGTACAAACAGGATAAACAAGAATGTCCAAAAGACAAAGCCTAAGGTCAAAATCAGTGAACTTCATAGGGAAAATCAAGGAGAAGACAATATGGAGCATCATCATGTATATATCCCTACTTCTCCTACCAAATAACAATTACTCACTCAAGAAATGTAATCCATCCAAGCAACACCTACAAGTCTCCAAGAGAGAACTATGGGAAATAGTAGAAAATATCAATATGAAGAGTTATGTCCCTATCCATTTGACAAAACTATGATACTTCAACCTTTCCCTAAAATGTTTGACATGAAATTTTTTTTACAAATACAAGGGGGGAAGGGTGATCCATGAGACCATGTAAAATATTTATATATGACATGCCAAGAAATTTCCTACAAAACAACTACCTCATACAAATCTTTCTAAAGATTCTAGGGGGCCAAGCCTTGGAATGGTTTACTCGCTTACCTTAGGGTCTATCTTTACATGGCCTGAAGTAGTTGAAATATTTTTTATGAATTTTCTCGTATAATATAGAAAGTGACATAACCATGGCAGACTTGTGTGGCACTAAACAACATCCCAATGAAACATTTTGCTAGCTTCCTACAAATATGGAGAGGGATAGCCAGTCGCTTCCCTGTACATTCCCTAAAAAATAGCTTGTGAGTATCTTTGTGCCCAATCTAAATCTAAACATCACTTTCCACCTTCAAATGCATTGTGTTTGCACTTTTGAGGAGGTTATTGAAAAGGGAATTCAAATAGAGAAAGCCCTTATTGCCAAAGGAACTCTTAAATCACACTCTAAAGATAACCAAAGCATTAAACCTACAGAAAAGCCAAAAATATTCAACAAAAACAAGAACATGGTGGGAGATAGAATCACATATTCAAACACGTGCAAATGGTTCAAACTGGTCAACCTTTTAAATTGACCAAAGGACCTATTCAACCACCACCTAAATGTAGAATGTTCACTCCTCTCAATGAGCCTTTGTCACCATATTGAAACAATTGGATGTAGCTCACATGATGAGTTATCCCGTGACATAAACCTTTGATGAAAATTCTCAAAAACCATCATGGTACAAAGGGCATGACTATTGTGAATTACATCATGTCAAGGGACACAAAAAAGAAAAATGTCTATGAATTCATCACTATTTCCAATACCTCGTCGATAATGGGGAGATAGAAGTGGACGACCCGGAAAAAACTAAGACACCTAATGAAAATATGGGGATATATAAAGAACCATTCCCTAAACATGGTAAGTCAAAGGAGCAAAATCTAGATCAAGGAGATTCATCCAAGAGTTATAAAGCAACGAATTATCTATATACTAAGAAAGACAATAATCATTATGATTCACTCATTGGATGTATCTGCTCTCTTAGTGACCATGTGAACAACATTGGAATCAAGGGAAAGGATTGCGTTGTGGTAACAAGACATGCCCACCTCATGATTCTTGAAACCTCTCTATCAACCCCGCAAAATGGTACATATAACCTCGTAGAACAACTTGAGAAGATGTATGCCAAGATTTCAATCTTGGATCTTCTCAAAATATCGAATGTACATAATGTCATTTTGTACAAAACTCTTCAAGGGTCAAGAGTGCCACTAGAAGTAAATCAATGCATCTTTAGTTTTTCGTATCCAATATTTGTATAATGAATACATTTCCTTTAATCATAGGGAGATCCCTATTGAAGATCCAACGTATAATCTCCCCTTGTATATTGAGGTATTCGTTACCTGTTGAAAGATAAAATGGGTGCTTGTGGACAACGGATCAGGATTGAATATATGCACATTGAAATTAGTTAAGAAATTGGGACATACCGAAGAAGACCTTAAGTCCCACATCATTACCATAACCACTTACAAAAATGTGGAAAGAGATTCAGCTGGCACAATCACATTACCCATGGAATTTGGGCCCACTTTTCATCACACGAAGTTTCATGTCCTGGACTTGGAACTCCCATACAATATGCTTCTAGGACGACCATGGATTCATGCCATGTAGGTCGTGCCATCAACATTCCATCAATGCATCAAACTGAAACATGAGGGAAACACTATCATGATAGAACAAGATCTATATCCCTTCACTCACCTTTGCAGATATCTCAAAATTTTAACATGTAATGGTCCCTATACATGTCCCTCTATCGATATATTTTTTCCTCTTTATTCCAAATCTATGGATTACTTAGTAGATTCAAATTCCCTTAATTCTTTCTCATGTGATGCCTCTACATCAACTTCCCATTTTGATTCATGGGAGATGAAGGTTCTGGAATACAACTTAGGGAGTATAATGTGAAACAAGCCATTTTAGTTTTAGACCTCTCATTGTCACCTAAAACTACAAGCTGACCCAACTATCGTTTCAAATGACCTAGAGATGAGTAAACTATAGGGTCATTTTTACCTAGAGGGTTACTAGTTGAAGAGAAATTGTTGGATCCACTGATGAATTGGGTCCCGAAAGATACTCAAACAACTTGCTACCAAACCCCGAGTATTAGAAATCTAGCTGAATGATGTATTCCATGGGCTACAAAGGTCTAAAATGTAGAAGAAATGAGTAAGGACAGTGGACAACCAGTTCCTCTCCCACATTTTAAGACAGAAGGTACGGAATCATAATTCAACCCTATGAGTCACACCCCAATGATCAAGATGCCACCTATTTTGAGCATGAAGATAACTCTGACTATTTAGACAAGGACACATATTCCCACTGTAGCCAATACGAGGATCTTACCTCCACAAACCTATTCCGAATACTTTGTTGTCCTCACCATAACCCCTACTAAACCTAAAATTGCATTTGTTTACCATTTCCTTGTCAAATGGGATCAAAAACATCATGTGTCATTAGATATCTTTGAAAATGATGAAGCCATTATAGAATTCATTGGCATTCAGGATAAAATCCCCATTGGAGATCATAAAAAAGGGTTTTTACATTGACTTAGATACCTGTAACTACTTCCGAGAGGAAGATGAGCTTTATGGTTGGCAAAATTTAAGAAAAAGTGAGAGAAAATTTGCCAATGAAAAGCCTCACAAAAATTCAAAGTCCAAGTGGCACGGTGAAAACCTCTTTTAGGAAGGCTGACACGAGAAGATGATAACTATTGATGTAAACATTGGCACAAAAGATGACACAAAAATAGTCAAGTTGGGAGCTTCTCTCTCAGCACAAGAACAAAAACATTCACCATGTTGTTGCGGGAATTTATAGATGTGTTCACATGATCTTATAAGGATATTCCAAGCTTAGACCCAACTTTGGCGTGCATAACTTAGTTTTAAATGCGGATGCCAAGCCTATCAAGCAAAAGCTTAGAAAGATGCACCTGAGGGTGGATCTCCTAGTTAAGGAAGAGTTAGAAAGATTTCTTATGGCAGGATTCATTCGACCCATTGATTACTCTAAATGGATATCAAACATCATCCCTGTATAGAAGAAACCTATTGGGATCAGAATCTGTACCAATTTCAGAGACATAAATAAGGCATGCCCAAAGGATGATTTTCTATTGCCTAATATCGATATGATTGTTGATTCAACTACAGGATATGAAATGCTATCTCTTATGGATGGCTTTTCAGGCTACAATCAGATCAAGATAGCTGACAAAGATCAACACAAGATGGCCTTCACAACTCCCTAGGGTACTTTCTGTTATCAGGTAATGCCATTTGGCCTTAAAAACATAGGAGCTACCTATCAAAGGGAAATGACAATGATTTTCCATGATATGATCCATGATATCATGGAAGAATATGTGGATGATATCCTTAGGAAATACAAGAAGAGGGAAGACCACCCTGCTATTTTGTAGGGTATCTTGAACATCTTTGAGAGTACAAGGTCTGTTTGAACCTAAAGAAATCTTTGTTTGGTGTGTTATCTAGAAAGTTGATCAGTGTCATTGTATCATGAAGAGGGATTGAGGTAGACCTTGCTAAAGTTACTGCTATTACTGAAATTCCTCCTCCCAAAAACATTAAGTAGTTTCGTAGCTTGTAGAGAAAGATACGGCTATTGCTCACTTCATCTCCCAACTTGCAAATAAGTGTCATTCATTCACTCACCTACTTAAAAAGGATTTTGCCTTTATCTAGGGACCACAACAATAGCAGGCCTTTTCTCGCTTAATAAATACTTTTCTAATCCACCTATCCTTGTTCCCCCAACTCCTAGTGATCTATACTGCTATATATTTCTTCTACTCAATTTTCTATTGGTGCATTGCTTGCCCAAAGTATGACCTCGGCCACAAAGAAAAATTAGTATAATATCTTAGTCATACTCTCATCTCTTATGAGATCAACTATCCTCAAATAGAAAATTTTTGTTTAGCTCTAGTTTTCCTTTCAAAATGTCTCCATTACCTATTAAATATGAAAACCAAGCTTATATCAAAATTTTACCCGCTCAAATACCTCTCGTAAAAACATGCCCTCACCAATAGAATGGCTAATTGGATCATTCTACTGAGTGAATTTGACATCGAGTTTATGCACCAAAAGTCAGTCAAGGGATAGGTACTTGCTGATTAGTTAGCAGAAGCACCTTTATAAGGAACAGAACTTGTGAATCTAGATTTACCAGATGCTTCATTACTATATATTGAGGAATCTATCATGTGACAAGTACACTTTGATGGATCTTTTACCTTTCATGGTTCAGAGTTAGGTGTGGTACTAATTACTCCTTCTAGCAACCCCATACCTCAGGATTTTTCCTTGGTTTTCCTTGCATGAATAATATTGTAGAGTATGAGGTGCTCATTGCTGGGATGAAGCTCGACAATCAAATGGGACATCCATCATGTTAAGATCATTGGTGACTTGCATTTAATCATCAAACAAGTCAATGATGAGTACAAAGTCAAGGATGAGAAGCTCATCCCTTATAAAAATTTGGTTGAAACTTTGAAAGAGTATTTTGTGCATATCACATTTGAACAGATTCTAAGAGCACAAAATAGATCTACAGACGCTATGGAAACTATAGGTTCTATACTACACATTCCACCGAAAAGTAATGATATGCATTTATTTGTTGAAAATCTACAACATCCCTGCATATGACATGTCGAATCTTGTGCGGATTGTGTTTTTGGTTGCAATTCTCCATGGTATGATCCAATCTTCACCTACCTTAAAAATAACACGTTCCCTCTTGATATCTCCCATTCTAAAAAATAAATCCTTATATGTTAGATAGCCTGTTATACCCTCTTAGGAGGTACGCTCTATTGTCATGGCTACAATGGGAATCTATTACATTGTCTTGATACAAAAGAGTCAGTCAAAAGATTAAAGATGTGCACAAAGGAGTGGATGGTGCCCATGAAACATGATTTTTCTATCCAAATTTTTTTTGAGAGTGGGATACTATTGGCCTACCATGAGGCCTGATCTATTGTAACTATGTGTGGAAGTGTGTACTGTCAAAAGTATGGAAATTTCATCCATTACTTGTCATAGTCATTACAACCCACCATGACCCCATGACCATTTTCCAAATGGTAAATTGATTTAATAGGAAGGTTACCCCTTATTCATCGATGGCCATTCCTCTTTGTTGGTGCCCAATATTGAAACATCCCTATTTTGTTAAGGAGAAATGCACTTTTGCCCTGTTTTTGAGAAAAAATGGTTTTGGGATTCTCATATCCTTCGAATTTGAAAAAAAAAAACTTGTTTTTGTGTTTTAGTGCTATGTGTTGTTCACATTTCCTCCATTTTGCATCATTATGAATGAATCCCCAAGTTTAATTTGCATTTTGCCCTAATTTTTCCTGATTCAAATGCCTCTGCCATTTTTTCATTTTTTCCCAACCTTTGGAGCTCGAAAGCATTCGATTTGTACTTATTTTTCCTCAAAAATCCCTTGCCATGGTCGTAAATTTCCTAGAATCACTTTCCATTTGTCTTGTGGTCAAAAATTTCTTCACCCACTAAGAAAAAATTGATTTTGGGGGTCACTGGAAATTTCTACATTTTTGACGGTCATATGAGCATCCTTTGCACGTCAAGTTCTAGCTCATATACTTTTATATGCGTGGCCATTTGTAATTGGACAAAGATATGTGGGTCATTTCTAAAAACTTAACATTTTTGTGTTTTTGGAAAAATGTGCAAGTTACCCCCGCAGCTCCGCAGGCCTCAGAGGAGGACACATGGCAGGTGGGGAGATCGAAAGGTAGAGGAGTTTGATACTTTTCAGCCTTTAGTGAAAAAAAGTTAAAGTATAAAATTGGACCGTAAACTCGTAGCCAATGGGATGAAGACACTTCACAAGCATTAGAGTGCAAAGAGGAAGATGAAGCCTCGCAAGAAAGTTGGAATTTTCACCCATTTTGGAAAAAAGGAGAAAATCATCAGAATGGACTGCAGAAAACCATCAAATGAAAGGATGACTTGTGGCAGGCTCAGAGGCGGGGAGGCAAGCCATCGGAGGAAAGTTGTATTTTTAGCCTCTAGTTATCAAAATGGTAGAATAGTTAAATGGACCCGCATGAGCACGAAGGTAAAAAGTAAAAATTCATTTGAGGAGTCAATGGCAGAGGAGTGAGATGGTGGAGGAAATGTTGAATCATTTCCTTTGGAGAAATAAGATTAAAATCTGAAATCGGAGCGCATCCCTCGGCCAATCATATGAGAACATGTGTCTTGCAGGAGGGCAGAGCCATGGAGGAAAATTGAAAACTTCTCCGGTGCCTAAAAAGATGAAAAATGTGTAAAATTGATCCGTGACTCGTATCTAGTCATATTGTGCCACATGTTAGACCCAAATCACAAAGACAGAGTGGCGAAGGAAATCAAGAAATTTTGCAAATTTTCAAAACATTGTAAAAAGGTCAAAAGTGTCCTCGAGGCTTGTTTTCCCGGATCGCCACATGGAGGGCTCAGATTTAAAGATAAGAAACAGATCAACGGGAGTTGTACATTTCACCGTTTGGACACCATTTGAGCTCCAAGAAGTTTGGAGATGTGTTTTTTGCATCAATCTTCATCAAATTTTTGCCAATTTGTGTCATTTTGGCCTACTGTGGTCCAAATTAATCAATTTGGGGGTTTAATTTGTGAATCCAAGACATTTTTCAAATGAATATTTACTCTGGTTCATGAAAAATGTGAATTACCATATCCAAAGTTGTAGAGTAAAAAATTGGGAAGGGAAAAGATGAAATAATGAAATGAAAGGGGTCTACATGCATGGGGAATGAAAAATGTGCTTCCACTTTGAAGAATGATGAAATTTTTGTAATGATTCACCTTTTGAAAGAACAATTGGCAACTTTTTACGAGTTTGTTAAATGTCATTTACCAAAAATATTGTAATGTAAAGGTGCTTCGAATATTCCACTTTTGGAGGGAATATTTGAGGGGAAAAGTGAGTGAGTGAGTGAAAGTTATATATTGCATGAATTTTTCATGCAAAGGGTTGAAGAAACTTAGAATTTTCATGGGAAAATCTAGGAAGAATTCCATTCTCTCATAAACCACCTGAGAACCATTTTAACTCATTTTTTTTCATCAAATTTGTATCATGTTAGGTTAGTTGCAGATGTATAGCCACAAACAAGCTTTGAGATTGTTCTTATAACATTCCCATATTGATAAATTTGGTCATTCTGGATTATTTTATGTTGTCTCTTGGTAAAATTTGCATTTACTTATGTTTCAGAATGTTTTCAATTTGTGTTTCTTGGTCCTGTTGCAATATGGTGTTTGGAATTTCCTTTTGATCATGCAGATCTAATTCTAGTAACAGCTTAGTGGCATTTTTAATTCCATAATCAAAATATATTTCATCTAATGAAGGGATAAACAAATTTAAATTCACTCTTCTTTCCTTGATATATATTTGATTGTAAACCTTTGGGGGTACCTTAGGTATGATATAATAGAAATTTCTAAATTCTTTGTTGATTCATTTAACTCAAGATTTTGTTATAAATCATCAGATATTGTGTGGAAGAGTGTATATATGGGCTTGCATTTGATGCATATATCCTGGTTGAAGGAATAAATTAACCTCTTTGAAGCATTTTTGTTGTCTGATTCTTTCAAGTTTTGCAAAGTTCCTCAAAGAAGTTGGCAAATTCTGGTTAGTCTTTTCTGAATATCTCCCACCCCAAAATTCATTTCAAATTAACTCCTCCTACCTATAATACCCCTGCATTGTATTGTGTGTCAACAAAATAATGCAATCCATTTACAAAAATGTACAAAGAAAATCGGGATCATAGCATGTCTTTAATAGCCTTAGCCTTGTCTTGAAAGCATTTCTATCATTTAGTAGTGACATCTCTGTTGAGTTTGAATAATGGTAAATTTATCATATTTTCTCAAGGCCATCTCCATACAATTTTCACAAGTAAAGGATATTTTCACCTCTTTCACAAAACAGAGGCTACAATATAGGTTCTCTTACCTTGGTTGATAGGCACATACTAAAATAGTGAGGATTAGATCAAATCCTTCTAAGGTACTACCCACTTCTTCAAAGTTTGAGTGCTAACAAGTCAGATAAATTGCTTCCCCAACTACAAAATGACATATAAACCATTTATCTGTCTCTGATTGTCTTATAAAATCCATGATGCAGCTCAAGTTGTGAAGGAGATTAAATCTAGGTACCAACACCCGAATGGTGCCATTTCCAAGGATGAAGAATGTAATATCTAGACTAATTTGTTAATCTCCTTCTAGTTCATATTATTTTTAGCCCGTCAACCCAAATGGCGCCACTCAGTTGACATTTTTAGTATTTCAATTTTTGAAAATCCCTGGTAATACTTCTCACATATTTTATGTGCAACTACATTGTTGAGCATCAGTTTTTGATCAAATTTATACTGAGGAATGAGAGTAGAATTCTAAGTTTGATATGTTCAAGTGTCTCCAATTTTTTGTTTTAAACTTTGCACAATAGTTGATAAATTGAGTGAAATAAAATCAGACCTGTTCAAGCTTTGCATAGTGATAATATTTGCAGTCATTTGATAGATCTTCATAGTGCATTTGCATAAAATAGGGTGAAAGTCGTTACTGGTGACTCCTTGTTATATTTTTGATAAATACCAGTTCCTTATCATACATTAAGTGAAGTGTGTCATATAAATATGCAAACTTGGAAGGAAGAAGATCTCTCTTTAGGAGGGACCCAAGTAGAAAGCTATTTCAAGAATTTGGAAAGACAATTTTAGAGGAGAGAAAATTTTGGAAGGTTGTTGAAAGATAGACATCAAACAAAGGTATATCCATTGGTGAGAGGGATCAGCCTTTAATAGAGGATTATCACTCTTCTTTCAAAGTGATTCGATTCAAGCAATCTTTTTATAAACTTGTTTATTTCAACTAGTGAAGGTCCTTCGTTGTACACGGTGATTTCCTTCATCAATCTACACTGTGTGTTTCAATTCTAGTAAAACTTTCTAAGAAAATCAGCACTTAGAGAATACCAATCTTGTGAACCACATTCTTGAGCCCCAAAGACCTTGCACTCCTCATCAGCTTGTGTCACCCCCAAGATCACCTCCACCAGAAAACATGGCTCAACCTCCACCTAGCCCTCCATTTGTGGTCAATACTTTTGGCCCATTAAATTTTAGGGGAATGGCTAGTTATCCTAATGTTGTGCCTCGGGATGTTAGAAGTAGATTGCCAAAGCTTGATGGGAATAATTCCATAGCAGGTGATCAACATTTGAAATTATTTATTAATATGATGGATGATTTTGAAATTGGATTTGAGCATGTGTATATTAAATTGTTTATCCACACTTTAGAGGAGGATGCTAGGGATTGGTACCAGGCCTTGCCAAATAATTCAATTGATTCATGGAATGAAATGCGAATGTATTCAGATTGCAATATGGTGAAAAAGCGATCCCAAATTCCTCTTATTAGAGTTTGATAATATCAAGAAAAACCCAAATTAAATGGTCCACGAATTCAACACAAGGTTCAATAAAAATTTGAGGAGATTTCCGCTAAATTTAAGACCATGTGATGAATCTTATTTGATAAAATATTCTAATGCATTTGACAAGAAGGTTTCATATTACTTGAGGGAAAAAAATCCTAGCAATTAAAGGCGAGGCCTTCACCATGGCACTTCAAATTGAGAACAATATCAAGGATGTTGGGAAATCTCCTAAGAGAGATGGAGTTAAATTGGTAAACCCCGACAAGCCTCAAGCAAAAAAGAGTGTAGACTTGGAGGAAGTAGTGAAAAATTTGGCAGGGGCTATCAACGAGATTTCCTACAAGTTGGAAAGAGATGAGAAAGGAATTGGACAAACTTCACAATGTCAACCTAGGCAACAAGCACAAGATAGATTTGGCAATCACCATAGGACTGAGAAGAGATTTGATGACAAAGGTAAAGGACCTATGGGATTTGGAAATAGACAATCTACGGCCAAACAAAGTAAGGTTGTGCCTGATCTATTAAATGCTAGAGTGGCTGTTGTTGATGATGCAAATCAGATTGAGTGGTGTGACAAATGTTGCTTACCCTATCTGTCATGTGAAACATATCAAAAAATTAAAGAGGAAGTTGATTATTATAATATAGATGATGATGCTTGTATGATGAACTTCCCTACACACTCATGTCAAGGAGTAACATCTACTAAAGTGACAAGTACACATACCCCTCGCTAGATTGTGGGATTAAATCCAATGGGTATATCTTCTTCAGCCTCCTTGTGTTTTAGAAATTGATAATGTACAAGCCTTTGAGCTGCCCAATAATGATTTTGAATACTTGAGGATGTTGATGATCGATAAGTATGATGGAGTTATACCCTTGGAAGAGGATAGGAAGCTACTTATGAATGTTGTGGTGGCCCAAGATAAGGAGTATAACACAATAACTAAGGCTAACAAGGTATTTGGGCCTCGGTCTAAAAATAAAACCCCATTTCTTTCTTATATCCCAAAAGAGGTTCCTAAGAAAGAAACATCTGCTAAGATCCCTATTATCCCAAGCAAAATTTATGCTTCACCCCATGCTCAAAATGTTAAAAACCTTGTGCCATCTGATGAAATTTCCAGCCCTCCTTCCACTATTGTTTTCCTAAATACATTCCCTATGACATCACTCAAGTTTTGAGCCAAATCAAGGTCAGTGTTCCAATTGTTGAGCTGCTTAGAATCCCTGAGCACAAGAAGAGAGCACTTGAGTATTTGGGATTGAAGGAGGAGAAGGCTATTGTGAAAAGGAATGTGAATGTTGTAGAGGTTCCACTTGCTATTGCAGAGGTAGGAAAGACATCAGAATTCAAAGAATTTGGTGAACCATCGGAGTTATATTTGGGAAAATCCTTGGTTGAATCTCGGCTAAGTGTTGACCCTTTCTTCACAACTTTGATCATTAAGGACAAGTTGTTACATAATTGTATGTTTGACTCTGGGCATCATGGAATGTCATGCCTTTGGAATTTATGAATGATTTAGTTATCAAAGTAACATGTGAGTGTATGGCAAGTGTACTACCATGGATTCCATGGAAGTTCTAGTTGTTGGGTGTGTCAAAGGTTTGGTGGTGCAACTTGCAGCCTATCCAGGTAAGAATTTGAAACTTGATGTTGTAATTGTTGATTTCCTTGCCAAATGGGGTATGTTATTGTCAAGAAAGTGGGCTGTAAGTGTTGGAGGAGTTTCCAAATGGATATGTATTTTTCCACCATTCCCATTGAGGGTAGCCTTGTAAAATTATATGGAGAGAAGAAGATGTTGCATCTAATTGAGGATCCAAACAATGCTTCTTATGAAGTATTATTTGTTGATGTTGATGTTGATATTTTTTTGGGTTTGAAAATGGAAAAGAGCACAAGATGGATCAGTCTAAGTGTCTTGAAGAAGTAGGCTCTCCATGGAATTTGTTATTTGATGGAGCTTACTCCAAATTTGGTAATGGTGCTGGTGTTGTTTTGATCTCTCCAAGCAAAGAGGAATTTGTTTTTTCTTTCAAAATTAACTTTGAATGCACCAATAACATAGCTGAGTATGAGGCATTATTGTTAGGGCTGAGGATTGCTTGGAAGTATGGTGTAAAGGATGTCATTGTAAAGGGAGATTCTGAGTTGGTTGTCAAACAAGTTAGAAAACTATATGTAGACACCAAATTTATGTCTTACGACCCCTTGTGACCCGCATCTCATCTCGCAACCTAACCTCATCACCTAAACCTTACACAATTATTTATTAATTACCTTGTAATTGACAAATCCACATCATCTCACCTGCCACCTCATTTTGCCACTTCATCATGACCTAGCCCTAACCCTAAACTAACCTAATTAAGACCTATAACTTGGTCTACACCTACACCCATGACTAATGACCCCTTTCTCGCACCCAAAACCGACCTTCTAGTCATTTGACCAAGCCCGCAACTAATCTCTCGGGAGAAAAGCAGGGAAAGTGGGCTATTTTACTAAAAATAGCCTACTTTTTCCTTACCGATGCCGGTTCCTACTCGACCGCCGTCGGTTACGTAACCGCCATCGGTTCCCTGTAAATGGGCTCCCCGAACCAAAATCAAAGGTGGAAGGATTTTAGGAATCAAGGGAGATCATTGGGAGTGATTAAGAGCATTCGAATCTTCACTTGGCCGAGCAGGGACGAGTGAAGAGACAAGGAGAGTTGCAGCAAAGGAGAAAAGGAGATCAAGCCTAATTGCGACGGAATAGCCAGAAACCTGTGATACTCAGCTGATCATCGGGAGGGAGATCTCTCATCTTCTGTGTGTCAAGCCATCCTACCTAGAGTTCTGCCTTTGTCATCAGAGTTCTTGGACCTGCATCTTCGTCAATAACCAGTAAGTTACATCTTGCATGTCCTCTTTAATAACATTTCTTAGACTTTTTGAAGCACAATCCTCACGAATCCATTCCTAGATCCACTACCCAGCGTGCTATTGCATCTAACTATCATTCATCTACCTCTCATCACCTTATTTCCTAATATCACCTATATACAGCCCTACAAATAACACAACTACCAAACAACACCACCACCCCACAAAACAACCAACCTTCAGATCCTAGACCATACCGATATCGGTTATCAGCAACCGGTATCGGTTATCCTGACTATAACCAAAAACCAGCCTTTCCCCTACCCAGTTCAACGAAGCAATTTAATTGATATCTTACAAGTATTTTGTGTTAATTCATATTAGCGAGGGAATCACCACCTTCGAAAGGAAGTTTTATATTTCCAGGCCCAAGGCAGTTCCCTCATTTATTGTCTAATCAAAATCTTGTGGTCTTGTGTTCTTATTTGCAGGTAGTCCTTCCAAGACAAAAAGGAGTTCTTTGTAGTCGGCCGATCTTTCTCTGATGACGTGCACACCATCTTGACATTCTACAGGTATTCCTCCTAGCCCCAACCCTTATCTATTTCTAAAAGGAATGAAACATTCCGAGTGAAACATTTTGGCACGCCCGGTGGGACCCATTTTGGGTTTCTTTCTTTCTTGCTTGCTTTCATATAGGGAGTATACTTGCTGTTTTCTTCTTCTAAAAGATATTCACAAGGTTTTGTATTATTTTGATAAAAGAACTTTCTTTGCTTTTACATCTCACATTAGTGAAAGTCATCTCTTTTGCTTCATCGAATATCATTTTCGATTTGGGTTTAAAACATGTGCATTGCATTACTGCTTGCTGTTTTCAATTCTAGTGAACATAGATTAAGTAACAGGTCATACATGTGGGGGTGATATCCACGGTATTGACAAGAAATTAATCTTACTTTCACTGCACAACACATACCGAATCACTTCACAATTAACACAACAGCTCAAACATCCCCCCTGTTTCCGCGGTATTCCTCCACCCGATTGAGGTAACCTTATAAGCCAAAACAAACTTGACATTCCCCCTAAGTCTTTTGTTTAGGATTCTGACATCATTCTACATCTAAAGGCATAAGCCCACAATAATTAAAATTAACCCTAGGGTTAATCTCTGGATTTACGTGTGCATCTTGCTTGTTTTTAGTTCTGTTTTCTTTCTCATACTCTGTCTTCTATGATCAATAATTGGACAAGTATACTAAACGTTGTTAAAAATCAAATTAGCAGCCTTTTATATCTTGTTAGCCCAGAATTCTTACACCGACATCGGTTACCTGACCAACGTCGGCTATAGTATAACCGACATCGGTTACTAGACCAATATCGGTTACTGTCTTTTCTAATTCCTTACAAACCAGAACCTACCAATTTTTGAGTCTGAGTTTGTTTATTCTGACATGATTGAAACCCTCGTGAACACCTGTCCATGGTTGTTATCACTCGAAAGCAATCTGCCGCCATGGTTTCACATGCTTGCTCTGTTTCTTTGCCTGAATCACCCCCTTCACATTCTGTGGGGAATCCTACGGATACCAGCGAAGTTCCTAAAATTCCTGTGGGAGATAAGGACTTTGCCAAGTTTCTGGATGCTAATCCTAGTGCTGTACAATACTATTTGTCTCATGCCCCTGACCGTACGCCCAATGGTCAGCTCCTTGTTGGTATGCCTATTAGTATAGCTGCTCATTTAGCTCCCACTCCACCTGAGGACACCGCCTTGCTTCCCGCATCTTTAGCCCCGTCTCCCAATCCGATGGCTTCAGAGGTTCATACGACCCAGATCAGCTTTCCTTTGGTTAATCTTGGACCCCACATATCACTACCCTTATTCAAACGAACTTATTTACAAATGTACAAAATATTATTTTATGGTTGAACTTGGATATTACGAAAGTGTTTTCCACAAGGATCATCAGTTACAAAAGGACTGAGGAAAGGGAATAAGAGGATGAGCAGAATAGCAACATTCAGAATTATAGATAGCAGTAATAATTCTTTATGTATGTGGAGTTTCAAGGAATTTAAGACAAGATCATTTGCATTGGCTGAATAGGATTAAATTTAAAGACACAAAGTTCTCAGTAAATAACCTTCTTCGATTCATTAATCAAGGACACAAAGTTCCTTCTTGGTTATACAAGATCGCGTATTTGCAAAACGGACAAAGATGCAATCAAAGAGACTAACAAATTAGAGACAAAATGATCTTCACAATATTAAATGGAAAACACGTAAATAAGCAGAGATCAGATAGACAATGAATAGAAAGCCCTTTTGTATTGATTTCTTTAAGATCTATTTACACTTTTTAAAATATGCCAAGTTCTTCCTCCTCTTCAAAATGGCACAAAGAAGGCCATTATATAGCTTACAATTCGGTTACTCCTCGTAATCGTTTTTTAACTAGAGAATAGTTAAGGAATGCCAAACGTAATTTCTTAACTAATTACATGGAATATGAAAGGAATGGCGAGAAGAGAGAAGGAAGGGGAAAGAGACAGGTGGCCAGTTCTGAGAGGGACCCACTGTCTTTGGAAACCACTGCTTGAGTTTCTTCCACGTCTCAGCCATGTCCTTGCCACGAGGGACACGCCAGAATTTTTATCTTGAGAATGACAATGAATATCTTTGGAAACTGATGTAACCGACGTCTTGAAAGTTTCGTCCTTCGTAACTGCTTCTTTAGTTCTCCCAAGCCTCCTCCAGGATCTTGATCTTCATATTGATAATAACAGAGCTGCAAACCAGGCTCGGAAAGGAGTTTCAGAGGGAGGGGACATGCGCGGGTTTTCAAATTGCAAGGGTTCGAAACAATGTAAGAATTGCAAAGGAAGTTTTTCCCGTTACATAGCCGTTGAGGAGAGAGAAGGATAATTAATGCGCATTTGAATTCATATTTTGAAAAACAGCATATTCGGGAAGAGCGGGAAACTAAGTATGGATGACCGTTGGTTTGCTTGGGACAAGTGAGACGCGAATGCGTGAAACACGCGGCTCGGCCGATTCGGGCGAAACGGGGAGAGGACGCACAAATGCATTTTGGGACATTTGGGATGAAAAAGAGTGAAGTGCGTGACTCGGGAGTTTCGGCTGAAAATGGGACAGCTTGCACTTTTTAACTTTGGGACATTCGGGACAAAAGTTACAAAGTACGCGGTTCGAGTGTTTCGGCCGAAATGGAAAAAATGCACTTTTGAACTCGGGGACATTGGGACGAAATCGGGTGAATCGGCCGAAAATGGAACAGAGTGCACTTTAAGTTTGAACTTGAGAAATTTGAGACAAAAAGTTCTGAGTACGCGACTCGGCCGGTTCGGGTGAAATTGGAACAGAGCGCACTTTTGAAATTGGGACATTTGGGACAAGAAAGTGCGAAGTACGCGGTTCGGGCGGTTCGGCCAAAATGGAACATCTCGCACAGTAACTTCGGGACACTTGGGACAAAAACTTCCGACGGGCCCGAAAATGGGACAAATTCGGAGGTTTCGGCCGATCGGGGAACAAATGCACTTTCGCACTTGGGACAGTTGGGACAAAAATGTCCGACAGCCCGAAATACTTACTTAGTAATGACCCAAAACTTAGATTTTTTTGACTTCAAGACTTTTTCACACCACCACCACTCGACAAAAGACATTTAAACTCAAAATTTTGAAATTTTTACTTTTGACAGAGCGGGAATTTTGAGTGGACAACAGCTGGCTCCTTCTGGGGATGACTTGGCATAAATTCAAGGAATGAGACAAGGCAAGAACTTAGACAAACTTGGTGAAGTAGACCAGTGCCTTATCCCTTGGGCAACGGAGTCAAAAACAGACCAACACAGAGGGCAACACACAAAAACAACAGAAGGGAAACACACCAAAACAACAGAAGGAAAACACTGTACAGAATATACAAAGGGACTCCCTAGTCACCTAGGACTTGAACAACTTCAAATACTGCCCACTATAAGGAAGTGGGAGGGGCGAACCATCCATGTAATCAAGATAGAAAGAGTTCTTACCAGCAAAGTGTCTGATCTTGAAAGGTCCGAGCCACAGGGAATCAAACTTTCCATGGCTGCCACGAGGTTCATGTCTTTTATCCCATAACAGCACGGTGTCTCCAACTTGGAACTCTCTGAACCTAGCTTTTTTGTCAAACAGGACCTTTACCTTCTGCTGGTGAATGAATATCCTATCAGCAACCTCCAATCTATCTTCATTCAGTTTGTGCAGGTACATGATCCTTTTATCTAAAGCATCCCTGAAACTGGTATCTTCAATGGCCTTCATCAGGTGCAAGGCCGGCAGTTCCACTGTTACTGGTAGTTGAGCTTCTACTCCATACACCACTTGAAAAGGGGACATTCCAATGGCTCTTTTAGGTGTGATCCTGTCTGCCCAAAGAGCATCATATAGCTTTGTGCGCTGCCACTGAGACTCATTGACCAACTTCCTTATGATAGTCACCAGGTTCTTGTTTGTGGATTCTGCTTGCCCATTTCCCTGGGGGTAATAATCTGAAGAATGAGCCAGAGAGATGCCATACCCATAGCAGAAATCCATTATCTCAGTTGAGGAGAAGTTTGAAGCATTATCTGTTACAATCTTGTTAGGTACACCATACCTTACCAAGATGTTCTCTTTGATGAAGTTGCATACCACTTCAGAAGTAGTGCTCTTGACTGGAATAGCTTCCACCCATTTGGTGAAGTAGTCAGTGGCAGTTAGCACATGAGTGTGACCAGCACTAGAAGTAGGATTAAGTGTACCAATGAAGTCTAAACCCCACTGTTGAAATGGTTCCTCAATCACAACTGGCTTGAGAGGCAAAGAAGCCAATTTAGGTCTTCCCACAAAAGTCTGACAAGCCTCACATTTATCCACCCACTTAGATGCATCTCTGAATAAGGTAGGCCAGTAATATCCTCCCCGGAGTATCTTGTGAGCAGTGACCATTGATGAATAGTGCCCTCCACATGCCTGATCATGAAAAGCTGAGAGCAATTTTCTCTGTTGTTCCTTGTCCACACACTTCAAAAATCTCCCATCTAAGCCACGCTTGAACAAGGCATTTTCCCACAATACATATTGTGCTGACCTCAATTTAACAGTCCTCTTTTCTTTGGTAGTTAAATGAGAGGGGCATTCCCCATAGGTGAGAAAATGGGCGATGTCAGCATACCATTCATCAACCGAACTCAGGAACAGAACAGTAGGAAGGTCAGCTTTCTCCTCCAGCAACTCATGTTTGGCCCCTTCAGCAATGAGCTCACAAAGACCTTTTCCACGAACCAGCTTGGTTGGTTTGATATCAATGTCATACTCTTGGACCTTAGCCACCCAGTTCCCTCTCTTGGATCCAAATTCTTGCTGTGTAAGAATTGACTTAACAGTTGTATCTGGAACCAGCACCATAGAGTGAGAGTTGAGGATATAGAAACGGAACTGCTTAACAGCTTTGACTACTGCAAAAGCATGCTTCTCCATCATGGTGTATTTTAGCTCATGATTCTTCAGGATATAGCTCATGAAGGCAATTGGTAGCTCATGTTTATCGGAGTCTTCTTGAGTTAAGACAAGAGCTGTGGTATTATCTCAGAAGATAGCAATAGATGATGAAATCTTTGCTGAAATCGGACAAAGCAAACTCGGAGTTTTAGCGATAGCTTTTTGATACCCTCAAAGGATTCCTTTCCTTCGTAAGACCAACCAAATGTTTGCTTCCTTTCATCATCTCGAGAAATATTCAAAGTTAATTCAGCAAAATCAGGGATGAATCTTCTTAAAAAATTGATCTTACCGAAGAAGGAGTGCACGCCCTTTTTACTGGTTGGGAGAGGAATTTGCTGGATGGCTTGAACTCGTTCAGGATCAATCTTAATACCATCCTTAGAGACAATGTGCCCTAATAGTTTTCCCTCTATATATACGTAAGACAGATTTTTTAGGTTCGAGAGATTCCATGCTCTCGCATCTCAAGCAGAATCTGCTCTGTGTGATCAAAATGATCCGCTCTTGTCTTGGAAAACACTGTCAGGTCATCAAGGTATATGACAATACACTTCCCTTTCAAGCTTCCAAAAGCCGATCCATAGCTCTCTCGGAAAGTGGCACCAAGCATTAATAAGCCCAAAAGGCATTCTCTTCAGAGGCAAAGGTACCCCAAGGAGTGGTGAAGGCTGTCTTGTGTTGATCTGCAGTATCAACCTCTACCTGATTGTATCCAGAGAATCCATCAAGCATAGATAACATTTCAGATCCTGTTACTGCTTGCAATATTTGATCCATCATAGGCAAAGGGTAATTATCTTTCAGAGAAGCCTGATTCAGGTTCCTGAAATCAACACAGATGCGGATCTCACCATTTTTCTTCCTGACAGGCACAATATTTGCAATCCATGTCGAATGGTGAATAGGAAAAATAATTTTAGCCTTCAACAACTTCTGAATCTCCTGAAAGATGGTGTCAGCTATTTTGGGGTTGTACTGCCTTTGTTTCTGCTTGAAAGGCTTAATTCCTGGTTTGAGAGGAATCGAGTGCTGCATATCTTTTGGCTTGAAGGCTTTCAGATCTTCATAAGAATATGCAAGAACGTCCTTATACCTTCTTAGAAGATCAATTGCTTTTCTCCTCTCATCTGCTGTACAACATTTTCCAATATTTACTAGCTTAGGGTCATTAGAACTCCCAATATCAATCTTATCATACTCAGCTGATTGCTGAGGTCCAGTAGAAGCTTTAGATTTCACATACCTGTCATGCTTATCAAATAGTTCCTCCAAACTCACCAACCCTTTAGGAATCTTGTTTCCTTTGAGATTGATGCATCCATCTTGATCTGCTTTTTCTCCTGGGTGACGGCTTGGTCAGAGGACACACTCTCACGAGGCAGGTTGTCACTTCCCTCAAAATACAGTTGTTCAAAATTACCCTTGAGTTCCAGGAAGGAAAGCAAATGCTGGTCATCGTTGAAAACTTGCCAGTTATTGGTATTGTCAGGTACACTAGGCCGGTGGACCATTTCAATAGTGAACTTATCCTGAGAGAATTCAGGATGGGGAATCAGTAGTGACCCTGAGACAGCCAGTGAATCAGCCCTGCTGTTCTTTTCTCTAGGTATTGCTTCAATAGAGAAAGCATCAAGGAATTCAATGGAATCCCAAACCTGATTCCGGTAATGCTTCAGCCTCCCATTTTTTACCTGAAAGAGGTTTCTGACCTGCTTCACAATCAACTCTGCATCACCACGAGCCAGAAGGTTCTTCACACCTCGTTCTTTGGCCACTTGCAGTCCAAGAATGAGAGCCTCATACTCTGCTGTATTATTAGTGTTTTCAAACTGCAACTTAAATGAAAAAGGATGTAGGCATCCTTCAGGTGACACTAGCAGGACACCAGCTCCAGAACCAGCTGAGGAACAACTTCCATCAAATTCTAAAATCCAAACACCATTGGGATCTTTAGGTGCTACTTTGGAGGGTTGGATTTCATCAGGGGACAGAATCATGTAATTACCATGCCCCATATCCTCATAGAGTATTTGTGCCTTAGGATCATCCGTTTTCTGCACAATATACTCAGACTGCTTCTCAGGTAGTAACTTCTTCATGTGTCCATTGACAGGTATGAGTGCATGTGACCAATCCATTTGAATCTCCCCACCCACATCTTTACAGAAGTTTCTACTTAGCAACATTCCATAAGAAGGAGGAATGTCTGCTACTAGGATGGTAGCCAAGACTTTCTTTTCAGGCAAAGCAGCAAAGGCCACTTGTGCATCTTTAATCCTTCCAACCAAAGGCACTTCCTTACTCTCCATGGAGTAGCAGGATCCATAAGTACGAGTGAGGGTCAAGCCTAAAGCATGAGCTACTTTAGCAGGCATCACATTATCTGAGGCTCCAGAATCTATGACACAATTACTGAGCCTATGGCCAGCTATGAGAAGTGTTACATAAAATGGTTTAATTTTGTCACCAGGGGAGGTGACAGCAGCTACCAGACTTGGCTATGGTGCAGAAGGAGGAGTAGGTAAAAGGCCTTTAGAAGTGGTCTTAGAGTTGGAATTAACAAAGTGGATCATTTTGGCAAAGGCTTTGGGATGGGTTTGATAGTACTCAGCTTCTGAGATTTGTACCTTGGTCTTTTTCAGGTGATCAACAATATCAAAGGATCCAGAAGTGGACGGGCCATCATCATTTGGAATTCTAGGCTTATCAACTTTAGGAGAAAAAGAAGAAGCAACTTTGGTAACTGGATTGATAGGACTCACCTTTTGTGTAGACGAAGTAGGGATAGGAGATCCTCTTGCAATTACAGGATAGTTGCCGATCGCTCCTTGGATTTCTTAGGTGGTCGGGTCACCTTCTCCTCTCGCTTTGTCTCTGTTTCTCGAGTCATGACAAAGAAAAGATTCACTGTTCATGTCTCGCTACCACTTCATCATAATCATCAATGCCCTCAATGGTAAAGAAATTCACTCGAGATCCCTCAAGTTCCTCTCGCCTCATCATCAAATTCTCTCGCAAACTCTTCGCAAGCTTCGTTATCTTCATCATCATCCGGTTCTTCCACTCACAGTCGCATTGACAGGACTCTAACAGAGGTCCTTCAAGTGCTAATCTTGTTTGAGAAGCAGGAAAACGATTTCGGGCTGGAAATTTCTCCTCGGAACATCTCGCATAAGGGCATGCTGAGCCAATTGTTTTTTATAGCAAGAAGATCATTCGCAAGCTTCGAACTAATGGATCAAGTGTTAGGTCCAGGGGTGGAAGAGGAAGAAGCAAAGCAGACTTAGATTGGGAGTGTCTCTTCTCAACTTCCCGACATGATCAAGTCATCCTCGATACTAAATAAAGCAGCTTCTTGATCCAGAGCTAACGTTCCGAGATTAGCCCTTCTTAGTGCATAACTAACTTTAGGTGATTGAGCATTTAGAAGAAACACTTTTGAATTTGATCGACATGTGCAAGTATTTTTTGGAATTTTATTTATCAACCTCGTTGAATCGGGCCACAAATTCTCTCATGGGTTCTTGCGAATCTTTCTTTATCTGAGAAATTTGGGCAAGCAAAGCATGCACATCTTCTGCCGGCTTGAAACGGTTTTCGAACTGAGTTCTCATTGTGGTCCAGTCGGTGATAGCATTAGCCGGAAGGTGGTAGAACCAATCAGCAGCATTGTCTTGTAACGTCTCAACGAACAGCCTTACGGAGACGTCTTCATGTTCGACTCCCAGAACTCCACATGCAACAATGAAGGCTGCGATGTGTTCGTCAGGATGCACTTTGCCATCGCCTTTGAATTTGGGGAAGTTCTTCCTACCTCTCCTGGGTAACTCATGCAAAGGCTGAGCAAGGGCCGCAGAGGCCCGACACGATGACCCCATGGTAATGGTGCCGCCATTCTTGGAAAAATGGCTTGAGAGGAACTTTAACACCAGCAAGGATCAAAGCTCGTAGATCGGGGGACTAGCAGGCTCAAGGAATACCACCCGTAGGACTTCTATCTTGAACAGGTGGAGTGCTTGTCGAACGGGTCCTTCTATTTCTTGTTGAATTTGAAGGGAAAGGAAAACCTTGCTGCTCCAAAAGTTGAAACTGAGAGTCTTCAATACCAAGGGTCCTTCTCCCTCGAGTAAAACGTGGAGTCGCCAGATCAAAGGATGATCAAAAATTGTAGAACTGGAATGCGATTTTCCCCAGCGGAGTCGCCAAAAACTGTTGGTTTTCAAATAGGACTTTTTAGAAGAGCAACAGTCAGGGGACAAGAAGTCCCTCCTCTTTAATGGGAGAGGTTCCCTTATTCAGAAACGAACTTATTTACAAATGTACAAAATATTATTTTATGGTTGAACTTGGATATTACGAAAGTGTTTTCCACAAGGATCATCAGTTACAAAAGGACTGAGGAAAGGGAATAAGAGGATGAGCAGAATAGCAACATTCAGAATTATAGATAGCAGAATAATTCTTTATGTATGCGAAGTTTCAAGGAATTTAAGACAAGATCATTTGCATTGGCTGAATAGGATTAAATTTAAAGACACAAAGTTCTGTAAATAACCTTCTTCAGATTCATTAATCAAGGACACAAAGTTCCTTCTTGGTTATACAAGATCGTTGTATTTGCAAAACCGGACAGTATGCAATCAGAGAGACTAACAAATTAGAGACAAAATGATCTTCACAATATTAAATGGAAAACACAGAAATAGCAGAGATCAGATAGACAATGAATAGAAAGCCCTTTTGTATTGATTTCTTTAAGATCTATTTACACTTTCAGAAAATATGCCAGGTTCTTCCTCTCTTCAAAATGGCGCAAAGAAGGCCATTATATAGCTTACAATTCGGTTACTCCTCGTAACCATTTCTTTTAACTAGAGAATAGTTAAGGAATGCTAAACGCAATTTCTTAACTAATTACATGGAATACGAAAGGAATGGCGAGAAGAGAGAAGGAAGGGGGAGACACAGTGGCCAGCCCGAGAGGGACCCACTGTCTTTGGAAACCGCTGCTTGAGTTTTCTTCCACGCCTCGCCCATGTCCTCGCAACGAGGGACACACCAGAATTTTTATCTTGAGAATGACAATGAATATCTTTGGAAACTGATGTAACCGACGTCTTGAAAGTTTCGTCCTTCGTAACTGCTTCTTTAGTTCTCCCAAGCCTCCTCCAGGATCTTGATCTTCATATTGATAATAACAGAGCTGCAAACCAGGCTCGGAAAGGAGTTTCAGAGGGAGGGGACATGCGCGGGTTTTCAAATTGCAAGGGTTCGAAACAATGTAAGAATTGCAAAGGAAGTTTTGCCCGTTACATAGCCGTTGAGGAGAGAGAAGGATAATTAATGCGCATTTGAATTCATATTTTGAAAAACAACATATTCGGGAAGAGCGGGAAACTAAGTATGGATGACCGTTGGTTCGCTTGGGACAAGTGAGACGCGAATGCGCGAAACACGCGGCTCGGCCGATTCGGGCGAAACAGGGAGAGGACGCACAAATGCATTTTGGGACAATTGGGATGGAAAAGAGCGAAGTGCGCGACTCGGGAGTTTCGGCCGAAAATGGGACAACTTGCACTTTTTAACTTTGGGACATTCGGGACAAAAGTTCCGAAGTACGCGGTTCGGGTGTTTCGGCCGATCGGGGAACAAAATGCACTTTGGAACTCGGGACAGTTGGGACGAAATCGGGTGAATCGGCCGAAAATGGAACAGAGTGCACTTTAAGTTTGAACTTGAGAAATTTGAGACAAAAGTTCTGAAGTACGCGACTTGTGGGTCCGGTTCGGGCAAAATGGAACAGACGCACTTTTGAAATTGGGACATTTGGGACAAGAAAGTGCGAAGTACGCGGTTCGGGCGGTTCGGCCGAAATTGGAACATCTCGCACAGTAACTTCGGGACACTTGGGACAAAAACTTCCGACGGGCCCAAAAATGGGACAAATTCGGAGGTTTCGGCCGATCGGGGAACAAAATGCACTTTCGTACTTGGGACAGTTGGGACAAAAATGTCCGACAGCCCGAAATACTTATGTAATGACCCTTAACTTAGATTTTTTCGACTTCAAGACTTTTTCCACACCACCATCTCGATTAAAAGACATTTAAACTCAAAATTTTGAAATTTTTACTTCCTTATCAACCAACTTACATATGCCTTGCTTCAGTGAACTTATCAAACTTTTATGCGGGCATGTGCTAAGCACATTTCTCCTACTCTTCAAATTCAAACTTTCCGCACATTTGATGAGGCCTTTACCATGGCTCGGAAACTAGAAATTCGAGCCTTAGAAGAAGAGAAATTGCGGTTGCGCAACAAAAACCCCAATTTCGAACTCCAGATTCCACCAACAAACCTAACACCACCAATCCTCACCCATCGACCGCTTCGAAATCAAAAGGGGCCGTGCACGCGGTGATGGTCAAATCCCAACCACCGTCTAATACCCCGCCAAAAACCACTTATAAGTATAAAGCAGAACCCATCAACTACACTCCCTTGGGAGAAACATATGGTGTGATATTGGAAAAATTGCTCAAAGCAGGAGCCATTACCTTACCTCCTGTTAAACCTCACTCCGGGTTTGATTCTACCCACGCTATACCTTCCTGGTACAAAGAAAATGACTTCTGTAACTTTCACCGCGTAAAAGGACATAGTCATGAAAACTACAAAATGTTGAAAAACATAGTGCAGGAAATGGTTGACGCAGGTGATATAACCCTCGATAATCCTAATGCCCCTGCCAACCGAAATTTTAAAATCTTCAACAAACCATTCCCAAATCACTCATCCAACAGTAACATAAACCAGGATATCTTAGCCGAGGAGAGTGTTCATGAGATCCATGCAGTCTTCGACTCCCAGCCAAAAGCCTCTATCGAGAAAATTTTGAATCAAGCCTCTCCACTAACACAGGAGTCCGAACCTCCTTCACCACCATCAAGCCAAAGCGAAATCATTCCTTTACCCATAAAAGAGTTAACTGCCCAGACTTCTCTTCTCATCAATGAGTCTGCTTACACCACATCCCTACAAGACTGCGAACGGATGTTATCTAATCTATCTATTTCCCAAATGTCCCCTTCTACCGCTCTTGCTGCACAAGAGGAAGGCTCGCCACTCCTTTTGACATCCTTAGACGAGAAATCTCTTGCACCAACATCACCAAATTCTTTAACCATAACAGACCCTCTCAAACATGCCCTCCTGCCTATTAGTCCTTCATCGCCTAAATCTTTTCAACAACCGGTCGACCTCTTAATATCTATTGATACAGTACCTCATCTACCCCCTGTATCACACCCACAGTGGACTGGAATCACAACCCGTCTTTCTTCCGTACCAAATTTACAATTCATGCCTGAAGATTGTCATTCTCCAGAAGATAGACGAGTCCTATGGGAGCGTTTGAGTATCCCCTATTCTACTCAAATGCAGGTGACCGATCCGGACACCTCTACCATATATCCTAAGTGTTTACAGAAACTCAAAATGCCTATGTCCTCGCCTCCTCACCCCGTATCTATACCAAGTAGCCCATCCACCTCTATTAACCTAACCAAATCTTCCCTACACTTGGGACCTCACCAATGCCCGGGCCTAACGCACCCGCCTAAGCGACTTGATTTATCCAAAAATAAAGCCGTCCTGCCACCTAGGAGACAAACTCAATCCATGTCTCTATCACAATCAAAACCATCATCGTCACACCTACCTTCCATATTGGGACCTCATCCCTCCACCTTACATCAATATATCATACCTCCCGCATTTTCTTCAAAACGACCTATGAATTCTGCACCTATACGAGAGATCAAAGGGTATATCAACATTGTCACCCCACATATCCCGTCCACCCATCAACCCTAAACAAACTCCATCATCAAAGGATTTATTTTCTGTCACTCCCCTTTCTCCGTGGTTGCTTCCCGCTACCACGTCATCTGTAGCCTCATCATCTAACCAGCTGAATATAGCTTCTGTGCCAGAGAAACCACGTTTAGTGAAAACCATGTGTCAACACCCCTCGGCTAAACCACCACCCATACGAATCAACCACGCCCAAACATTACCAAAACCCGCAAAACCAATACCCTCATCCTCCTCCGATTTTGACCCACTCAAAGGATCTTACGCCAAAATCCTTGCTATGTTGGTGGAGAATGCGACCATTTCCCTACCCCCACTTAGACCTTATGACCCGTCTAAACCTCGACCTATAGGTTATGATGAGTCTAAAATCTGCGCCTATCACCGCATACCAGACATGATGTGGAGAGATGCAAAGCTTTAAAACCATCCTTCGTCAGTCACATCTCCCTACCTACAAAGGTTAAGAAAGACAACTTATGAAGGGGAGAGACCTTTAGCTTCAATTCCCTCTACTATACCATCTCGTCCCCGCCTCACCAAGATCTATCATTATTACAACCCCACCTCTTGAAGACCATGATTTATCCCAACCATCTTCCTCATCTCAGGTCTACGAGATTAATATGATTATTGTTGCTACTCGAGCGCAGAAAAACAACGAGAAAGTAAAAGAAAGCACACATGCATCCTCTCTTTCTCCATCCAGCATCCCGATTGCACCACCACCCAAAGTGGTTATTCATGGACCCACTTACCCCGTCTCTAATGGAGTTTCCCATCGAGCCATGATCAAACAGCTTCACCAATCACCCGTAAAAA
Source organism: Taxus wallichiana var. yunnanensis (assembly GCA_018340775.1). Taxonomy (NCBI): domain Eukaryota; kingdom Viridiplantae; phylum Streptophyta; class Pinopsida; order Cupressales; family Taxaceae; genus Taxus; species Taxus wallichiana. The sequence goes on from CM031234.1 coordinate 46,149,916, forward strand.
TGACACTATATGATCTCATTCAGACTTCTGAATCCCATCGACAAGCTCTCGTTGAAATTCTTCAAGGGATCGAGGTCTTACCTAATGAAACCCTACTGTTGCCTCCATTCTAACACCCAATCACGTTGCTTCTCTCACCAAACAACCCACTGCCCCAACCACTTCTCTACAACAACAAGCTGCGGCAGTCAGTTTCTCTGAAGATGAAATTGTTGACTTTGGTACAGAAGATCCTGACCCTGCCCTTTTCATCTCAGCTTACGTCCGGGACATTCGGGTACGTCGTGTTATGATTGATGGGGGCGCTAGCCTAAACATCATCTCTTCAAAAGCCTTCCAACAAATGAATATCCCTTCTAGCTACATGTGTGCCAATCCCATCATGTTGCGGTCATTCAATGACGCTATTACCTCTACCTTAGGCACCGTGATCCTCAACATTTGGGTAGGACCAATTACTTTACCCGAACTCTTCTATGTCCTTGAAGGAGAGTTCCAATATAACATATTGCTAGGTCGCCCTTGGATCCGGGCTATGGGATGCGTTCCCTCAACATTACATAGATGCATAAAATTTGAGTACGAGGGGAAGTCCTACACCGTAAAAGCTGATCCTCCCCCCTTTAAAACCTGCAATATGTTATACCGCCCTAACGATGTGCTTATACCAATCAAGACACCCATACATTCAACCCAACCGTCCTCTTCAAATGTACCTCAACCATCCACCTCAACCGCACCTACGCCTTCAACTGATGAAACCACCGTCACAAAAACCACTTCCCTTCCCGCAGCTAACATCCCAACCGCAGACCCCTTAGTAGATGTTTTTCAACGCCTTACGCTGGGGGAGTATCGCCTATATAACGTTAGTTCTTTCCATACCCCACAGGAATACGGACAGGTACATGCACATCCTACCTATGACCGTCGTGTGGGGGAAGTAATCTCTTACGGACCACCCCATTGCCGCACCAACCTAACGTATGGGGGTGTTGACGCATCCTCCATTACCCCTGAACCCCCTCTTGGTGTGGTTCCCTTCCAATCCAATTTTCAATACTTGACAAATCGTCGTTTCGCCCTCACCTTCTTGACTCGCTGTGCTTGGAAAGGCTTTGGTTTTGGTCTTTATGAACAAGGCTGACATACACTCATTCCCATGACTACACGCAAACACAATGATCGCAGTGGTCTCGGTTTTCCTGAAACACCTACACAGGAGGAACCTCGTGTCAGTTGTCTTCTAGAAGACAACGACGTCACCCCTACCGAACCATCATCACCCATTTTGCCTTCGTCACCCACAGAATCAATAGATCCCGAATCTATCCCTCCTAACTTTTTTTTTTCATAAATGCTATCTTCCTAGGTCCTCTCAATTATCAACGCAATAATGAGGACCCCTCTTCTATCCCCCTTCTGTATCCAGACATGATCGAAGAGGATTCACCTTCGATTAATGTTGTTGAGTGCCAGGATGACGACTCCATCCTCACTTACCTTGGGGCGGACGACTCCTATATTCAATGCACCTTACCATCTGAAACTCAAACCATGTTGAATGAATCAACTATAGAAATCAACATCCACACGGAGGAGGATCCTCACATTGTGAAGATCGGAAAATCCCTTAACACATCAGAACAAGCCGCCTTTACTACCTTTCTCCGTACCCGCAACCAAGCTTTCGCTTGGTCCTACGCGGACATGCCAGGAATTGATCCTACCATTGCCATCCATAACATCACTCTAAACCCTGATTCCAAGCCAATTAAACAGAAATTGAGAAAAATGCATCCACGCATTGCTCTCTTGGTCAAAGAGGAGCTTCAACGACTCCTTTCTGTTTCTTTCATTCTGCCTATTGACTATCCTCAATGGATTTCTAACATCGCACTGCACACTAAAGTGACGGGGGACTTCGGATATGCATGATTTACGAGATCTTAACCTCGCTTGCCCTAAGGATGACTTCCCCGCCTAGCATTGACCAATTTGTAGATCTCACTGCAGCCATGAGATGCTCTCTCTCATGGATGGTTTCTCGGGATATAACCAAATTTTGGTTGCCCGCCGATCAACATAAATCTACCTTCATAACTCCTTGGGAACCTTCATTACCGTGTAATGCCATTTGGCCTTAAGAATCTTTGGTGCAACCTATCGGCGGCTATGACCTACATTTTTCATGACATTATGCACACTATCCTTGAAGATTACGTCGACGATCTTCTTAGCAAATCTAAACATTGTAGTGAACATCTCGATGTTTTAACCATTATTTTTGATCGCCTATTACAATATTCTGTCCGCCTTCAACCAAATAAATGTGTCTTTGGTGTCCTTTCGGGGAAACTTCTTGGCTTTATCATCTCTTTGCGTGGCATCGAGATCGACCCATCTAAAGTCAAAGCTATCCTAGAAATGCCCCCACCTACCAATCTCAAACAATTGCATAGTTTACAAGGTAAGCTCCAATCTATCTCGACGTTTCATCTCCCAACTCTCGGATCCATCACCTTCTTAAAAAGGACATTGATTTTCAATGGAGCGAAGAGTGCCACCTAGCCTTTGAAGCTCTCAAAACTTATCTCTTGCAGCCACCCGTGCTTATCCCACCTCAGGATGACCACCCTTTCTACCTTTACCTTTCCGCCACTAACCACGCTGTAGGGGCCATGCTTGCACATCGTGACTCCGAGAATCGAGAACAAGCCATTTATTATATAAGTCGTACTTTGGTGGACTATGAGACTAGGTATACACATGTAGAAAAGTTATGCCTAGCCCTATCATTCGTGGCTACCAAACTCCGACACTACCTTCTGAATCACAAAATTTTCGTCATCACCAACACGGACCCCATCCATTACATGTATGCCAAACCTCATCTAAACCAATGCATCGCCAGATGGCTCATGCTCCTCGCCGACCTCGACCTTGAGTTTGTCCACCAGAAATCAATCAAAGGACAAACTCTTGCAAACCAACTTGCGGAGGCCCCTTTACCTGGGGAACAATTTACCAATTTTACATTCCCAGACGAACTCATCACTACTCTTTCCCTCAAGGAGGAGTTGTATCCAATGACCCTCTTCTTCGATGGATCCAAATGCCACCATGGTGGAGGAGCCGGCGTTGTTCTCATTCCTCTCGACACTCGAGCCCATGCCTCTTTCATTCGACTCGATTTCCCTTGCACTAATAATACAGCGGAATACGAGGCCCTTGTTCTGGGTCTCCAAGTTGCGTTACACTTAGGTATCAAATCTATCAATATTTTTGGCGACTCTCAATTGGTAGTCAATCAAGTTATGGGCATCTACCAATGTAAAATGAGGAACTTCAAAAGTACAAACACTACGTGGATTCACTTCTAGCCTTATTTACTCACTATTCTATCCAAACCATTCCCGCTCCACTAACAAATTTTCGGATACTATGGCTTACTTAGCCTCGCATATTCCAGCTTCATCAATCGACTGACTCTGAATTATTCGTCTTGGTCCAACAACTTTTTGCCCCATCCTACTCAACCCCGGTAGTTTGTATGATAAATATTGTGTCTACTAATTCGCAGGATACCTGGTACCACCAATTTCACGACTACCTTACAACCTCTGTTCTCCCTTCTGACCTTACTAGTATCTTGGTAAGCGTTCTTTTCCTAAACACGTTTCTCGTTATGTAGTTATGGGGGGACTCCTTTATAAACGTGGCTTTGATGGCATCCTCCTTCGATGTCTCACCGGCGCGGAGGTCACCCATACCATCCAACAGGTCCATGACGGTATCTGTGGCGAGACATTTTAGTGGCCTTGCCGTGGCCAAACGAATCCTTCGCCTTGGTTATTATTGGCCTACTCTCAATAACTATTGCTACGAATATGTTAAGTATTGTGTTATGTGTCAACAACACGCCAACCTTCAACATACTCCTAGCCACCCCCTACAGGTCGCCCGAGATCTTTGGCTTTTCTCACAATGGGGTTTAGACCTTATTGGTGAGATTCACCCGTCCTCTTCGCAACGTCACCGATGGATTATCACAGCAACCAAATATTACACAAAATGGGTGGAGGCTATTCCACTCATTTCAACCAAAAAAGAAAAAATTGTAGAGTTCATTAACCACCACATTATCTGTCGTTTTGGTGTTCCTCATCGCCTGATAACAGATAATGGAAAATATTTCAAAAATAATTTATTGCAAGACCTTTGTGACAACTTTGGTATTAAACTTAGCTTCTCATCAACCTACTATCCACAAGCAAATGGACAAGCTGAATCCTCTAATAAAACCCTAACCAAAATCCTCATGAAAGTTGTCAATGAGTCCGGAAGAAATTGGCACGATCACATCCCCTTTGCCCTTTGGGCTTATCGTACTAGCATTCGTACCTCTACTAATGCTACACCTTTTTCTTTGGTATATGGTACCGAGGCTGTCTTGCCTCTCGAAATACAAATACCCTCCCTCAGGATATCTCTTCAGGATATTCTCACCAATGATGATTTCCGCCAAGAGCGGTTAGCCCAATTGGAGCTTCTTGACGAACGTCGTCTTACAGCTCTCGATCACCTTCAAATCTATCAAAAACGTATCAAGCGTGCTTATGATAAGCGACTTCATGAGCGTACCTTTAAGGTTGGTGATCTTGTCCTCAAAGAGAATCAACATGTAACCAAACTAGAAAAGAGCAAACGTGGAAAATTTACTCCTAATTGGATTGGGCCTTATATAATCACTCACACTTATGGATCAGGCACTTATCGTTTAGCTTCACTTAATGGTAAACCTAAGCCTGAACCCCTTAATGCCTTGCATCTTCGACCATTCTACTATTGAATTTAGTGTTATATCACTTCTTATCTAGCTCTTTTGCTCATCCCTTGAGCTCATTTACCAATACATACACTTTGTTTCCTACATCTCCAAATAAAATCAAGCTCACTTCTCACCTCCCCTCAATGATGCCTTCCCCTTTTTAGTCTAGTCCATGACTTCAAAGTATTAAAATAACACCTTCTTATGGGATTTTCTTGAGTCAAACTTCCTACCAAACTAGATGCTTCACGCCAAAAGAACATCTAGCTATCTAAATTATATATAGACTGCTCCCTCGAAGGACAGCTATATGCCAAATTATTGCTGCTATTATATATAGACTGCTCCCCCGAAGGACAGCTATGCACTAAAATCATATCTGCTACTATAAATAGACTGCTCCCTCGAAGGACAGCTATACACAGTCAGCCTTTATCAGAAGCTTCTCGCATGGATCAGCTTTGTGAAGACCTCAAGAATAGCACAATCAATATCCCTTGTAGACTTCCCGCATCGATCAGTCTATATTCAGTAAAATAAAAGCCTCATTCAAAAGAACTTTTTGGGTCATGGACTTGTCTATTTAGGGTAGGTTCTCTTTCGTCAGAACACTCACTTTGTAACAAGTTCTCTGTACCTCAGCTATATCATCCACCTCACCTCACCATTTGTTTCAACTCAAGGGACGTAACGTACACCCGATATATTGTGATCATACAACTCTTTTCACCTATTGACTTCTCGTCTATGCACGGTACCTAGGGCTTCAAGCTCGTTCTACGTTGTGTGGTTTGTTTAGCTCTTTTCACCTACAGAGCAATCTTTCCTCTTTGCCTCGCATCTAGGATTGTGTGTTGATCTTAATCAGGGCATGATTCCCTACCACTTGGGTAGTCTAACTTTCGCTTCCCTTATACCTTTTACAACATCACCAATTCATTACCAACACCCTCAATCTTACCTTACCAATATTAATATCAACATTTTTACCAACCAACCAATTGCCTAATCGTACCAAATTGCTCGAATTCACCTCTCACGATCCTAAGGGAGAACTACATCGATCTCGAGGCCCTCCCTTGCTTTGTGCAATGGGCTATGTAGGCAGCACTTAGGAGACATGGGGTCTCCCAAGGTTAGCTCGACCACCCCCTACCATAACCTATCATGTGTGCTAAATATAAATATTTTTTGTGTATTTCTATTTAATCACATTCCTCTTTATCCTTTTTCAAAACACCAAAAATCACAATGCAAACATTCTTATTATTATCAAATCAACATACATATTCAGTCTTATCTAGATGTTAAACAAATACATCTTCTCTATCATCGACACGCAGGTCGGCATCCTTATTTATTCTTATACCTTGCTAACATTTACTTAGACCCTCACGATTCATCCCGACCAGAGATGATCGTGATCGTCGACGCCTCTCGCCGAGCCTCTCCGTCCTCAAAGGTACTGCTGCAGATATTGGTACCGCCACCGATCTCGCCAATATCTCCTATAACATATGAATACGCCCTCTCGCATGGAGGAATCCAGCCTCTAGTCTCTCCGCCCGTGACTCCACAACCGCTAACAATCCTCTTGCCTCATTCACCTGTGTTTGGAGCTGCTGAACTAAACTCTGCAGACGATCTCTCTCCACTTTGTAATCACGGCTATGTCGGGCGATCACGTACACCTCACAACTCTGCTACCCACCATAACCTATAGGCTCTGCTCGTTCTTGCATCCATTATATGCGATTGGCTGCTATCTCCTCGGCCCCTCTCGGAGGTGTTGGTGGGGAGGTGAGAATGTTGCCTCGGCGTCGATCCTCATATATGGTCTATAAGCCGGGGTATATCCTTCACAAATCCGAATTGTCACCACACGCGATCTAGAGGAATCCTCTCATACTCACTGGCTCGTGCCTGCGATCCACCTCAATCGCTCTACACCCCTCAACTCCTCGGCTATATTCTCTCTGTTACCATATAGTTCTGTAAGGCCTCCAGCAGATATCAAGCAATCGTCACCCTCTCCCATACCTACCGTAATACTCAATGTCACCCGTCACGGCCGAGATCTTGCCTCTTGTTGCATCTCCGGACCCATCGTGTCTCGAATCCCAACCTCGTACTCCGGTCTCTCCCGATTGGATGGATCGCCCACCTGGTCGCACACAAACAATGTGCTCATAGGCCCAACAAAGTGTAATAAGTATGAACAATCCGGTGTCGCCCCGTGATTTCGCCTCTACAAGCCCATAAACCCTCGTATAACTCCGCCAAATATGTAGGTGCCCATGCAAAATTCACGTTCCTTTCTATCATCTCCCGGATAACACACATCAATGCCTTTGGGAATATTCCCCTTACGCCTCGGTAATGCATAATACCCTACCGCTATCATTAATATCACTGCTAACCTTGTCTCCTCAGGGTGTGCTGCATACATTATCCCATATGTGAATGACAAACCTCGTTGTGTCAAATCTCGCGCGTATGGACCAAATACTGCTGTTATCGCTCCCCGCGCCGTGCTAGGTAATGCCTGATATACTGGTTTTCCTGTCATAAGGAGCCTCAAAATATGGAACACATCTTCCAATGTTACTGTCATCTCCCCTGTTGGTAGATAGAACGTATTCTTCTCTGGATTCCATCTTTCAATCAATGCCTGCAACATAGCATGGTTACGTGTGATTCGTGAATAATAGCAGATTCCACTTAACCCCAAACGATTTATCAATGTCCATTCCGCTGGTGTTAAGCCGGCTCGGATTCATGACAAACAATGGGCACTGCACACTATCATTCATCCTTAACCCTACCTCTGCCTGCATACATCAAAACAACAAACAACCATTCAATCCATCAAATCCCTAAGGGTTTTTCTCACATTCTGGAAATTCCTCCAGTAACCGGTATCGGTTATAAATAACCGGTACCGGTTCAGTAACCGATACCGGTTATCCCTAACCGCTATCGGTCACTGTCAATTACATACACCTTGCCTAAACAACCACCTACGACAATAAATTGCTCGTTTATTCCTCTCTGTATACACAGACATACCCAAAACCCTTGATTACCTACCACGTAACACTCACCTCATTTATAACCCTTGTTATCATGTTTTCTTTCTCATATCTACCCACCTACTCTCCCCCATCTTATTCACAAAACATGCAGTAATCAAATCACAACCAAAACGTTTACCTCTTGAGTTGCAGCAGCTTGAGGTGGCCCTTGTCTTCCCTCTCGTCCCTGCCTGCTGGATGCTTCTCCTCATTCTGCCATGATCACCACCCTTTTCAAATTCACCTTTACGCTTCTGAATCTTAGAACACATTCACTTTTCCTGTCTCTTTTCTCCTTATCACTCAAATCTCTCATGCAATTACCTATCTCAGTCGTCAAAAAGTGTCGCGTTCGCGTATTTAACTTCTTGCATGGCTCTCAAAATTAGAACTTAAGTTGCCACCCTAGCTTTTCTATTTTTAGAAAATCTCATACCTAAATAACCGGCATCGGTTACGTAACCGATATCGGTCTACTAACTACCGCCGTCGGTTACCTAACCGATATCGGTTACACACCGCCTTTTGAAACATAGTTATTTTCTTCATTTTCTACCTAATTTTGTATCGCGCCCGCCTCTTTTACGCATAACAACACCATTATCCATATTTGTCCATCCAATCCACTTCTCATTACGATTTCATCCATATCATCTATCTACATTACCCAAAACAAACATGCCATCATCTAAGGATATCAAAAACTATCAATCTATACACCATTTGGATCCAACTCATCGATACATATATAACAATGTCACCAAACCGCAACAAAACATGCCACATTTCATCATATAATATGTCATCCATATATACGTGTAAAAGACATCAACATCATCAATATATTAACATGTCAATTAAACTCATCATACAACCTATATCACAAACCATTGACGAAATACTTAAAAACATTTTGAACACAGCATGTGGGTCAAATCATCATATATATATATATATACAAGGTTTCAAATATACAACGTGCCCTGCATCGGGGCCTCTGTGATCTCATAATACAACAACAAAGCCGGCACGCAGGCCGCAATAAATGTCAATAACCTCGACTCGGCTCGCAGGCTGGTATCAACTATACAACCCGTACTCGGCTCGCAGGCCGGTATACAATAAATGAGTGAATAAATGAATAAATGTAGGCACGCAGGCCTCTATCCACACAACCGGTGCGCAGACCGGTGCCCATGTCCATATACAAAAACAATGCAGGGATCCCTCAGCTCTCCCCACCACCCTCAGCACCTCTCCCTGCTGGTCCCTGTGGTGCCTCTCGCCTCCTACCTGTAACAGACACGCCGGCTGTGGCTGCACCTCCCTGCGATCTCTGACTATGGGAGGTCTCTGCTCTATAAGCTGCATATGGCTGATACTCAGCTCCGGTACCATCAAGAACATCTTGATAGTACCGGGCCTCCGCTCTCGCCTCCATATATCTATCCCGTGCCACCGTAGGTGCTGGGGCTGGTCCCCGGACTCCTACTACCAGTGCCCCCTGTGCCTGTGATGGTGCCACTGGTGGTGCTTGTGGCCGTGGTGGTATCTGTGCCTGTGCCTGGGGCTGTGGCTGTACTGGCTGCCGCTTGGTGGTGGTGCTGTGCTCTTGTACTCGAGCTGGGCTAGCTGCCCCTGTAAAACACCTATTCGTGCTGTGCAGAGCCCAGCCGCCCTCGTAATAACCGCACACCGGCCCCGAGCTGATCTCGCTCGCTTATCACACCGCCGCTGGGTCATGCTGCAAAGCGGTCTTATCCTAGCTGCTCTCTGACCAGCCCACCACACCATGTATGCTCCCGTACAACCAGCATCATCTACACCATCACCTGCTGGCCTCTCAAAGCAACCCAATCTGGGTCCAAGGGGTGTGGTGCAGGCAGTGGGGCCTCTACATCATCCCTCGTGACCGAGGGAAGGGAGGTGGCTCGTCTGTCGTAGCCCCATCTGCCTGCGTACCCTCTCCAGGGGTATCCTCTCGTACTCTCCCGGCCTCCGTCCTACTATCCAGAATGTGTACTGAATCAGACGCAACTGTAAGCGGGCTCCTCTGCGAGGGTGATGACCTCTGTAAGGTCTCCATACGATATCTACTGTTGTCGGGCCTCTAACAAATGTCTATAATAAGCAACGTCCCGACACGCAAGCACCGCTCGTGGCTGCCCGCGACCACCAACCACCTCTCGAAAGCCGTGATCTCGTATATGACCTGTGGCCCTGCCGTCTTTGGGGTAACCTATCTTTGGTCTGATGCATATGATGTGCTCATATGCCCAACAGTGAAGTAAAAATGTCGAACAAATCCCGAATCGCCTCATCCGGCGATAGCCCCACAGCTCCCTGTATAACTGCACCAGATATACTGGTGCCCAAGCATAACAGGTATGCTCCTCCACCATCTCATGAAGCACCCCCATCAATGCCCGTGGAAAGCGGCCTCCCTCTGAGTCCGGGAGGGCGAAGCAGGTGATCCCGATCATCATCAACACGGCAAGCCGTGTCTCATGTCGGTGCGCACGGTACATATCACCATACCCGATGCTCGCGCTGTGATATGTCACTAGCGCAGCTGCATCCCCGAAAACCTGTAGGATGCTGTCCATGGCTGTCTCTGCATCCACCTGAAAAATGGCCTCTCCATCAATAGGTAATCGAAGGATGCGATATACATCCTCCAATGTGATGGTCATCTCTCCAGTCGGGAGATGGAACACATTGGTCGCCGGATCCCATCTCTCGATGAGGGCAACCATCAAACTATGATCTCTGTCGATCACTCTATATCGCTGGACTCCGCCGAGTCCCACCTCGCGCATGATAGCCCAGTGCGCTGCGGACACATGTGGTCACATCCGCACCAACAGCGGAGGCATCCTGTCCCGCATCGTCAGCTGCTGACGTGCCTGCAAAACCCACCCACTACATTAGCCCTACTCTTCATCACGATATCTACCTATACCCCCTTTTATCCCCCGACCACACCCCAACTCTCTAACACCCCCCTCTAGCCACCTATCTTCTCCACTATCCCCTCCCTCTTCCCAACCCAAACCCCAACCCAAACCCATACCATAACCAACCAACCCAACCCAAACCCAAACCATACCCACCCCAAGCCCAACCCATAACCCACCCAAACCCACACAAACCCCAAACCAACCCACAATACCCAAAACCACCCCACTGACGCCGGCCGATATACGACCGGCGCCGGTCAGCAACAAAACACCCGCCTCGAAATTTGTGATCACGCGGGTCATTTGTAAAAATGCAGAGCCGAACCCGACGTGGCCCCCCAAACCTATTTTTTGCCTATTACTACCCTTTTACCCATTGAAAAGCCCTACAAACCTACCCACCCTACCGTTTTAGCCTAACTACCCTACCTACCCTCTCTATTTTCCAAACAACTTCCATTTATTCATTATTTTATCAAAAACTTGGATTCATACCCAAAACCCCCAATTTAGCATAATGCAATAAAATGAACACAATGAGGGGTTTCGAACCTACCCGTACGATGACACGTCGTCGTGGTGGGATGGGTGGTGGTGGTCCAGCTGGTCCAGCCCCTCCTGCTCCTCCTGGCTGGGCCATGGCTCCAAATGTCCTCTTCTGGGTCCTCCACCAATCAACTACTGCCTCCTCCTCACTCGGGCCCGCTAACAACTCACTCCTCCGGTCAAATAATGCCACCTCACGCAACAAATGCTCCAATCTCCACTCTCCACGTCAGACAATTCAAATTGGCTTCCAAATTGCAAAAGTAACAATGACAGGCCGTATTTTTCTTTTTATAGGTTTTTCGCCCCTAACCGATATCGGTTTTATTCTGCCCTAAGAAACCGGTATCGGTCCCCTAACCGATATCGGTCATTTACAATCGACATCGGTTGTATTCCACCTTTCCCCCAATTTTTGCCCTTATTTACTATTTGCCCTTTTTCACCAACATCGCCTATATCAACCTTTCATGCAAACATTTTACCCATTTGGCCCGACCCAAGGCCGCAACCAACTAATCGCCTGACCCAAGGCCTCAACCCAACCATTTGGCCCGACCCAAGGCCGTAACCAACTAATCCGGCCCGACCCAAGGCCGCAACCAACCATTTGGCCCGACCCAAGGCCGTAACCAACTACTTTGGCCTGACCCAAGGCCTCAACCCAACCATTTGGCCCGACCCAAGGCCGTAACCAACTAATCCGGCCCGACCCAAGGCCGCAACCAACCATTTGGCCCGACCCAAGGCCGTAACCAACTACTTTGGCCTGACCCAAGACCTCAACCTACCCATTTGGCCCGACCCAAGGCCGCAACCCAACAACTTGGCCCAACCCAAGGCCTCAACCTAACCATTTGGCCTGACCCAAGGCCTCACCCCAACCATTTGGCCCGACCCAAGGCCGCAACCCAACAACTTGGCCCGACCCAAGGCCGTACCACTTCAATACCTCACCCAACATCAACAACATACACTTTTCTCCACCCATCATGTACCTTCTTGTTCAATTGAGCTCACCTGTTCGTGTTTTAGCATGATTCGGTCCTTGACTTGCTCTGTCGACCAAATTTGCCTAGACCTAGACCGTGATGTTTATCTCAACTAAACCAACCATTTGGTACTTTCGCCAACAATCCTAAACGTTCTGTACCTTACCCGTTATATACCCTGGGGCTACTTCCTATGCCTTGGATACCAGGATTATATCACCCTTGTTTGGATAAACTATCGACCTTTGCCTATGCATTGCTGGTTTGATCGTCAAATCATGTACCCTAGTCGCACTATTGCATTTCAACGTGCGCCTGCTTTCTTGGACCTACCCCACCCTCTCACCATTATCTCTACACCATTTACCCTTTATCAACCCTATCGTTGATTTCACGCTACCTCAATATGTGATAGATTTGAGGGGGATTACCTATACCCTTAACAGGAGAAACCACTTCATATTATTGTCCGCGCAGCTTTACAAAACAAGCTACATGACAATAAGGGGCTAATGTAGACACCAAATTTGTGTCTTACGACCCCTTGTGACCCACATCTCATCTCACAACCTAACCTCATCACCTAAACCTTACACAATTATTTATTAATTACCTTGTAATTGAAAAATCCACATCATCTCACCTGCCACCTCATTTTGCCACTTCATCATGACCTAGCCCTAACCCTAAACTAACCTAATTAAGACCTATAACTTGGTCTACACCTACACCCATGACTAATGACCCCTTTCTCGCACCCAAAACCGACCTTCTAGTCATTTGACCAAGCCCGCAACTAATCTCTCGGGAGAAAAGCAAGGAAAGTGAGCTATTTTACTAAAAATAGCCTACTTTTTCCTTACCGATGCCGGTTCCTACTCGACGCCGCCGTTAGTTACGTGAATCGCCATCGGTTCCTCAGTAAATGGGCTCCCGAACCAAAATCAAAGGTGGAAGGATTTTAGGAATCAAGGGAGATCATTGGGAGTGATTAAGAGCATTCGAATCTTCACTTGGCCGAGCAGGGACGAGCGAAGAGACAAGGAGAGTTGCAGCAAAAGGAGATCAAGCCCAGAACTACGACGGAATAGCCAGAAACCTGTGATACTCAGCTGATCATCGGGAGGGAGATCTCTCATCTTCTGTGTGTCAAGCCATCCTACCTAGAGTTCTACCTTTGTCATCAGAGTTCTTGGACCTGCATCTTCATCAATAACCAGTAAGTTACATCTTGCATGTCCTCTTTAATAACATTTCTTAGACTTTTTGAAGCACAATCCTCACGAATCCATTCCTAGATCCACTACCCAGCGTGCTATTGCATCTAACTATCATTCATCTACCTCTCATCACCTTATTTCCTAATATCACCTATATACAGCCCTACAAATAACACAACTACCAAACAACACCACCACCCCACAAAACAACCAACCTTCAGATCCTAGACCATACCGATATCGGTTATCAGCAACCGGTATCGGTTATCCTGACTATAACCAAAAACCAGCCTTTCCCCTACCCAGTTCAACGAAGCAATTTAATTGATATCTTACAGTCTTTTGTGTTAATTCATATTAGCAGGGGAACTGACCACCTTCGAAAGGAAGTTTTATATTTCCTGGGCCCAAGGCAGTTCCCTCATTTATTGTCTAATCAAAATCTTGTGGTCTTGTGTTCTTATTTGCAGGTAGTCCTTCCAAGACAAAAAGGAGTTCTTCGCAGTCAGCCTGATCTTTCTCTACGGTACGCGCACACCATCTCGACATTCTACAGGTATTCCTCCTAGCCCCAACCCTTATCTGTTTCTAAAAGGAATGAAACATTCCGAGTGAAACACTAAATGCAACAAAAAAATCAGCGAATGAAACAATACAAACACGTAGTTTGGGATCTGATTGAGATTTTTATTACTTCAACATTTTTCATCATGACAGAAGTTTAAATATGCTTACAGATAGGCTAGCAGTGTTGGGGTCAAGATTTTACAATTGTACCATTTCTCCATATTGTGAATATGATGTTGAGATACTCACTAGGTCTGTAGTCCCAGATAACTTCAAGCATTGGCAATCGTTTGATGATGATGCTCAAGTTTAAAGGTTTTTGCATAACCAAGGTGAGTTTGTGGATCAACATATTAATTTGGAACCATTGGTGTGTAATGTTGATGGAAAAGAAACCTTGTTTGGCAAGGATATCATTCAATTAAATACTAACACCATCCCTAGAGGGTTGGTTGCTCTTGAGTCAAATTTTAACAATGTTGATTGTGTAATCAATAAAAACATGTTTGCATCTAGAGATGTTGAAGATCATGAATTAGAAATAAAGGAAAAACCAAGGAAGACTTGGTTAGGGAGTAGTTTAAACAAGGAAGAAAAATAGTCCTACTGTAATTGTTGAAATAATATCAAGACTATTTAGCTTGGTCTTATTTCGAATTTGAAAGCATATAGAGAAGAATTATTCCAACATGAGATCCCTCTTGAGAAAGATGCCAAACCATTCAGATAGAAGCAAAGGACAATTAACCCACTCCTTTCTGTCAAAATGCAAGAGGAATTGAAAAATTGAGAGATGGAGGAATCATTCAACCCACAAGGTATTCTTCTTGGGTTGCAAACTTGGTGTCGGTCAGAAAGAAAAATGGAGATATCAGACTTTGTGTGGATTTCAGAAATATAAATAGAGCATCAATGAAAGAAAAATATCCTCTACCAAACATGGAAAACATGTTGTAATTAGTGACTAGTTCTGAAATGCTTTCTACTTTGGATGGTTTCTCCGGTTATAACCAAGTTGTTGTCAAAGAATCAGAGAGGATTAAAATTACCTTTACTACTCCGTGGGGAACATATGTTTTTGTCAAGATGCCCTTTGGTTTAATGAATGTTGGAGATACTTTTCAAAGGGCCATGGACATTGATTTTGCTGGCTATATCAATGATTTTATTGTTGTTTATCAAGATGATATTACTATTTTTTCTAGCAAAATAATTGACCACTTGCAACATTTAGAAATAATGTTGATTAAATGTAGAGAATATGGAATTTCACTCAATCCAAAGAAGTGCCATTTTGGAGTGCAAAGAGAAAAACTACTTGGTCACATTATTTCTAAATGAGGAGTTATGATTGATCCACAAAGGATATAAGCTATCAACAAGATCCCGGTTCCAAAAACTAAGAAAGGAATCCAATCCTTCTTTTGTAAAATCAATTTCATTAGAAGGTTTATGTCTAATTTTGCTGAGTTGACTCTCCCCATTACTTGCATGTTAAAGAAGGACCAAAATATCAATTGGGAAGAGGCTAGCTTTAAATGTTTCAATGGAATCAAGGAATTATTAAAGCATTCTCTTGTTCTAGCAACCCCAAATTACAAGAAACCTTTCCAAATATTCTCCTTTGCTTCTAAGCACACCATTGCATCTGTTTTGTTGCAAAAGGATGATGATGGAGCTGAAAGACCTATTTCCTTCTTTAGTAAGGCATTGTAAGCAGCTGAGTTGAGATACACAATCATGGAGAAGCAGGCATTTGCCTTGGTAAAAGTAACAAAATTTTTTAGGCCTTATATTTTGAGTTCCAAAATTGTTTCTTATGTTCCTCACACAATGGTGAAAGACATCTTATCAGAGATGGAGATCTCAAGAAAAAGGTGTAGATGGGTCAACAAATTGTAGGAGTATGATATGGACATCTAGACCACAAAGCTAGTAAGAGGTTTGGGTCTTGCCAAGCTCATGGCTAAAAGCAATCTGCAGAATGCTGAAGTAAATGAGGTAGAAGAAGAAAGGACATATGTTCTTGAGAAATTGTTGAGTTCTGAATGGTACAAGGATGTAATATTTTATCTCAGACACTTATGCTGCCCTAGGAATTTGAATAAAAATCAGAAAAGAGCCCTCAAGCTGGCTTCTCAAAAATATATCATTACAAACTTTGGGTTGGCTTGGAAGAACCCTAAAGGAATCCTCTTGAGATGTGTGACTGAAGATGAAGCTCCCAAAATAATTGCTGATTTCCATGGGGGAGTTTATGGAGAAAAAATTTCTAGGAGGGTTACTGCACACAAGATTTTGAGGGCTGGTTATTGGTGGACAACTCTTTTTAAAGATGCAACTTAGTTGATTATAAGATGTGAGAGTTTTCAACATTTCTCCTGGAAGAATGAAATCTTTAGGCTCCCTTCCTTTACAAAGATGTATCAATTGAAGCTCCTTTCAAACAATGGGGTTTAGACTTCATTGGTGAAATTTCTTATTCATCAAGTGCTAGAAACAAATGGATTTTGGTTGCTACTGATTTCTTCACAAAATGGGTGGAAAAAATCCCCACTAGGAAGGCAATGCACCAAGTTGTAATGGAATTCATATTGAATCATATTGTCTTGATTTAGAGTGCTAGTCAATATTGTTGCTGATAATGCCATGAGTTTGAGCTAGACATTTAGTGGCAATGTGCAAAGAATATGGAATAAAGTTGACATATGCTTCTAACTACAATCCACTAGGAAATGGACAGGATGATTCCAACAATAAAAACTTGTTGAAGTTATTAAAAGGACTTTGGAATTAAAAAGAAGAAGTGGGGTGAACAACTAAAGTTTTTATGTTTGGGCTAATAGGATCACTGCTAAAAAAGCTACTGGTAAAAGCCCATTTGAATTGGTATATGGAACACAAGCTCTTCTACCCTTACATCTGCAGTTGTCTTCATTTTAGTTTATTTAATGACTTGAAGATCAATAAATCAGCTCATATGAAGCAAGGATTAATCAGATTGTTGAACTTGATGAAGCAAGAAGAGCACCCCATCAGAGGCATGCCAAATTCAGAGAGAGAATGAAGAAGTTTTTTGATAAGAAGGTAACCCTAAGAGCTTTCAGTATTGGATATCTTGTGTTGTTGTGGGATAGTAGGCATGAAGATAATGGCAAGCATGGTAAATTTGATGCTATGTGGATGGGCCCATATTCAATTGACATAAGAATTGGTGAAAATACTTTTTCCTCAAGGACCTAGATGGGGAATTTCTTGAGCTGCCTATTAATGGTAGACATTTGAATCATTTCTTGGATTGATCCCCAAAAATGAAGTTTGCATATCACTTGTATAGTGTACGTTTTTTGTTTCTGCTTTGTTTTTGTTGTTTTGGTTAGTTTTTGGTTTGCCTTTGTGTGTGGTAGCCCTTTTTGTTGGTTTATCGGTTGGTTTTTTGGATGTTTTGGCTTGTGAATCCATTTTCCCAATGATTTTTGGCACATGGTCTGCTTCAGTTCTTGTGGCACTCTGGGAGTGCCCATCCCCAAGCTGGAGCCAATATTGGTGCCCAATATTGAAACATCCTTTTTTTGCTAAGGAGAAATGTGTTTTTGCCTTGTTTCGAAAAAAATGGTTTTGGGATTCTCATATACTTTGAATTTGACAAAAATAAAACTCATTTTTGTGTTTGAGTGCTATGTGTTGTTCACATTTCCTCCATTTTGCACCATTATGAAGGAATCCCCAAGTTTACTTTGTGTTTTGCCCTAATTTTTCCCATTTCAAATGCCTCTACTATTTTTTCATTTTTCCCATCCTTTGGAGCTCAAAATCATTTGATTTGTACTTATTTTCCTCAAAATCCTTGCCATGGTCGTAAATTGCCTAGAATCACTTTCCATTTGTCTTGTGATCGAAAAATTCTTCACCCACGAAGAAAAAATCGATTTTGGGGGTCACTGGCAATTTCTACGTTTTTTTATGGTCATACGGGTGTCCTTTTCCCATCAATTTCTAGCTCATATACTTTTGCATACATGGCCATTTGTAATTGGACAAGGATCGGTGGGTCATTTCTAAAAACTTAATGTTTTTGCGTTTTTGGAAAAATGTGCAAGTTTCCCCCATAGCTACGCAGGCCCCAGAGGAGGACACATGGTAGGTGGGGAGATGGAAAGGTGGAGGAGTTTGATACTTTTCGTCCTTTGGTGAAAAAGAGTTAAAGTATAAAAATGGAACGTAAACTCATAGCCAATGGGATGAAGACACATGTCAGCATCAGATCACAGAGCGGAATATGGAGCCTCGAAGGAAAGTTAGAATTTTCGCCCATTTTTGAAAAAAGGGAGAAAATCATCAGAATGGACCATGGCCTTCCATCGAATCAAAGGATGACACATGATAGGCTCGAGAGGTGGAGAGAAAGGCCTTTGGAGGCAAGTTATATTTTTATCCTTTAGTTGTCAAAAGGGTAAAGTCATTGAATGCACCCGCGGTCCCGAAGGTAAAAAGTCAAAATTCAATCTGAGGATTCAATGGTGGAGGAGCGGGATGGTGGAGGAAATGTTGAAACATTTCCTTTGGTGAAATAAGATTAAAATCTGAAATCAAAGCGCTTGCCCTATGCCAATCATATGAGGAAATATGTCTTATGGGAGGCGAAGCTGCAGAGGAAAATTGAAATTCTTTTATTTGTATATAAAGATGTGAAATGTGTAAAATTGAGCCGTGAATCTATATCCAGTCATATTGTGCCACATGTTAGACCCAAATTGCAAAGGTGGAGCGGCGAACGAAATCAAATTTTTTTGCAAATTTTCAAAAAGTTGTAAAAAGGTCAAAAGTGTTCCCGAGGCCCATTTTTCACGAATCTACCACGTGGAGGGCTCAAATTTAAAGATAACAACAAATCGATGGTAGCTATGCATTTCATTAGTTTGGCCACCATTTGAGCTCTAGGAAGTTTCGAGATGCATTTTTACATCAATATTCATCGATTTTTTTAAAATTCATGTGATTTTGGTCTGCAAGGTCCGAATTAATCAATTTGGGGGTTCAATTTGTGAATCCAAGACATTTTTCAAATGAATTTTTACTCTGGTTCGTGAGAAAATGTGAATTACCATATCCAAAGTTGTAGAGTAAAAAATTGGGAAGGGAAAAGTTGAAATGATGAAATGAAAGGGATCTACATGTGTGGGAAATGAAAAATGTGCTTCCACTTTGAAGAATGATGAAAGTTTTGTAATGATTCACCTTTTGAAAGAACAACTGGAAAATTTTTGTGAGTTTGTTAAATGTCATTTTCTAGAAATATTGCAAAGCAAAGGTGCTTGAATATTCCACTTTTGGAGGGAATATTTGAGGGAAAAGTGAGTGAGTGAGTGAAAGTTATATATTGCATGAATTTTTCATGCAAAGGGTCGAAGAAACTTATAATTTTCATGAGAAAATCTAGGAAGAATCCCATTCTCTCGAGAAACCACATGAGAACCATTTTAACTCATTTTTGCATCAAACTTATATCATGTTAGGTTGTTTGTAGATGTATAGCCACTAACAAGCTTTGAGATTGTTTTTATAAAATTCCCATGCTTGATAATTTTGGTCATTCTTGATTATTTTGTGTTATCTCTTGTTAAAATTTTCATTTACTTATGTTTCAAAATGTTTTCAATTTGTGTTTCTTTCTCCTTTTGCAATCTAGTGTTTGGAATTTCCTTTTGATCATGTAGATATAATTCTGGTAATAGCTTAGTGGAATTTTCAATTCCAGAATCGAAGATATTTCCTTTAATGAAGGGATAAACAAATTTAAATTCACGCGCTTTCCTTGATATAGATTTGATTGTAAACCTTTGGGGGTACCTTAGGTATGATAGAATAGAAATTTCTAAATGCTTTTCTGATTCATTTAACTCAATATTTTTTGATAAATCATCGAGATCATCGTGTGGAAGAGTGTAGATCTAGGCCTCCATTTGATGCACTTATCTTGGTTGAAGGAACACCTTTACCTCTTTGAAGCATTTATGTTGTCTGAGTCTTTCAAATTTTGTAAAGGTCCTCAAAGAAGTTGGAAAATTCTGGTTAGTCTTGTCTAAATATCTCCCACCCCAAAATTCATTACAAATTAACTCATCCTACCTATAATACCCCTGTATTGTATTGTGTGTCAACAAAAGAATACAATCCATTTACAAAAATGTACAAAGAAAATTAGGATCATAACATGTCTTTAGTAGCCTTAGCCTTGTCTTGAAAGCATTTCCATCATTTAGTAGTGACAGATCTGTTGAGTTTGAATAATGGGAAATTGATCATGTTTTCTCAAGGCCATCTCCATAAAATCTACATAGTACAAGGATATTTTCACCTCCTTCACAAAACAGAGGCTACAATATAGGTTCTCTTACCTTGGTTGATAGGAACAACCTAAAATAGTGAGGATTAGATCAAATCCTTCCAAGGTGCTACCCACTTCTTCAAATCCTGAGTGCTAACAAGTTAGATAAATTGCTTCCTCAGCTACAAAATGACATATAAACCATTTATGTGCCTCTAATTGTCTTGTAAAATCCATGATGCAGCTAAAGTTGTGAAGGAGATTAAATCTAGGTACAAACAACTACATCATTACAGCTACTAAATATTTTACCAAGTGGGTGGAAGTTATCCCTTTGACCTATGTAATGCGTTCTTAGATCTCAAAGTTCATCATGAATCATCTTATTTTCCATTATGGCATTCCTACTGACCATAATTACGACAACGGAAAATCTTTCATGAAAAAGACCATGAAATATCTCTTACATCAGTTTCAAATAAGATTAAAATGGTCTACATTGTATTACCCCCAAGGAAATGGACATTGCAAGGCCACTAACAATACTTTAGTTCGAATCATGGAAAATATGGTAAGTAAGACAAGTTGCAACTAGAATTTGTAAATTCACCCAACTCTTTGGGCTTACAGGACCTCTATTCGCACTCCTACTGGTGCAACACCATATTCCCTAGTATTTGGAATGGAATCTATCATCCCATTAGAAATCAAGCTTCCTTCCCTATGAATCTCTCTTAGGGATTATCTAGACAAGGATGAAGATTACAGAGTGGCTAGACTAGCAGAGTTGGAACTCCTGGATGAGAAGCGCATCTGCACCCTAAATCATCTTAAAGTGTATCAGAACAGAGTCTCTCACAATTACAAAAAAAGGATCATACCTCGTCGGGCTTTAGGTCATATATTTGGTCATGGAAGAAAATCAATTCAACACTCGAGGATGTGGGTGCTCGGTTCTCTCTTTCTTCCCCCTGGGGCATTTTTCTTGCATCTGGGTGATTCAAACTGATTCTTCTACTTTCTTCTATGCATCCCACATCCACCATTTTAGAAAATTTGAAAACAAATATATATATATATACACACAAATATATATATATATACACATATATATATATATATATCCATCCAAAATCTAAAAACAAATTTAAATTCTCTAACAAAATCCTAAAAATTATAAAACCTAGAAAAATAGGTTAACCCGCTTATAGCGACTGAAACTTGTGTCTTATGCATGGTATTCTTTCCATATCCTGATTGAAAGTTTCACATATTAACCAATCACATGAATTGTGGATCATCAGATTCACAACCAATCACAAAGCTAGTTTTCTTGCTTCGTTTGTAAAATGGGGCACATCTAGTTGTCTAGAGTAATTTCATGGTGCACAAAGCTTTCTCCTTGGACATGGTTTCCATCATTATTTCCCCGCATGTATCCTTCCTTGGGGCATAATTTTTAACCCTTGTCATCAATCACGACCATATAGAGATCTTCAACTTGATAACAAAACATTTGTACAACCGTCTTGACCATTGTTGGTGAGAATATGTGTTTGTACTTTTTTCCCTTTTAAATAAGCTTTTTCCTTCTCATATTGCATTGATTTTTTTATGTTGCATTGAGTGGGTGTTTCAAAGTAATGGAAAATTTTTCATAGTATGGATTTTCATGTATTCTAATTTTTTGTATGCTTATATTTTTAATAGGGACCAATGACATAGATCTTTGGCAATATGATGACTATAAAGTTGTTTCAATAAATTGAATGAAAGCTAGTTCTTCTCTCTCTAATCCCCCATATTTATTCTATATCACCCTCCTATCAACACTATTCTTCCCCTTCACCCGAGACATCCTACCCCTCTCCTTTCTTCTATCCATTTCTCACCTTTTTCGATTATCGATCGTCCTCCTTCATCACCCCATGGAAACTCGAGGGGGCATCTCTCACTTCTAACTAATTTTTCTTCTACCTCTTAAAATTTTTATTCAGACACTATCTTTGAAGTGGTGTCACTTATGCCACCCCAAAGAGGGGAAAATTTAGACACCTATAATTTAGCCTAAACGATTTAAATACTTAAATTGTGCTAATTATCCCTTTCCGCAAATTGGCAACACATCGTCAATAGTGCTCGTCTTTTCTCCTATCATAATTAATTAATTACATTGTGTTAATTAATTAAATCTTCTATTCAACAAATACCCTAATTAACAACCTTACATTACTTAACCCTTCCTTCTATCTAGATTAATTAATTATTATTAATTAATTAGCTTCCCCTTTTATTAAATCAATAAATCATTATTTAGTTGATTTAATTCCCTTCTCTAGTTTAAATCATGCTAATATTCCTCTAAAAAACTTTTATAAGATTGCACACCTATAAATAACCACTTTGGTTAATTAATAAACCCTCTTTATCCCCATGAGTCACTAAACGAAAAATTAAAATTTCCTAGAGTTAACTCAACTCTTTATAAACCCCCCTTATCCACAACTAACTCAACATCTCTATTATCCTACATACAAAGGGATGTAGATATTCCTCTATCCATTAGGCTATATAAATATCCCCCTTCCTACCTTTACACCTACACCTTTACACATCTAAATGAGCATAGAGCCTAAGTTATAGCCATTTATCATCTTTGAGCATTCTTCATTGGAGAAGCTATCTACTTTCATTTCTTGTATTCATCCACCCAAGTTTTGAAGTCATATGGGGATATGTCAAATGGTCTTGTAGCTATGGATTTACAGGACTCCATTATTGAAAACCTTGGGATTCAAACATACAAACAAACCTTTGATTGCTAAGAATTTAAATAGGTTCATTTCATTTGATTAGCATTGAATAAAGATATAAATTAATGGATTAACATGTTAGTTTGAATAGTTGTTATTGTTCTAATGCAAGGATGTTAGTATAATATTCTTTCTTAAGATCTAAGCATGATGGTGCGTTAAATTTGATTTATCTTTGTTTTAGGACTACTAGGTTTTAGTTCTAACTCTTTTTGCATTGCTAATAAATACATGTACACAAAATGCATGTAACAACTCTTGATTTTATCTTCGGAAAACTCGGTATGTGTTAGTTGTAATATAAAATGCGTTCTCCTACTTTCTTTCCTCACCTTTATCCCTCATAATTCCTCCCTTGTGTTCTACACAAGCACTTTTCCACATGTGTAGGGAAGTATTATTTTGTGATCCCCATTCAAAAGGTGACCCTCGTAATTATAGTAGTGTATACAGTTTCCTTGTTTTCTATAAATGTAGATGCCTCTTTCAAACAGAGAGACCTAGTCCTAGAGAATTGGTGAAATACCATCATTTTCCCATCCAAGAAGTTATTTTAGAAAAAAATTAGCACCCACCATGGGAAATATTATTTATATTCTACACCTAGTATGTGAACCAAATTTATTTTTTAAATTCCAAAAACCCAAAAAAAAATCAAAAATATGAAAATCCCAAAAATAAATTCCCATAGAGTCCAAAATCTACAATCCCTTTAAGACAAATTATTATTGAGAGGCTTTCTTAAATAATCCCTTTTTCCTAGATTCTCCTACCTTCCACCCACCATTGAAATTTGAATTTCTAGAAGAAGGAGAATAAATGATAGAATAAGGAGAAATACCCCAACCAATTGTTCCATGACAAAGGAATATAGGTCCACCATCTCTTGCACCTCCTCTTCACAATCTTCAAACGTGATCACACAAAAATTCCTGAAGAACACAATTCTTCCTTCATCACACCATGTGGAATTATTGGAATCAAACATGAAGATGTTGCTATGAAATTGTTCGTGGAATCAGTCTAAGAAAAAGTATCGAGTTATTTTATCTCATGCCCTCCCACTCTATAACATGTTAGGAATAAATTCAAGAAAAGTTCATAGAAATATTCAAATCAGCTGAATATTTCCAATACCTCCTCATTCAATTGGTGCAAATGAAGAAATAATCAAATGAAACTATGAGAGACTTCATGGCCCATTTTAATTGGTTACTCCATAGAATACCGAAATAGGCTTCACCATCTAAAGAAAATTTCAAGAGGTTCTTCATCAATGCACAACCTCTTGAAATTGGATTCATCTTATGAAGAGGTCAACCTTGTACTCTTGAGATTTCCCAAGAGGATGTAATTGAGATTGAAGATGATCTAAGCTTTTCCAAAAATATTAAAAATATGAATGGAAAGA
Source organism: Taxus wallichiana var. yunnanensis (assembly GCA_018340775.1). Lineage (NCBI taxonomy): Eukaryota > Viridiplantae > Streptophyta > Pinopsida > Cupressales > Taxaceae > Taxus > Taxus wallichiana. Next base: position 46,174,658 of record CM031234.1, read on the forward strand.
AAAGGGGTCAATTTTACAAGGAATTTATTACCCAATATCTTGTTCAAAAATTGGCAAATGAGTTGAATGCAAGAAATAAAAAAATGATCTAACATATTTATCTTCAAAATAAAAATATGAATCAGATTAGATAAGAACCCTAAAGTCTTTCCTTGGAAGCTCCACCTACCTAAGAATCATGTTTAACTTCAGATGATGAAGAAGATGACATAGGAGAATAGGTGGTATGTGCAAACATCAAGAACTTCGAATATTCATCTGATGAATAAGACTTGGTGACTAGATACAACTATGTAGTGTTCGCCATTCCAAAGATCAAGCGAAAGAGGACCTATATAGTAAAGAGAAAGAGAAATTAAAGAATCCTCCATCAAAAAATATAAAAAATAAAACATCAAGAGGATCTTTACTTCCCTCTTTTTGCAATCAAAAAATAATAATCCCAAATCCACCTCATTCAAAATCAAATATACTCTTCCATGTAAGTCTCCATCTTGCACTCATGACAATTCAATGTCTAATGTTTCATCTACCATTTTGAATAATGTGATTAAAACTTCCAATAATGCCCTTCCTAAGAGTATTCAACCTCTTTTTCTACTACCTCCTCCACAATTTCCACTCCTATGATTCTTGCTTCAATATCATTTTCCATTTCAAAAATTATACAATTCAAATCTCCAAATATGAATACTTAAGAACTCATCCTAATAATTTTGAAAAAATTGTTGAATTTAACAAAGAAAAAAATTCTAAACCACCTTCTATAAGTACCAATCCTAGAAACACCATATCCCACAACTATCTTTCCTCCATAACCTGCACTCCAAAGAAGATAGAACCATTCTTCCTTGCTTTGTTGATCAATGGGTATTGTAACACCGAATGTTATTCAACTCTAGATCAAGGGTTTTTTCAAACAAACCCCTTAACCCCATTACTTTCCTTTAATGATATTATAATGAAATAATAATGATACAAAAATTAATCTAGTTTACAATCCATCGATAAAATTTAAAACCATGTCTTTGCGTAAAGTTCATTTGGATCTACCCAATCCTATTTATCTTACTCTTCTGAGTATGCATACTTTGTACACAATCGGTCAACCTAGTTAGTTAGGTTTGTGAGCTTATATAATTCTTGAGTGTCTTCCTGAAAATCATCTTAATTAAATTCAAATGGCATCACACACTTTTAAATAAGAACTAGGTGATCTGACATGGTATTCAACTATTACACTATTTAAGCCAATTTTTTTGAGCTATGATTTACATGCTTAGTTTCATGACTGCACACAAGTCAATAAAAACTTTCTCCCTCACCAATTATTTATCCCACATAGTTATCTAGATTCATCTTAATAATTAAGTGTATTAAGCTTATGTTTTAAGCAGGCTTGATGTCTAGGTCTCACCTCTCGATATATGTGGATGTTGACTGTACCATCTTAGGACCCCTATGGGAAATATAACAATTAATATTTAACACTCATAAATATTTAATCATAATCCTTCTTGTAGCTAATAAAATATAGCACAATCAGAGTATAAACAAATCAAGAAGAAGGAATTACAAAGTCCATACCAACTTAACACCTAAGGTGTTATAAGTTAAGTATAACGATAAGTGTTTAAATAATTATATAAGGTTGATAACAATAATTAATAAATCATTTATTATTTTCGTTTCATGTTTTTAAACTCTTCATGTCACTTTATGACCTTATTCATTAAGTATCATTTCATTTTAAACATCTTACTGGGTTTAGGTAACCACGCTATTTACGACAAGGTCTAAGCAAGTAATCAATTACAAGTGAATAATTTTAGTTTTGATCCGCTTTAATTTATTCAAATTATTGAATCATATTTACTAATTTTAAAAAGTTGTACTAATTTAATTTTTCATCATTATGTCACTTAGCTAGTGTCATATCAAGTAAAATTAGACATTCAATTATTAATTAGTTGTACTATATAATAAAAAAGAATTAAATTTATCTTATTACAATCAAGTCTTATAAATATTAATGTATTTCACAACTCTTGTACCATTGTCCTTATCAACGTCGTCTTTTTACTTATTTAGTTTATCTTAATTAATGAAATCATGGTTATAATTACTATCATTTAATAAATCAAATTAAATGATATCATAAGTACAATTAATTAATAAAGTCCAATTTATTTCTCAATCTCTATAAGTACAATAGTTGAAAATCATAAAACATCATTGTTTCATCTCATAAGAATAATAAGGTTTAACATGATCTAAAGTATAATAATTTCATGTCCAAAAAGTACAACATTTATTTTCAAGATGATATAAATGACCAACAATCATTTACAATGACGTGAAATAATTTTTTTCTCAATAAATATTATATGATCCAAGTTTAACTTATACATTAAATCAATGTTTACAAATCAGATATAAATATATCGCATGTCAAGTATACATGTAAAAATTCAATCTACCTCCTCAAAATACTTAATTCTTCCTAAAATCTGAAAGATAAATATGATATATTTACATGGTCAGTTCAAAGAACTAGCATATATATATATATAATTACAAAATAGCTGACTATATACTAACTACGTTAATGCCATCAATCAAGTATAAACCATATAAGTAAAAAAATTCATGTACAATGTCTAAGAAAAAAACCAATTATTATAAATTCCTTGCATGATAACATAGTAATTTAGTTTCTCATAATAATGGAATTTTAAGACCTAAATTTGATCTTGTAAGCCTTTACCTTTTATTTACAGACATCACTAATACATTTGATCGAAATATCTCGTAACTATTTAACTTAATATGTTCAAGTAATGGAACTTAATAATAATAATGTTAACAAAAATCTATCCAAGATCAATGGGTCATTTATATAATATACCAAAATCAAGTGCTCTTAATCCTTAACCAATCTCCGATTATCTTACAACTTTATCTTCTAGGATTTATCCTAGTTGTTTCCCCATAATGACTTTAAAATAAGCAATAATAAAGAAATTTATATACTTTCCTTAGTTTACCAAATAAATATACTATTCATAAATTCATAAATGACTAACCCTACTATGACCGAATAAATTTCATACCATCCGTTATAGTTTTTCCGAGTCATCCGAAAATACTAAAAAAGTGTATACAAAATCATAGAGGATTGGTTTAGATTACACCAAACCATTACAACCAAAGCCGTCTTGATTTCCAACTCAATCCATGTAAGTTCAAATAGAATATTGACATGAGTTTCATTTAGGTTAAAATTATTTTTAAAGGACTAAGAGCACAAACCTAAACTAATATAAGATACTATAATCATTCCCATATGAAACCATATAATTAAGAATAGATAAATTATACCCAGACAACAAACCATTCTTATAATATCATCAAATTTAAGCTAACAGAATTTAAACAATCCAAGTAGTAGTATTAACAAATTATTAAATCCCAACATTCATTCTAAAGGTGACTGGATTCGAAACTAAAATTTATCACTAAATAATTACAGAGACTCGTGTCATGTTTTTCCACAAAACTCGACTCGGTTAACTCGCCTTTTCTCATGTGGTGAGTGGATAGTCACTACCATCTAGGATTAAGTCGAATCCTACTATACATAACAATACAAATAGGTACCCTTATGGGTTAAATTTGATAAGTTTTCATTGTAAAGAAAAATATAAAAACCAAGTTCTAGCTTTAGTTAATGGAGATCAAAGCTAATGAGTCATATCAACTCATTTCAAGTTGAATTAATTTCCTCATCAACTCATCCAGAGGATGGTCTTAAATATTCACCATCATTATGGTGATTTGAGCTTAGAAATATCTTCTAGGTTTAATATTAAGAAACTATAGATTTATCTTAAACCTCAACTAATAGAAGATTCAAACTAGCCTATATCATCTTAGAGCTAGATATACACATAACCTATACCCGTCACAAATAATATACAAAAACATCAAGATATCAATGCTCAGACAAAAATCAAACCCAATATCTTTCAAAATAATTTATATAAGTATAAAAATAGAACACACAGATCAAATGCATTAACCCGATTACAAGGAAAGAACTAGATTTAATAAGAAATGATGCACACAAACCAAATGTGAAGAATTTTATATTCAATATTCATTCTAATTTTCATAATGAAATATCAAGACAAAATCCATGAATGTTAAACTCGGAAAGATAATATTGAAGCTCCCAAAGCAAGATCCTTCAATTATTTTTTCCAAAATCCAAAAGAATAACTCAAAATAAATAAATAACCCCAAACTCATCCACAACTCTAGCTGTTAAATATTCTATTATTATCATCCAAAAAATCTTAACCAACTAACATAAAAGAGAATGCATGCAACAACTTGAAGAGGAGAGGGAAGAGCTCAAAATTCATGCAAGAAATGAATAAAAATGGAAAACAAATTTTGCATTGTAGTTTCGAAGGAATCCTCCCATTCCCAAGATCCATGGGGTATATCAAATGTATTTATTATTTACAAGTGCCACATAGTGGCCTTCCCATCTACCTTCACCTACCACTCATAGTTTCCTCCAATTTCTAACGTGGTGGATACGAGTAGTCGAGTATTAAGTTGAAACATTAACTTGCATGGGTCATGATTTGACTAAATCCCTATTAAATCAAACCATGCTAAATACCATTATACTATAGTTGAATTGATGTTAAAGATTAACCGATCAGATCTTAACAAAATTTAAATGATTTAATCCAAAAAAATATCACAATATTAAGTATAATCAATTTCATATAACACAAAAATAACGCATTCAATTATATTCTAAGACTATAACAAAGCACAATTTCATTAATAAATCATACTCATGTCTTCCCAACCAAGTGTGACTTATCAAACTATAAAAACTAATAATTTCTTTGCGTAACTTATTAGTGTAATTACTGAATTTAAAATATCAAATGGCCCTAGAAATTTAATGACTCAATACGTTAAATTAACGCATTGATGATAAAAAACACTTTATGATAATAATTTAAAGTAATATTAATCAACAAACTCTTGTAACATTAAGATGCTTATATGTGTACTTAATCAAAACCAACTTTTACCTGTCTCAATAGAAGGTCCTTACTCGTTGTTCGATCAATGATTGTCAATGTCCAAAGAGTTAGTACTTTTAACAATCATCATTATTTCCACATAATAAAATACTATATCATAACCATGAATAATTTCAACTATATTTACAAGTTGTTTTTTACAACAAGAAATAAATTCACAATTTGTTATCAATAAAAGGATAACCAACAACACATCCAAACATGGAATCATCAACTAAGCAAGATTATAACTCAGCACATAAACAACAAAATAGGATAATAATGCAACACAACTTGTGAGTTTTTTTGTGGCTATAAATGTTACTCACCATCTTCACAAATATATGTAATAATTTTTATCCTTTTCATGGTAAAAATGCATACTCCTAGCTGTGATACTAGTGTTTCACCTTCTTCTTAGACGTTTCTTTGAAGTATTGGCCGAAGCAGATAGGGTAACGGGCATAGGAGGAATACCTATTTTAATCTTTGGTTGATGGGTTATTACGCACATATGACTTCGAATCCATAGCTGATTGTGAGAGACTCCTTTTGGCTAGGAGGACATACCTATAATGGAATACAAGACCACTAGAAAGAATTAAACAATATGTGTATTGAACTACCTAGAGTGTGCTAGATCCAGAAGAGTGATACTTCCTAGACGGCTTTCATTTGATCGTTTAAAATTTTTTAATGTGGGTAATAAAGTAAATCCTATTGTAATTTGAAATGATTTAGGTATCTCACTTAAAACACAATAAGAAAGATCTGATCTAACAGGCTAGGTTAGAATAGGATCCGAAGGTCAAATAACTGGTTCTAGATCTCTGCAGGTCTGACAGAGGTCTCAGGTAGGTCACAGGTGAGTAAGGGTGATATGGAATTAGGTGGATAGGTCATTGTTGTAGGTTGTATGGGTAAATACAAAGACCGATGCTGGTTAGGGGTGACCGATGGCGGTTGGGTGTAACCGGTGCGATTTACTGTGGAAAATTGGGAATGCCACAAAATGAGTTTTGGGTCTCCTTTATGATTGCACCAAGGATTTTGGTTGGTCGAAATGAGGTATTTGGTAGTTTGGGTGGGATTTGACGGGGTGTTAATGGGTATATGGAGGGGTGAGTATTAATGGAGGTCCGTGGGTGGCTGAGAGAAGAAAGGGTGAAAATATAATGAAGAAATGAAATGAACCAGAGGGGTATAACATTTTACTTACTTGGATTCTAGTCTTGGACACTGTGAGTGAGTGATAAAGGTGTTGGTAAGAGGTTGAAGGATATAGATGATCACAAATCGTAGGATAGCTTTTGCATGGACTACATGTGCATTCCTTTTTGCTTGATTAGATCAAATCCTTACCGGGGTGAGTGCAAGAGAAAATGGTTGATCTCCTTCCTTGCATGCATGTTCTCATTGGAATTCATTCTCAGAAGATGTGATATCTCTCAAGGATGTGCTAATGTTCACAACCTTTCGCTAACCTTTGTTAACCCTTGAAATAAGGTTTTCTAGGGGTTTAAAGGTGACTGATGGAGCTTTCATCTTAATCAGCGATGCTTAGGGGTAATCGGCGTCGGTCAAGGTGGGATTTACTAGGTTTACTAAACTAGGAGATCCTCTTGATTTTTCAGGATCTCGTGTCTTTAACGCGTGGATTAGACTAGAAGCATCTTATACGCATGTAGGAATGTGGTTAGAGGGAATGTAGGCATTGATTTTTAGGGTTTGGGTAAGTCTTAGTTAGTTATGGCAACTTACCAAGAATAGGTCTTAGGGTGAGGTTTATGTGTGGATATTATCTAAATTAAGATATTTAAATAATAAATATGGTGAGGATAATGAATTAAATAGATTAATATTAATGGGGTGAAGGGGGCCATGGCTAGGTTAATGTGATGAAGGGTGTTTATTTGTTGAGGGACCAAAGGGGAGTGTGACCTAATTTTAGTGTCTACATTTTGCCCCTTTTGTTGCATAGCTTGTATTGGTAAGCGACGCTAACAAAAATAAGATGTGGTTGCCCCATGTGTGGGTGAAGGTGATCCCCCTCAAACCAAAACTGAAAAGGAAGACAGAAGTGGTGAGTGGTTTGATAAAAGGTAAATGTGAGGAAAAGGAAGGTGGGCATGGGGAAAAGGGTTAAAGGTATACTCAAGAAATCTAGGTAATGGATCTAGGTCAAAGGTAGCAACAGTCAAATGCATGCACACATATGAACGCAGCACACTACCAAAGTTGAAGAGCAAGTAAACTCTACACCATCTAAGGCTGATAGGTTTATCCAAACAAGGCTTAAGTGATTCTAATATCCAAGGTATAGGATATGGTCAGGAAACACAACATAGGTTAGGTGCAGGAATGTTTAGGTATGTTCTAGTACACCAAAGGTAGGGTCAAGATAAACGGTCATGGTAATAGGCTAGGTAAGGTCATTAGGTCAACAACATAGGTAACAGTGCCATAAGGTATAGCGAACACATGAGGTCAAAGGTCACGAGTGATGGTCTAGGTCTAGAAAGCTAGGTCACGACACGGGTAAGGCTGAGGTATTACTAAAATAGGGAGTCCCCAAAGGAGGAAAAAGGTAGGTAGTAAATGATGAGGTCAAGAGGGTGGGGTAAATGATCAGGGTGAAGGTTGGGTGAGGTAAAAAAGGATTTTAAGGGTAGGGTAAGAGGGTAAAATTTAGGGCAATGTAAAGGTGATGATGAGTGATGCCGGTCAAGGGTAGCTAACATCAGTATAGATCAATCGACCACGGAAAGGTAGGGCACATGATTGATCTTTGGTCAAGGGTAACCGACGTCGGTTAGGTCAGGTTTGTTATAAAAACAAAAAAATCCATGTTTTTTGTTATTCATTTTTCATTTAGCTAATTGAGAAAATGACAAAAGAGAGAGAAAAGAGAGAAAATTGTATGAACATAATGAAATAGTGAGTTGGCGGTGTGAACAAAAAGTGATTGGTTGGTGAGAAGTGGGTCCATAGGATCAGTGCGAGTGATTTGATTTGGTTGCAGTAGCAATTTGGTGATGGTAGAGGTGGAGAGGGATCGGGTGGGACACGTGTTGTAATGGACAAATGTGCCTTTGAGATGATGGTAGCACGATGAGGTAAGTGTCCAACGCTATTTTTAATTGGTTAGATAGATTAGATGATTCACATATTGTTTTTGTAGATTTGGTTTTTGGTTTTTGTTATTTTCATGGGTGTGGAAAGGAATAAATTTTTGGAATGGGGGAAAGTGAGTAAAATAGGAATGGGGAGGGTAATAAATGGGAGAGGAGGGGATGAGATGAGGTGTAAGGGAGGGTTAGGTAATTTTAGGTGGGTAAAGGGTGAGGGGGAGATTTTTGAGAAAAAGGGGGTTTTAGGGATAGCGGGTTTTTACCACGACAATGACTCGGCGTCGGTCAAGTTTGGTCGGCATCGGTAAGGTTGAACCGGTATCACCACCACACAGTGACCAATGCTTTGGTAAAGGGGTGATTGGGGTCGAGTTAAAGGGAACCAAAGCATCGATCGGAGTTTTAGGGAATAAGGGTCCAAAAGTGATGTGGGCTAGGTGGTTGAGATGGGTAGGGTGAAAATGGGGTGCGGGAAAATGATAATAGGTGAGTATGGGTGTGATAAATGTGGATTAATTTATTGTTTGTATTGGATGTAAGGGAGAGATCAGCTATGCATGCGGGATAGGGTTCCACCCCTAATTGTGATGATGCACAACATAGCGACCCCCGAGGAGCTACAAAGCATTTGGAGGCAAATGGGCTTGAGTGGGGTTCATTCTTTATCGGCATGTAGTCCCAGTAGCCCAGTTTGATGGTCACACTCATTGATAGATGGGATTCGTGACCAACACATTCCACTTGCTGATGGGTGAGATCATTATCACCATAGAAGACATGTTCTAGATTCTACAGTTACCCATATTGGGTACACAAGTATATTATATCTCCTCCGAGGCCTCGAGAGGAGTTGATGCCTTGACTATTTTGAAGAGGTGATGGCCGAGCTGATATTCCATAGTGCCAGCATTTGATATGGAGAGATGTACCTAGCCCATCTAGAGGAGATGAGGCTAGTGGTTCTTTTGATGGAGGTAGTGTGTTATTTTGCACTTCCTGAAGTAGAGAGTGGATGTTTTACCTAATCGTTGATGGGGGTACTTCACAACATGATGGTAGAGGTGACCCGGTTTGCTTGGGTGTCGGCATTCTTGGTATAGCTGTATAGAGAGTTATGGGCATATGGGCGGTTGTGCAGGTTCAACCTATGATGTACCTTCTTACTACATTGTTGGGCTTATGAGCATATAGCTTGTGTTTGGTCGAGTAGGGATTCCTCGAGTCGATGCATTCCCACAGAAGATTTGTGTGGGTCGGGTGCACAGTGATGGGTATCGGCTATTGGAGAGCGTAGATTTGACAAGCCCACACATGATGTGGCCTATTTCTAGTGGTTACTGAAGGGTTTGTCCAAAGTGGACATTATATGGAGGCTGTATGTGGGATTCCCCTCATATAGGAAAATGCACGAGGAGCTAGCTAAGCTCTAGTTTGGTGAGATGGATACGGAGGTCATTTGTCTTTGGGGAGCATGAGATGATCCCAGTGGATAGAGTCTGGCGAGTAGTTTGGGCTATTACAACGTACCTCCATCCTCCCCACATTACCAGAGAGATGACGTGGAGAGTCCCTTACCTCTACCATAGCCTAAAGTGCCCACAGGACAAGAGGAGCAGGTAGTGGACCAGCAAATAGATGACATCAGTGCATAGGCAGTGCACGAGATAGTGGTGGGTGGCTCATTTATGAGCCATACCACCTGCATCGGGCAGCTGGATCTAGCCACCATCACGATGTAGATAGATGCCCTACAAGGTAAGGTGGCTACTCTAATTACCCAGTTGGGTATAGTGCAAACATAGCTAGAGAGCTCAGAGGTGGAGGTAGCAGAGCTACATGTAAAAGTGGTGATTATGCATGCCCAAATGGGTGGTGGAGGATGGAGATGGAGAGGAGGGTGATGTTCAGGTGGCATCCTTACAGGCATAGGTGGCATGTTTGTAAGGCCGGTTGGCCACAATACTGAGGTATAGATTGGGGTCTTACAGGCCTAGATAAAGGCATAGGGCGGGGCACCACCATAGGCACCAAAGACGGGTCCCGGTTCACGGGTAGGATTGGGATAGGGTCCCACAAGACAGTATAAGGGCCTAGACCTATGGGAACACCACATATTGTGCCTATATCAAGGTTATGGGATGCCTTAGGTGAGTATAGATACTACAAGACTAGCTTGATGGCGGTGAGATAGAATTCATATCCTATGCCGAGTATAGGGCACAATAGGCATTGAGTGAGAGGGGAGAGCCTACACTCACGGTGTGGGAGTACAGTGGGGGTAAGTGAGCTCCAAGGCTAGAGTAGGTAGAGGCTACTAGCAGCGCATAGAGACCAGCTTCAGTTGAGGTGCCAATAGGGACCCAGTAGGTAGAGGGCAGGGTGATATAGAGATAGAGGACATCTACCGAGATGCCTGATATGTGGCATCTGGTTTTGATGTATGATAGTAATTTTTGTGATATATACCAACTGCGTCTTTGAGAGATAGTTGTATTTTTTATCACATACCAACCAACATGCTAAATAAAATGAGGATGTATGAGAGGTTTTGTATATTTTGAGCATATTCCAAGTCGTATGCGCCGAAGAGGTTTTGTACTATTTCATTATTTTATTGTATATGAGACCAGCCTGCATGCCAATGAAATTTTGTATTACGTATCAGCCTGTGTGCCGATGATTGTGAGATGATGGACATGATGAGATAGCCATGTATATTATATTGAGATACACATTTATTTATATGATTAGATACATGATATTTCTTGATTTTTAATGTGTTGATGAGATGTTTGATTTATTGTTTTGATATGGATGGAAATTAGGTGAATTAGGCATGGATCGAGTCAAGTAAGAGGTATGGTTGAGTCAAGTTTGTTAGGCATGGTTGAATTAGGTTTGTTAGGCATGGTTGAGTTAGATTTATTAGGCATGGTTGAAATAGGTTGGTTTAGGCATGGATCGAGTCAGTCATAGGTATGGTTGAGTCAGGTTTGTTAGGCATGGTTGAGTTAGGTTTGTTAGGCATGGATCGAGTCAAGCTGGTGTAAGTTTGTGATTCATTACTTTGTGTAATGAATGATGATATGGGTCATGTGTAAGATGCTTTATATTACATGTATGATGATGTTAGAGAAATGGTAGACATAGTAAATGCATGTTGTGCTGATGATAAAGATGTTAAGCAACTTGTTGTTTGTTTGGTTTTAATTTCCAATTTGGGATATAAAAGGAAACTAAGTGGGGTAGGATGTAATGTTAGGAAGAGGAATGATGAATTGTTTAGGGTAAAGCGTGGCCGAGCTATCCTCCAGGGGCCCCATGCCTGCGGAGTGCTGCCTACATAGTCCAGTGAAAAGGGACCTCAGGCCGATGTAGTTCTCCCATGAGCTAGGAAATAATAGGATGAGGTATGAAAATGAGCTAGTAGGTTTTAGGTTTGGTGTGGGTTTAGGTTTGTTAGGTGTGAGTGGGTTATAGGTAAATTGAGATAGGTGATATTGACTATGGAAAAATAAGAAAATAGATTACCTCAAAAGTAAGCATTGAGGACCAAGTCCTTTATAAGGTAATCAAAATGTAAACAAGGATGGCTAAAAGAGAAGAGAGGGGCAATAAAGCCACATGATTAGTGAGGATCAGATCGAGTAGATCACACCTTGAAAGAAGTGATGAACGTAAGACCCTAAAGACATTACATGATTGACTATTCTATGGTGAAAAGTAGTCACATGATCACCAAATGTCATAGTTTCCAAGAAGTCCCTTGAGGCAGTGGGAAATGGGAATGGGTATGGTTTGAAGGGTGAAAAGTGGGTAATTTTGTATGGTATGAGGTAGCATGCTATTTGGGTAAGAGATCCGAGGTCACAATGGGCAAGTCCATGACTAAAAAATTTTCTATGTTTACTTGTATTTGAGATAGACTGATCGATGTGGGAAGTCTATATGGGATGAGGAATTTAACTCCTTGAGGTCTTCATAAAGCTGATCGATGCGGGAAGCTTCAGTTGCTCTCATGTTTTTTTAAAGAGATTTACATAGCTTTCCTTCAAGGGAGCAGTCTATTTATAGCGGTAATTGTCAAGAGATAGATGTCCTTTTAAGGGAGTCGTCATTTTATTAGAAGTTTTACTCAAGGAGTTGTGTCCCATGTGAGGGATTTGAAGTCATGTAAAATACCAAGGTGGAGAATAGGACTCTTGTGTAAAAGGCAGGGTGAAATGACCATGGGATCTCATCTAAAGGTAGATGAAAAGTATCCATGAGAATCATGCTATGTACAGTGTCGTGGTACACATTTTCAATAGAAGGTAATAAGTGATGGGTACTCACATGATTCTTGTTTAATCATTGGTGAGGTGTATGAAGTGGATAATTCTCAAGGACGAGCATGGAAAGAGACAAAAGGTGAGGTAGGACTATAAGTCAACAATATCTTGGTTGAAGATGTAAGGTGTTAAGGGGCTCGGAGTTTGGGTTTACCATCAAGTGAAGATAAGCGATAAGCACTTGATCCATAATTATGGGTCACGATTTATGGTCCAAGCCAATTAGGAGCAAATTTTCCCCGTTTACTTTTTTCTTCTTTGGTTACATGTTCATTTTCTTTCAAGACGAGGTCACCAACTTGGAAGGTTCATTCATGGACATGCTTGTCATAGGCATGTTTGATACATTTTTGGTAAACTTGAAGGTGGTCAAGAGCGTTAAGATGATGTTTATCTAATAACTCTAGTTGTGCTAAACGGTCCTGACAAAAGTCATCATCATTAAGCATGTCATGGAGAGAAATGTGGAGTGAGGGAATCTGGACTTCGAGAGGTAAAATCACCTTGGTACCATAGACCAGAGAAAATGGTGTGGCAAGTGGAAGTGTGAATACTAGTGTGATATGCCCATAGGGAAAAAGGAATGTGCGTATGCCAATCCTTCCTAGTATCGTTAACCACTTTCATAAGAATTTTGTTTAGGGTTTGGTTAGTGGATTTGGTTTGGCTGTTGGTTTGTGGGTAATAAGGTGATGAGAAACTTAGTGAATGCCAAAGGCATCGCAAAGTTTTTGCAATGTTTTATTTTGAATTGTTTTCCATTATTAGTGATGAGGCAATGAACAACACCAAAGCGACAAATGATGTGATGATTGATGAACTCACATATTTTCTCTTCTTTTATGGAGATGAGTGGTATGGTTTCCACCCATTTTGTATAGTATTCGGTAGCAATGATGATACATAGATGGCACTTTGGGAAGAATGGGGTTGATCTCTTTGACAAGATCCAAACCCCATTGAGAGAAGGGCCAAAGGTCACGGAGACCTGTAAGGTGTATTTGGGTGTATGATGAAGATTGGCATGTTGTTCAAATTTTACACAATATTTGACGTAGTCACAACAATGAGAGCTTAGGGTCAGCCACTAATAGCCTAGGAGAAGAATACACTTAGCAATAGTAAGGCCTTTGAAGTGACCTCCACATATGCCATCATGAACCTCCTTAATGGTATAAGGAATTTTAGAACTTATGAGGCATCGTAAGAGAATACCATCAAATCTGTGCTTATAGAGGAGGCCCCCATGATGACATAACAAGATATTTTTAAAGGAAGGTGTGTTTTCCATTACGAGGTGAGATCAAGAGGTAAGATAAAGAGATACATATAGTCGAGTAAACCTCATGCGGTAAATAAGAAGGTGATTGGATTCATATGGTGACAAAGATTTTAGAATCGGCAGGTGATGCAGGTATTTGGGAAGCCAAGAAGGCCATGGTATCTACAAATTTGTTAGTTGAACGTGGGATAGTTTGAAGGGTGTAACATTCAAAGGTGGTCAAAAGTATGTCTACATGATGTTTATACTTTTGAAGTATCTTGTGCGACATTGGTATATACCATTGACTTGGTTTATGACCAATTGAGAATCACCAAATATTTTGATTGATTTGACATCGAGGGCATAGGTGGCTTGGAGACCTAATATGATATTGTTTGTGCATTCACAATCAAGTTTGAAAGACAAAGGCATGGGCTCTCCATCAAGTATAATGAGGATAATACCATCCCCACCCCTACACCTGAAACTTTGAACCATTGAAGAAGAGTTTCATTTGGTAAGGGGTTCATCCAAGGAAAGGGTAGCAATTGACTCTGCGTCTAGAAAGTCAAAATTAGAGGGCTGATCCCGAAATAGGAGCGTCGGCCAATTGGTCGGTGATAGCCTGGCCCTTGATGGACTTTTGATGAATTAATTCAAGGTCAAGATAAACTAAAAGTATAAGCCATCATGTGACACGTTGATTTTGATAAGGTTTGGCGTACATGAAGTGTAAGGGATCGGTGTTGGTCACAACATAGGTTTTGTAATGACGGAGTTTGGTGGCAAAAAAACTAAGGCTAAGAAAAGTTTTTGGGATGGGTGTATCGGGTTTCATAGTCCAAAAGAGTATGGCTTATGTAATAAACTACCTACTTCTGTGTTGTTCATTATGATGAGAGAACATGGCTCCCAAGGAATGATTGGTAGCTGAGATGTATAGGTAAAAAGGTTGATCGTATTTAGGTGGAATGAGTATGGGTGGTAAGAGAAGGTATTATTTTAGGGCCTCAAATATTTGTGACAGTCATCATCCCATTTAAAGGAGACATCCTTCTTAAGTAGATGATGAAATGGTTGATACTGATTAGATAATTGTGAAATGAAATGGTGAATAGACTACAACTTACCTTGCAGGGTATGGAGTTGTCTAAGGTTAGTAGGTGGAGGCATTTCGAGAATGGCCTCGACCTTAGTAGGGTTGACTTCTATACCACGTAGGGAAACAATAAATCCCATGAACTTTCTTGAGAGAACCGCGAAGACACACTTCTTAGGCTAAAGGTGAACGCAATATTTAATGAGACGGTCAAAGATGGTTTTGAGGATAGTAAGGTGCTCGAAGTGGTGTTTAGATTTGGTTAGGATATAATCCATGTAATCTTCCAATATATGATGCATGATATCATGGAAGATGTAATTCATAGCCCACTGATATGTGGCACCAACATTTTTAAGGCCAAAAGGCATGACTCGGTAGTAGAAGGTCCCCCAAGGGGTGATGAATGTGGTTTTATGTTGATCTTCTGGGGCAAGCAAGATTTGGTTATAACCCGAGAAGCCATCCATGAGTGATAGCATCTCATGAC
This sequence comes from Taxus wallichiana var. yunnanensis, assembly GCA_018340775.1. Classification (NCBI taxonomy): domain Eukaryota; kingdom Viridiplantae; phylum Streptophyta; class Pinopsida; order Cupressales; family Taxaceae; genus Taxus; species Taxus wallichiana. The sequence goes on from CM031234.1 coordinate 46,190,084, forward strand.
CAGTGGTAAGGTCAACTAACTAGTCAATATCGGGTAAGGGAAAGTCATCTTTCAGACATGCTAGGTTGAGGCAATGGAAGTCCATGTAAATGTGTAGTCCCTCTATCGCCTTAGTGACAGGGAAAATGTTAGAAATCCAATGAGGATAATCAATGGGTAAGATGAAGGAAACAAAAAGAAGGTGCTAAAGTTATTATTTGATGAGAAGGACAATGTGAGGGTGAATTTTCCTCAGCTTTTGTTTGATGGGTTTGGCATCGGGAACAGTGACGATATTATGGACCACTATGGTGGGATCAATACTAGGAATGTTTGCATAAGACCAAGCGAAAGCATGGTTATGATATTTGAGAAAAGAAGTGATGGCTTCTTGTTCAGTAGCATCTAAAGATTGACCAATCTTTAGGATGTGTGGGTCATCCTAAGTATGAATGTTGATCTCAATAGTCGATTCATTCAACATGGTTTGTATCTCAAAAGGTAATGACTAATGAATATATGAGTCTTCTACACCAAGGTAGGTGAGTATAGATTCATCATCCTAACATTGAATGACGTTAATTAAAGGTGTATCATCATTGATCATTTCAAGATACAGGAAGGGAAGAGTGGAAGGGGCCTCGCCCTCATGTTGATAAGTCAGAGGCCCCAAGGAAATGGTGTTTATGAAAAAAAAGTTAGGAGGGATAGATTCTAGATCCATCGACTCCGTCAGTGAAGGTGGTGATGAAGGTGGAGCAGGTGAAGAATGTGGAGAAGGGTTGATGTCCTTAATGATTTCAATGCGGGCCTATTTAGTTGGTGGTTTAGGAAAGCCGATACCACTGCGGTCATTATGTTTTTGGGTGGTACATGGAATAATGATATGGAGGCCTTGTTCATAAAATCTAAAACAAAAACCCTTCCACACACATCGGTGTAGGAAGGTGTGGGAAAAACGATGATTGGTAAGTGATTGGAAGTCAGTAGAAAATGGGTGAGTTTGTGACGGTGGTTCGGGTATGTAAGTGGTAGTATCAAGTCCCCCATATGTGAGACTAGTACGAAGGTGAGGAGGAGCATACAAGAGACATTCTCCTATATGGTGATCATAACATGGGTGTTGGTTAAGGCTTCCATACTCTTGTGGAGTAAGGAATGTGTTGACAATATATAGGTGGTATTCCCCCAGATTGAGGCATTGAAAAATACCTTCCAAGGGATCGGTGGTTGGTATGTAAGTAGCTAGGATAGACGATGTGTCGGATGTTTATGTAGAGGTGGGTTTAATGGCTTGGGAGGCTAATGGATCAGCTGTGGAGGTTGTGGTAGCAGTAGGAATGGCGTAGGTATGTGTGGTTAAGGTAGCGACTATCTTTGGTAAGTGGAGGTGTAGGTGAAGTGATGGTGGTCGCAGAGGTAGATGCTTTAACAGGTATGAACACATCATTGGGTCGATAAAGCATGTTGCATGTTTTGAAAGGTGATGGATCAGCTGGGATAGTATAGGTATGTCCTTCATAATCAAACTTTACACATCGATGCAAAGTAGAAGGAACATAGCCCATGACATGAATCATGGGTCTTCCAAGAAACAAGTTATATTGAAACTCCCATCTAAGACGTAAAATTTTTTTGGAATAGTACAGGGGCCAACACGAATGTGGAGGATGATAGTGCCTAATGTGGAGGTGATAGCGTCATTGAATGAACACAACATGATTGGATGTTCATGCATGTAATTATCGGTATGCACATTTGAGTGAATGCATGGGATGAAATAATGTTAATGCCAACGCCCCCATCAATCATCACACAACGTACCCATATGTCATCGATGTGGATAGAGATGAATAGGGTAGGGTCTGGGTCATCATTTTGGTGTGACGTGATCTCTTCCTCTTAGAAACTAAGGGAGGCTACTTGGTGAATAGGGTGAGGTGAAGATGAAGGTGGTAATTTTGTGAGAGAGGCCACATGATTGGGTGTGATAATGGAGGCTATGGGTGTAGGGTCATTGGGTAAAATCTCAATAGATTAAAGAACCTCCATGAGAGCTTGACGATGGGATTTCAAACTTTGAATGAGGTCATATAAAAAAACATTGAGGGGAGATTGGTGTAATTGTTTAAGCATGGTGCGATGTGTGACGCCATTAGAAATGGGGTATGTGGGGCCATGGATAGTGATTTTAGGTATGGGTGCAGATGGTATGTTGGGTATAGGATTGGTTGGTGGGTCAATTGCATTTTCTTTTCCCTTATCCTTCTAAGCACATGTAGTGACGTGTATCATGTTGATTTGAGGGGAGTCATAAAATGGAGAAGGTTTAAGATGAGTGGTATATCGACATAACAAGAGAAAACCTCTGGAGGAGAAAAGCCTTGTGAAGTGAGTGAGTGCAAGAAAATTTAGGTTATGGCGTGGCAAGTTCTCTAATTAAAACCATGTTAATTTCAAATCTTGGGGGTGGCTTTAGGAGATGTGAGGGTGGAGGTCGTGGTTGTTGAGTGGGAAGTGTGGGAATGGGTGTCGGTGAAGCAGGGTCCTCATCGATAAGGTCATCATCATCAAAGTTTGCTTCTCGGAGGACACAACTAGATAAAGATGGTTTTCAAAGCCTTGTAGTTTTCCACATGGTGCCTTGGAACATAATGGTAGGAAAAAATTTAGTATCATCAAACCATTTTGGGTTGGGTTTGAGGGGGTCATAAGGTCCGAGCGGTAGTAATGTAATGATAGAAGTCTAAAGGAGATTGGTTAAAATTTTGGCATAAGACCCCGCTAGTGGATCACAATGGGAAGCAAACGTGGGTTTGGGTATAGGTGCGGTTGATTTCGAGGAAAGGTATTTGTAGGAGGGGGAGTGGGTCAAGATATGGTTTTGGGTCTTTGGCATGGTTTTGAGTGTCAGTCATGTTTGTTTAGGTAGGTGTATGGTAGATGAACTAGCGGGAGGGTGTGTGGTTGTTTTGACTACCGATTGGGAGCTAGCGGAGTTTTGTTTTTGGCTTGCACCTTATTGGATAAAGGTGATATGGGTGTATGAGGTCTAGAAGGAAAAGTAGATGGGGAAGAGGGCGAGTTACCCATGGGGATAACGGAGGTGCTATGAAGGTAGATGATGCGGGTCATGCTTGGGGTGTGAGAGATAACAACTGAAGTGTAGTGGGTAGTGAAGAAATAGCTGAGGGTATTGGAGGTATGGGGGTAGAGATGCTGCAAGTGCGGGTGTAAGTCATGTTGGGCATCTAGGTAGGTTATAGGTTTGTGAGGAAGGAATGGGTTGTTGTGTTTTTGGTTTATTGATGGGTGGAGGTTGCTTGACCATGTTGGGAAGCTGAGGTCCTAAGATAGACGGGACAGGTGTAGGTGTGATTGGCACACCGAGGTATGAGGTCAATGGGTTTGGTTCTTCTATTTGGGTGTCGGAGTAGGTGTGGTGTTGACTTTGGAGGATGTAGCTAAATCCATTTTGATAGGTGGATGAGTAAGGCTTGTGGTGGGGTGACCCCTAAGGTGGTAATGGGTTTAGTCAAGGCATATTCTATAGGTGTGGGTTTGGGTTTAGATGTAGTTTGGGTATGGGTAAGGGTGTATGTTGAGTTATGATAGGTTTCATAGAGGGAATGGTGATAGAGGTGGTTATATTCAGTTCAATTGGTTGAAATATTATTTGGTAGATAGTGGAAGTATCAGCAAGTGACATCTGCATCTGCATTGAGATAGAAAGCAAAAGGCACCCCCAAAGTAAGGCCCTATCCACATGATCTAAGTGATTGGAAAAATGTGAGAATGACACGTCTGAAGGTGGAGTTGATGAGGACCTAATGGAAATTCCCGTAAAATGTGTCTTAGAGACGGGGAATTGGCTAGCTTCATCTTTTGTGGGTAAGAGAGCCGAAAGTAGGTCTGCATGGTCTTGGGTAGATGATGGAGAATTCTCACCAAGAGGTAAGGGTATCTCAACTGGTTCTGTGATAGGGTTTGGAGATGATGGGAGCTCCTCTATGGGTGGAGGAGGTAATGGGTGCTCCAACGTGGGTGGAGGAGGTAATGGGTGCTCCTCATGGGTGGAGTAGATGACGGGTGTTCCTCATGGGCTAAAGAAGTACGATGGATATCGGTTCTCTAAGTGGAGAAGCCAAAGGTGAAATAGTCTTGATGTTAGTGGAAGACTCCTCCGTTGGTGATGAAGGATATGAAATTTGTTCCCCTATGGGTGAAGGAATAGGGGAGGTTGGTTATGATGTAGAAGGAGAATTTCAAGATAGAATCTCCTCTATGAAAGGAATATGGAGTAATTGAGAGGTGACAGTACGTCATTAAAAATAGCATGAACCTCGCGGGTATGAGTATCATGAGATGAGGTCTCACCTTTGGTTTGATCAGACGAAGGGGCATGATTGGGAAATGGTTTCTTGAAGATGTGTACGTTTTGGTTAGTAGGTGTGTTAAGATTATCCACGGTTAACTCGCCTTTCTCGAGCATTTCTTGGATAATTTTTTGAAAGTGATGCAATTTTGTCACTATGACCCTTTACTTGATGATAGTTAAAGAATTCATGTTCTTTATACCATGTGGGCATCGGGCAAGTAGGGTCAAAAAAGTGTGTGATTTTATAGGTGGAAGGGTGATGGCTCTGGATTTTATAAGCATTTACGATACGGAAGAGTAATGTTCCCCAATTGGGGTGTATTTCACTTGTTCTCTTACGAATTGAAAAGTCCGGATGGGTGAGAGATTAGATGACGGGGTAGCCTAATTTGATGGATGAGTGGGCCAACCTTGAGTACCACTATGTTGGTGGTGCCTTTAGCTTTTGAATAATTGTTTTGTGGTTTGGAAGAACAAGAGGTATCATTCAACTTTAATGCTGAATTCTTATTGCGTAATTGGATTTTCTTCTCTTGATGGCCCAAATCTCTAACGTTTGTGCCATATTGAATGCTTCATCAAATGTTTAGAAGGTTTAGACCTATAAGGTTGGTGAGATATGTCTAGCACAGGCCCATGTGAAAAGCTTGATGAGCTTTGTTTGTGGCGCAGTTGTAAGGTGAGTTGGTTGATCAAGCTACGCGGCCGAGCAAAAAAATATGCAATAGATTCATCTTCATATTGACACGTGGAATATAGACCAGTCATGGTAACCTTCTTAACAATATTAACGGAGAAGTGATCCAATAAGGCTTCGGCTACCTGATTAAATGAAAATATAGAGTGTCTAGGTAACCCACTATACCAATCTAACACAGGCCCAGTCAGAGACATGGGAAAGGTCCTCAATAGCAAAGTGTCATCATGAGCGATTAGGTAACACCCATGTTTGAAAGACCACAAATGTTGTTGTGGGTCTTCCTTACTATTGAAACAGTTGAATTTAGGCATCTCCCAATGCATGGGATATGGGAAGATAGGAATGGATGGGTGGATAGGCTCATTACAAATCTCGTTATAGGTGAGAGTGTTGTGGGAGCCGTTAAATGATGCCTCTAATGTCTACATCTTGTCCAACATCAATTTGATTAGGTCGTTGGTTGGTTGTGATGATTGGGTGCCTCCCATAACATGAGAGGGTTGGTTTTGGACATACAATGGGGGTGGAATTCCAGTATATGGTGCTGCCATGTAGGTTGATTGAGATGAAGGTAGTGAAATAGGGGGTATGTATCTAGAGTGAATAGTAGATGAAACGGGAGGCTATTGATAGTACATATATGGAGGTGGAAGGGTGGTGGTAACCCTAGTAGCTATAGGGGCTAAAGACTATGGAATGGAAAGGACCATGTTCTGAAAAGGGGTATGGGTCACCGACACTGGAGGTGGTAATGTAGCTATAGGTATGTGCGAGACATTAGGGGCAGATGAGGTTATGTTTTGGGTAGTTGTTGAGGGTATGGTGGATATGGCGGGTCCCTCGAAGGTGGAAGATGTGGTATTCATAGCTGGTATAGGACCTAGTTGTGAAACAACTAGGGGTAAGGTGGAGGTAGGTAGTGCGGAACCAAATGGGGCTGGTGCGGAGGTGGGAACGAGAGTCGGGGGATAGATACGGGCATGTTATATATCAAGCGACTTGAGGCATCTCATGTAGATGAGTGGGAAAGGTAAAACTACAAAGGGCGGGGTTTTGGTCAAGGATTCGTGTGAACTCCTCATCTACGATATGATTACGATGGGTTGGATGGGATCCATGGCTAGTGATAAAATGGAAGGTGGTGAAGCACTAGGTGGGAGTGGTTGACAAATTGGCATGAAATACGAGTGTGCTTGCTTGTCTTTAGGTCAATACCATATGAATCAGTACTGATTAGGTAGCATTGCTTCTCTATAAACGATATAGAAAAATAGCAGGAACATGTGAAACTTACGGCAAAAAGTGGATTAGGTACCAAATGTTGGTTGGAAAGTGAAACAGGATAATCGATGCCAGTTAGGGAAAGCCCGACCTTTGGTTAGGGGTAACCACTTCCGGTCCTTTGTAGAAAATGGAAAGTGAGTGAAAAACAAGGTATAAGGGAAAATCGATAGGTATGCCAAATCGATGAGTTTTACAACATCAATGGAAATGATAACAATGAAAGGGACTTTGAAAAGTGGAAGAAAATGAATAAATAAAAAGGATGAAGATGAATAAATGTCCCTTTGAGTAGGTTAACAAAAGGACTGGAATCAACTTGATTGGGTATAAGCGATGATGGTCACTAGACCGACACCGGTCCTTTGTGAAATTGAAAGCAGTGATGACAGAATGGTGGTTGTGAATCAAAATCTAATCGGAATCAGACCCGAATTCGAGAATGATGAGAATATGGTCAGGAGCACACTCAAGTGAAGTTAGAATACACCTGTTGTGATGAGGAGCTTGCAAGGATGAACAATAAAAATGAAGAACATGATCTCTCACCTCAAAACGCAAGCCAAGAAGAAACGCTAAGAAAAATGTGATCCTAGGAGTGCCTTTTCTATTATGTTTGTTTAGCTTATGCTATTTAAGGACTGACTCATGTCTTGTGAAATATATTTTTTATGAGGATGGCTTCCTATGAATAAGGAGATCTAAAAGGTGAGGTTTCGGGTATATTATGGTGGGGGCGGGCTTCGCTCATTCGAAGTATGACTCAATAGAGAACCGGGAGTACCTTCCAATCCTTATATCAGTGTGATCGTTGACAGGCATTCCCAGGAAATATGTTGTTTAAGAATATGTATTTATTTTGAATTTGTGTAATTTGGCAAGACTCAGAGAGAGAGAGAGAGATGTGCTTTCTACGGTTCATTTTTCAACCATCAGTTGTGCATGAATTCCAACGTATAGGTTACCCTCAATTAATGTGAGCTAATGCGATAAATCAAAATGCAATGCACTTATTTTTAAGCCCAAATTGAAGTGTGAAGTTGGATGACACAAAAATATGAAGAGGAAGAGGGATGATCTTTCACTAAAATGTAGAAAACATGAAGAAATGGTTCTTTTTAACTACACCAAAAGACATGTTTCTTTTAGAGAAAATAGAAAGAAAAGGTAGGTTACCAAGGGAAAAAATTAATGTGTATGCTTTTAGAAGGGAAACAAGCACACAATTTTCCTAGGCATGAATAAAATGCAAGGAACCCTCGATGGGTCCCACCGGGTGTGCCAAAATGTTGCACCTAATTCCTAGACATTTCTTTGAAGGATTGATGAAATAGATAGGGTAACGGGCGTAGGAGGAATACTTGTTTTAATGCTGGTTGATGGGTTATTACACGTGTATGAATTCTGAATCCACAGCTAAATGTGAGAGCTTCCTTTTGGCTAGGAGGAACTACCTGTAATGGAAAACAAGACCACTAGAAAGAATTAAACAATATGTGCAGTGAACTGCCTAGCGTGTGCTAGATCTGGGAAGTGTGATACTTCCTAGATGGATGTCAATCCACTGTTTAAAACAATTTAATGCGGGTAATAAAGTAAATCCTATTTTAATTTGAAATGATTTAGGTATCTCACTTAAAATATAATAATAAAGATCCGATCTAACAGGCTAGGTTAGAATAGGATCCAAAGGTCAAATAACTGGTTATGGATCTCTGCAGGTTTGACAGAGGTCTCAGGTAGGTCACAAGTGAGTAAGGGTGATATGGAATTAGGTAGATAGGTCACTATTGTAGGTTTTATGGGTAAATACAAAGACTCGATGTCGATTAGGGGTGACCAATAGCGGTTGGGTGTAACCGGCACCGCACATTCTTGTGGAAAACCTGGGAATGCCACAAAATGAGTTTTGGGTCTCCTTTATGATTGCACAAAGGATTTTGGTTGGTTGGAATGAGGTATTTGGTGATTTGGGTGGGATTTGGTGAGCTTTTAATGGGTAAGTGGAGAGGTGAGTGTTAATGGAGGTCTTTGGGTGGCTGAGAGAACAAAAGGTGACAATATAATGATGAAATGAAATGAACTAGAGGGGTATAACATTTTACTTACTTGGATTCTGGTCCGAATGCATGTGAATGAGGGATGAAGGTGCTGGTAAGAGGTTGAAGGCTGCAGATGATCAAAAATCATAGGAGACCTTACGCATGGGCTTCATGTGCATTCCTTTTTACTTGATTGGATCAAATCCTTGTTGGGGGTGAGTGTAGAAGAAATTGCTTGATCTCCTTCCTTGCATGCATGTTCTCATTGGAATTTGTTCTCAGAAGATGTGATATCTCTCAGGGATGTGCTAATGTTCACCAACCTTACGCTGCCAACCTTTTCCAACCCTCGAAATAAGGTTTTTTTAGGGGTTTAAAGGTGACCAATGGCAATTCTGGCTTAACCAGTGACAGTTAGGGGTAACCAGTGTCGGTCAAGGCAGGATTTCCTAGGTTTACTAAACTAGGGATATCCTCTTGATTTTCTAGGATCTCATGTCGTTAACCCAAGGATTACAATGGAAGTGTCTTGTACACATGTGGGAATGTGGTTAGAGGGAATGTAGGCATTGATTTTTAGGGTTTGGGTAAGTCTTAGTTAGTTATAGAAACTTACCAAGAATAGGTCTTAGGGTGAGTTGGCTTGATGAGGTGTCCAAGTGAAGTGTATGTGTGGATATTATCTAAATTAAGATATTTAAATAATAAATATGGTGAGGATAATGAATTAATTTAATTAAATTAATATCAGTGGGGTGAAGGGGGGCATGGCTAGGTTAATGTGATGAAGGGTGTTTATTTGTCGAGGGACCAAAGGGGAGTGTGACCTAATTTTAGTGTCTACAACTAGCCGGGAAACACTTCTCACTCCCAAACCTGCTTAAATCACTTTACACTATGAACCCATCTTGTAACAATCATGAAATTAAAATGTGATATGTGACATATGTCCCTCTTAATGAATCATCATCCCGATGATTTCTACTTACTAATAGAAAAAAAAATTAGCCGCAACAAATTTATATCGTATGCAACAAGGGGAAAAATTCATGCATTTCCATCCTAATTAGAAATTTCCATATTTTTAGTTTATTTGCTATCTATTTATTGGTTATAAAAACCTTATGAAACATCGATTTTGTTGTATTTTCTAAAATATGATAGAAATTTTGTCATTTCAACTCTTTGAGTAAATGAAATTGTATCAAATGTAACTTATCAAATTGAAAATATCAATTTTAGGACTAAAAAATAAGGAAACATTATTTTCATCTCTTCAAGATCCTCCCAAGTTACAATTTCTTCTGAATATTGGTCCCATTAGACCTTGCATTGCACAACTTCTCTATTTCTCAAGTGCAATATATGAGTTTCTAGAATTTTGATTGGTTCAACTACCACAATTCTTGGATCCTAAACCTACAAAGCATTTCACTTAAGTACATGTGATACATCTAAAAAAAATCTTCTTAAGAAAGGAAATTTGTACAACATTGTGCATTTTAGAAAATTTGGGAGGTAATGCCGAATGATATTCTACTAGACTTGTTATTTCTAGAACTTCAGAAGGTCCAACATATCTTGGTGGTAACTTGGCAGCCTTTCTAAATGTTATGGAACTCTTTTTGGGCTTTATTCTTAAGAATAAATTTTCTCCCATCATATTCTTATTTCAATCAATCACAAATGAGATTCACTTTATTTTCAATTTTTGTTATCATTTCAGCCCCCTCTAACACTCTATCTTCCATATTATCTCAATTGATGGGTTCTCTACACCTTCTACCATATAGTGCCTTAAAAGGATTCATTTTCAGCGATGCATGGTAAATGTTATTGTACGCAAACTCAACCAATTGAAAGTATTCTTCCAATGTGTACTATTGATCCATGCAATACATCTTGAGCATGTCCTCCATAACTTGGTTGACCCATTCAATTTTACCATTTGTTTTTGAATTGTATGCTGAAGTAAAATTCACCTTCATTCCCAAGGCTAAATTCAAATTCTATCATAACTTAGAGGTCATCCATTGATACCTATATGAAATTAATAACTCCCAAACTCCTTGCAATCTAGATATCTCATGCAAAAATCTTCTTGCAAGCATGGGGGAATCGTCTTTTAGATTTCTGGTATAAAATGAGTTATTTTTGTTAACTTGTCCAAAAGTATCATTTCATTTTTTTTTTACATAGGAAAGCCCTACACAAAATACATGCTTATAACTTTCCATTTATAATTTAGAATGTTGTGTGGATAGAACAGACCAATAGAGTGTAGGTTCTCACTTTAACATGTTGACATTCCAAACAGTGAGAAACATAATTTAACAATTCCTTTTACATTCCTTTCCAAAGATATGTTTTTATATTATAAATCATTTTAGTTACTCCAGGATTTCTAGAGTATGGTGAATCATGAAATTATTTCATAACTTTGACCCTTAAGTCATTTCTGAAGGTACATAGACTCTATCTTAGTATTTTAAGATTTCGCCATTGTCAAATCTGAATCCTTCATACCTTTTTCATTAAGATTCATTGTTAAAACAACCTTAACATGTTAATAATAAGAATCAGCTATCATTTTCTTCTTTACCTCTTCCTTGAATTGGGTTTTAAGGGTAACAATTGCAGAAACATGCTTATAATGAATTGGTGCATCTGTCATTCTATTTTCTTTTCCTTATATGTAGCTTATATCAAAATCATATTGTGATAAAAATTCAAGCCATCTTCATTATCTTTCATTTAATTTGGTCTACATGAAGATGTACTTTAGCCCCAAGTGGTCTATTTTTGAGTTCAAAGGGATTTCCCAAAAATAATGCCTCTAAAATGGGAGTGCATGCACTATGGTAGAAAGCTCTAGATTGTGGGGAGTATAGTTCAGCTCATGTAACTTTAATTTTCTACTCTCATAAGCTATCACATGGTCATTTTTGAGAGTAATTCCACCTAAACCTTCATCAGAGGCATGTGTTACCATAGTGAAGCTTTCGTTAGGGTCTGGAACCTTCAAAAATGGTGTTGGATTTAGTTTCTCTTTCAGAAAATTAAATGCATTCTCAATTTTTCAAACCATACAAATTTCTTATCCTTTTTCTACGAGATATGTTATTGGAGCAGTAACTCTAGAAAAGTCTTTTACAAATTTTCTATAGTATCCAACCATCCCCATGAAGCTTCTAACTTCATGAATGTTCTTTGGTGTTGGTCATTTTATTATTACCTTTATTTTTGATGGATCTACAGATATCCATTATTTATTTATGATGTGTCGAGGTATTACACCTCATTTTGATAAAAGGAACACTTAGAAAAAATTTCATACAATTTCCTTTTTCTAAGTATGTCCAAAGCACTATTCTTAAGTGCTCATTATGCTCATCAATGTTTTTGGAGTAAATTATAATTTCATCCAAGAAAACCACCAAAAACTTGTCTAATTATTCTTGGAATATATTATTCATTAAATTCATGAATGCAACAAGTGCATTTGTGAGTCTAAATGGTAAAACCATGAACTCATAGTGGCCATACCTTGTTCTAAAGGTTGTGTTATATATGTCTTCATATTTGATTCTCCACCGATGGTATCCTAATCTTGTATAAATTTATAATTTAATAATGAATCACATATTTGATTGAAAATATCATCTATCCTTAGCAACGGATACCTATTCTTTATTTTATCTTTGTTTACCATGTGGTAATTAATGCATAATATTAATGTACCATATTTATTTTTGACAAAAATGATTGGTGCTCCCTAATGAAATACATTCAATCATATTAATCCTTTGACAAACAATTCATTCAGCTATACCTTAAGTTCTACAAGTTTGTTTGTTTTTTCATGCAATAATGATCTTTTCAAACGGGTTTTGTTCCAGACTTTGATATCTATTGTGAATTTAAATTCACATCTTAGAGGGATTCTAGGTAACTTCTCCAGAAAGAAATTTTTTTAATTCTTGGAACAGTGGGTAATCAACCAAAGAAGTACTTCCTTCTTCATTGAAATCAGAAATTTTAACCTACATAAAGCATGTAGGCCTTGTTTTTAGCCTTCTTAAGTTACATTGCATAAATTTATCTGACTACTATGTCTCTTTGTATGCCTTGAATGATTGTGATTTTCTATTGGTCATCCAACCTTTGGATTTTTTTCATAGTAATGAACCATTGATTTATGTTGTGATAACCAATTTATACCTATGATGACATCATATGAACCTAAAGGCATTACATATAGGTCTATTTTAGTTATAAAATCAGGCAACTCTAATGTTGTGCTAAAAAGGCATGTGTTCACCATGTGAACAACATTTTTCCTCTATTACAGATTTCATGAGTTATTCATATAACCAACTTTAATTTTTAACATTTTAGATAACTTATTGGAAATAAAACATTCAGTAGAACACATATTAAAAATAATAGTTACTAGTAAATTATGCAACTTACCCGACACTTCAATTGGTGTGGTTTTCTTTTCAGCAACATTTATCCTATATTGCTTATTATTATATTTGTTCCACTAAGCACAGTTATTCACGTAATGATCACAACTAAAATTAAAACATCCTCCTACTAGCCCTTTCCTTTTATTTTTTTCTTATTCATAGTCTGTTTTTTCCATTTTTTCTTATAATTTATAGTAGGTTTCACTACTCTAATTTTTTTCCATTCTTATTTTTACTTCCCACCTTATTCCACCAAGTTTTATTAGGTGCCAAAGGTGATGGTGAGCTAACATTTTACTTTCTCTTCTTATCATGGTGAGAAGATATGCTCTGAAACTTCTCCTCTTAACGGATGGATTTTTCAAAAATTTCCTCCATAGTTGAAGGCCCATGCACATCCAATTCCCGCCTATAACATGTTTGAGTCCTATCATCGATTTCCTTATTCTAAAATTTTCATCAACTTGGTATTGAGGTACATATTTTAGCAACTTAGTGAACCTCTCCCAGTACTTTGTTATAGTTAGTTTTCCCTGAGTTAATGTCTGAAATTTAGACATCTTCTTATCATAATAAAGTTATGGAAACCAATGCTTCCTAAAGTAGAACTTTAATTAATTCCAAGTGATGTTTGTCGCATCTAAACCTAGTTCAACCTTTCAGTTGTCCCACCATGAGGAACCCTCATTGAATAGTTGATAAGCTCCCAAAACTACGTTTATTTCCTCATAAAAGTTTCTAATGAAGAAATACTTCTCCATCTCATTGATCCAGTGCTAATCTCCATCTCTAAGAATTTTCCCATCAAATTTTGGAGGATTTGTGTTGGTGCTCAATATAGACCCTTAAATTGAGATCATATTTGTCATATAATCTCCATAAGATGCACATATTATTTATGCTTTGTATTTTTCTGTTTGCTTCAAATTTTAACCTAAGTAAAGGATAATTATCAATTTGTAAGAAATTATGTGCCTTTTCAAAATAAAAGGAAAGGATTCAGTGGAAATGTTGGAGGATTGAAATGAAATATTTTAACAACTTCCACAATATTGAAAATTCTATGTGACCAAAATATGAGATTTTAATATGAATTCAGACTCCTTTCAATATCATATCTTCTACTATGAATCTTGAGCACAAAACCCATGATCTTTTCAAGCCTTGTTTCTTTGAATGACACCATAAGAATTGGACTAGTTAGTGGACTAGTTGATAAAAGTATAAATTATTCGAGACTTGTGGGTGATCAAGATATGATTACAGCTTTTGAAAAGGTAAGAAACATGAAATTAAAACCTGAATGACAAATTTAAAATAGACTTAGAAATTTAAAGAATCCTGGGACATTCAAATGGCTGTCAAAGATCTATATCTGAAGAAATTCAAATGCCAACGAAGAAGAGGACACATGGTGATATTTCGTGCCTCTCTAAATCCATTCGGGTTTCATAGAAATCAATTATCCAAAATGTACCATGTTGGTACAAAAATTTGCACCACCTTGTAAGTTAACCAACATTTACAATCTGAGTTGGATGTTTAGAGACCAATAGGCTAAATATTTATTCATTTGTAGCTGAGGACATATTTGACAAACTCTTTGGGACTTGACTTCGAAGAGATTGGATTCCCTCAAAAATGGGATGACCTTCCCTACTATTTTAGGTTCTACATTTAAGCAAGGTGATAGGACTCGTTTTGTAACATGTTATTATGAATAAGTGGATAGTATTAGGTTTCAAAGTACTTTCTTAGAAATATAAAGGATAATCCTAAATAGACATGGTCAATGCAAGAATTATTTAACTCTCACGAGTTGTCACACTAAATAATGCAGATGTCTTTCAAAATAGGACCTCAAGTTACTCTAGATAGTATGGATATTTGTTTGTTTCTACATATTTATGGAAAAGGTGGATAGAAATGGAAAATTCCCTTGACATATGTTTATAAGCAAGGAAAAAATGGGTAATTCAAATGAATTTAACAGTTGTAGGTCATAATTTTTGTGTATGAATGGGATATTAAAGAAGGATAAAGTTGATTATAAAAATCCCTCAAGAAAACCTTACAGATGTTTGGAAATTTCCCAAAGGAAAGAAAAACACATCACACAACTAAAAATATCTATTTCACCAAAACGTATCATGGAAGCCCAAGAGTAAAATATTTCACACAACCTTTGAGAACTTAAACACAAAATATCATGTTAAAATCTCAACAAAACATTAACATATCTTGTTCAACTACGCTCAAGATACACTCAAAAGATTACTAAAATCTTCTCAACTAAAAATATGTAACATGAATTTAAAATTGTTTATCACACCAAACAAAGAAAGCTTTATTTATAGTACAATGGCAATTGCCAGAATGCCAATAATTAAAACAAGATCTAGTGTAATTAAAAGGAACCATCTACATAAGATTGCAATAGGGAAGCAAGTATTTTATATAAAGTATTCTACCTTAAGAAAAAAGATAAAATTTCTCAGGAGATAACACACAGTTAATTTCAAGAAATTTAAATTTCTTAGCAAGAGGACCATAAAATCCATGGCCTCAATTCTTTCCAATGACTGTACACTCACAATCATCTTGGCATGAGAAGGTTTGGAAAAAGTAAAATAACTCACTAGTATCTCGGTTTCATTAAGGTTTCTTAGGAAAATTACAGTTGGTTTTTCTTTGTTTTCTCTAAGAATTTAGAAAAATTTACCCACCCCATACGAGAACATTCCTCTCATATGTATACAAATTTACCTCCCTCTCACCTTTTCCTTTTTCCCCCAAAAAAATGTATCTTCAAGAGAATATTCTTCCTTTTGGCACATAATCTGATCTACTTATTATTCCCTTTGAAAATACTTTTCTTTCATGGTGCCATGTGGAGGGATTACAAATGATTTGTATTTTTCATTCTCCTAGAATGACTAGGATGCCATGTCACCTTTTAGCATCATTTTAAAAATAATTTATTTTTTAGGTATTTCAAGGAACTTTATGATGATGTTTTAGTGCCCCCATATGGTTTCATTTGATGTTTAATCATTCCCTCCTTTTGAGAATCCACCTTGAGACACACTTACTCGTTAACATATCTTTCTAAGTAGAGTGTTTCTACATGGATGAAGTCACATCAGGAAAATCACTCACTTTTTTGAATGATGTGAGTCTCTTTCACATTTATTTTCTTTGTATGGGTATCATAAATGATATCGGAGTCACCTCACCAATATTTCACTTAGTTCAACTTGTTAGCTTCATATTTCCTATAAATTCACATATTTTCTCTTAAGTGTAAGAGTCTTGGTGATATTTTATCTATAATATGATGGGAACATCATTAGCATCTATCTTGAAATATATATCTTCTGAAGACTTGCACTCAATTTTTGATTTATTAGGCCCAGATGAAGCATTCGTGAGAATACTATTTGGGATTGTGGATCTTGAAGACTACAGTGGGCCATTGACATCTTAGGCTATTCAAGTTTTATTTATAGGAAGATTGATCATGATCGTTTTGTGTTCTCCACCATTAAAATGATGTATTTTCACCTCTTTAGGTTAGAGCACCAGAAAACTCCTAAGGTGTTGAAATAGTTTTGGCTCAAGAGAAGGCCTACTATGGAAGGTGCATTTGACAACACATTCCCTTTCATCTGTGATGAGGGATTTACTATGAAGGATATTCCCTCATAATATTATGTGCTTGATGAAGGTATTTCAATAGATATCGTGCCTACTCTCTCTATTTCGTAGGATGAATGAATTGGAGCAACGTGTTTCAATTTTAGAAAAGAAACTGACAGGGACTATATCTTCACTGACCTCATGAGACATCACCAATATTCATAAAGAATTTTAAGAGTTGGTCTATTTCCAAACCATGTGATCCATCTACTCCAAAAACATTTTTAGTTGCACTTCTACATTTTTTACGAACTTCCAATCCATCTTTTACCTTAAAATCATTAGGGAAGAAGGATTTTCCTAAAGGTGGTCTAGACCTTACTGAATGGGTTTCCTCTTATGAGAGGAGATCAGAATTGATAGGTTTTCTAGATGGTCTTATGGCAAGTATTGATGAGCTTATGTATTTGGGCATGTCTCCTAATTTAGACATTGTCTCTATGCAAATGGTGATTGGAACAGAGGAATTTGTTCCTAGAAAGAATAGGATTTTGAAGAAACTTCCTTTTTGTAGAGAGGATTTTGTATCAATAGAAGATTAGGTAATTTTTCTTAGTTTCTATTGGATATAATATCAAGAATGTATGTGAATTTTTTCTTGGGTTGGCCCCTAATAAAACCCCATTCTTCTTTCCTTTTTTCAAAATGCAAAAGATGTAAAATTTTATAATGAATTTCATTTTAAAATAGACATAAGATTATATTAAAACAAAATGAAATCCTACTTGCATTTTTCAATAATACATACATGATAGGAAACCACAATTTAAAATAATATGTAACTGCTATGAGTGAAAGTAATAATTGAAAAAGATTTTTTTGGGAAAAACAAGCCTAAGCTTGCTCATAATCCAACATGATCATCATCTTTCTCTTCATCATATTCTTCCTAATTTTGCTTTCTGTCTCTATAAACATAAAATATTTGGAACAATTGGATCACCTCTTCTTCATCAGGTCCTGCATGGTGTTTGAATATCAAATTATGCCTGTTCATCACCCTCACACATTGGTCCATCCAACATTTATATTCTTTCACTTCTTAGCTAACTCAACAATCTTGTTCTCCACAATGATGAGCCTTTTGATAACCTCATAAGAATAGTGTTCCTCCTTGATGTATTGGTCAAAATATTGGCTTAGGACATCAACCTCCCAGTCTCCATAAGTGGGCTTTCCTTTATCAAATACCACTTCTTCTAGTCTACTATCTATAATGTCAATATATCTTCCTATCCATTCTCTCTCTATCTCAACCTTTTCTTTAACTTGGTTTATAACTTCCACCCTTATTTTAGCTAAATCCTCCATTACATATTGCATCCCTTTTTCTTCAGGTAACATTATTCCTTCCTTTTCAAGTGTTTCTTCATCAAGTTGATTTATGGTGTCAAGCTTGGGGAGGATCCCCTCCCAATAGTATAATTCATTTTCACATTGTTATTTTAAATCATTCACATCATTGAGCATATTGGTCAGCTCTACATACCTTTTTGTTTCTTTCTCAATGATTTTTCTCCCTTTCTAAGATAGATCCTCCACCCATTTATCCACTGATTCAGCTTTCTCACTTGCCCTTTCTACTTTGTCTAAAATTTCAGGAGTAACAGTGTTGGCTAAGTCATGACCTTCCTCTGAAGGCCCTACCAAATTTTGCAAGCATGAAGATAATGTTTTTATCTGTTCTTTCAATTTATTTTTTATATTTTATCTTCATCAACCTTGTGCAGCAAACCTTCGACCGCCACTATAACCTCTTGCTTTAGCATTTCCCTAGAAGGTTTCCCCAATGGGATGTGCCTGATATCATAATCACTTGCTATAATGTCATCCCTTGAATTTCCTTGGTGGGGGGTTGCAATATCCAAGGTTCTAAATCTAGATTGGTCTACATGGGTCTTAGTGAGGATTCTTGCCATTTTTGTGGCCTTTTTGGGCTTTGGGAAATCTATAGTTGTGATGTCTATGACATTTTCTGGCACAACTACCTCTTCTACCTCTAAAATCAGTCCTCCCAACTAGCTAGTTGTGAGATTATTTCCCACTTTTTCTTCTTGTAATACAGGCTGGGATACCTCAGAAAAAACTATCAATTGTTTAGATGTTTCTTGGGGATCTTGTACTAATGGTATTTCTTGTTGTACCTTGTCCACCCCTAATGTTGGATCTTTAGACTCATCCTGCATTGTTATTATTTCCAGTTGCTCCTATATTTAATCCAAAGTGTGGATTGGATAATTGTTTCTTGTATCATACTATCAGTTGGTGCATTTCCCTTGTCTTTATCTTCATCTGGAGTAGCGGTCACTTTTGTAATCTCTTTTAGGGTTTCCTTGGTTGGAATTTCCACCTGGACAATTCTTCCTTTTTTTGTATTATCTACCTCCTTCAGAGGCTAATGTTTAGTAGAAACATTTTCCTAAGTTAGCATACTAGTAACCCTTTTTCACACCAATTATTCTTCATTATAATGCACACTTTTTTATCATTGATCTCCAATTTTTCAAAGGTGTCCTCTTTAGTGGTTTCCATCACCACTTCTTTAGTAGTGTCTGTAGCCTAAGGTGGCTCATTTCCCTTAATAATTACTACTTCCTTTTGAGGGTACTCCTCACTTGAAACAATGTTGTCCATAGGTACTCCAATTGCAATTCCTTGAATCCTTGATTCATATGCTCCTAAAATTTTTGATCTTTTAATAGGGACCTCTTACGGTGGGGATTTTGTTTCAATAGTTATAACGGGAAACTTCCTTCATTTTTTCATCCAATTGAGGAACACTTATACCTTCTACTATATATTTCTCAACTAACACATCAAAAGGTTTGGGTATAGGAACAACCCCCAATACATTCTTTTCCATCACTTCAAATGTATTTCTTATATGTTCATGTGGCTGAATAGAATGAGACAAATCCATACCTTCAAATTGTGTTACACCTGATTCTTCTGGCCCCTTTTCTATCACCAAACTACTCGAGATGGTTAGACAAGGGTGTACCATGAGTCACTTGTTCTTGAATAAAATTTTCCACGGTTACCGCTAGAAGAAAGACTAAAGCTAAAGACTCTGGTTGTACCAATGGATCCACTTGAAGTGTTCTTTTATCTTGTGATGGTGTTACTTGATGAGCTAAGGAAGTAACTATTATCTTTTGTTCCTCAGTTAGAGTAGGAGGATCAATCACCTCAGTCTCTCTTATTTTTGCTTCCTTACATGGTGGCTACCTCCCTCTGCTAATCCACCCACATATCTCTCCAAAGGAAATATTACTTTAACTCTCTTTGTAGTTCTCTCAAAACATTTGATTTCAAGGCCTCCCCTTCCTTTTACACTTTGCTTTAAAATTATTGGGTCCACATCTTACAAAGACCCCCTCACCTTCTTGGTTGAGCTTGATGCCCCTATCAATATTATTATCTTGGTTTAGTCCTACTCATTCATTTAACTTGTATTGGTATTGAAAAATTGATAAGGGCATTCTATATGGACTTTAAAAGCTTTTCCTTTGTATTTTTCTTCAAAGCAAATATAGGAGTCCCAGTTTCACTGGCAGCAATAGTCCACTCATTAATGATTCCTATAGTGGGTCTCTTCATGGGATGCTAATCCTTTCCTCCCAATGGATCTATCTTATCTGCTCCTCTTAAAATTGGAGGATATCCCTTTAAAATCCCCAAATACCTGAACTAATTCAGTAATTTTATGTTTTACATGGACAAATCCATACCTTTTCCCTACAACGAAGTTAAATTCCATCTCATTGCATTGGAAATTATTTCATACAAACTTCCCGACTCTTTCACATTCCATTCCATATGATAAATTTCTTTCCCTTCAATATTTTTTTATTAGATTAGGCAAAAACAGGTTTGGCTCTGGGGGTCATAACAAAAGAAAGGAACGCAACCAAAAACAAAATAGGAAAAAAAACTAGAAAGGGGTCCTAGAAAGATGAGTTAAATAGGATTAACTCTTACATTGTAGGATCTGGACCCCAGAGAGGACAAAAAATACCAAAAACAATAGGACACCATAGTTCGGCCGAGTCCGCATACGTTCGAGAGAGCAAAAAAACCTTCGCAACAAGAAAAATAAACCACCAGAGACCCCAAGCTAGCAGAGCCATCCTAGAATCTAGAACCAACTAGGTTTTAATCCTCTGCCGAGCTACTTATGCAAAAGTTGAATCTCCTCCTTTTATTTTCCCCTTCAATCCCCTCCACTCTATCAAGCAAAACTTTAACCTGAATCTCTAGCTTCTTCATTCTATGTTTTATCTGGACTTGATCCATGACCATCTTCTTTGAAATGTTGATGATGTTCAAAATGGACTCCCTTTGCCCCTCATTCATGTCCTCCATGGCTTTTAGGACTCCTTCTAAATACAACATCTTCCTGCTCCATTCTTCAAATACATTGGGGTCTCCCACACATTCATTCTTCCTCAAAGCGTTGGATTCCCCAACACCACCCTCATTTTTATCTTTATCTTTCTCATTACCCTGGAGGATACCCTTACCCACTTTCATTTTAGTTAGACACTCGCAAGAGTAATATCATATTCTCACTTGTTCCTCGGGACCATTGTCAAACGATAATCCGTAACAGATTACCATTCTTAACCGGAAGAAGAATCGAGGCCCTCGGGGAGGGGCAACTCAGCTTTCTCATTCGGAAAGCCATCGGTGAATTAGAAAGAGAGGTGGAAAGATAAAATGGAATAATAGCCATAAACTTGTGACGAAACATGTTGAGGAAGGTCATGTGATGGGTATAGATTTTTCTATGCTTACCCTCTAGTGTAATATATTTCATAACTTGAAGGAAAACATCCTTCCAAACCCCAGGAATGCACAAACATACAATGCCATCCATGAAGAAGTAACATTTCTCCTTGCCAACAAAAAATTGATCAATCTCAAGGTCTCTACGGGTTCTTTCCTTGTAGATATTTAACCCTTCCATCTTCATATCAGTCACCCTGGAAATATTGGACTCGAGACCTCAACCTCCACACCATGGATGGTAAAAACTCCCTCTTTCCACACGTTGTTGAAGTCCTTTGACAGAGATGGGTCATGACCATGTAATTTAGCAATATAATTGCTAAATCCTCCAACTTTAAGCTTATTCCAAAGATCTTGGTTACTCTCCTCCATGTTCTGACTAGCGGGTTCCACTCGAATCCTATCTCCACCCATCTCGCACGTTGCCGAATTTTCCATCCCAACAAAATATTTCCACAACCAACAAATTGTTTTCCCTATCAAAGATCGAACAAAAATAATGATTTTTGTAAAAGCTAGCATGGTACCTAGGATACTTTCCTCCGCTCGTGCCAGCATCATTTATCCTAGCGCCTGCTATCCTTAATGATTTCATCATTAATATTAGAGGGTAATCTCTCTCCTTTGCACCAAATTTTGTACTCATTACTAAGGACTCCCACATTGGCCATCTTTTCCACACATTTATTTCCCTGCCTCAAGGTATGATTGATAGATATCTTATCAAAATACTTTAGCAATTCCTTGATATCTTGAATGATGTTTTTTAATGACCAATTGATCTTACTCCTATTGAGGAGAGAATTTATAATAATTAAGGATTCACCTTCAATCTAGATGTCCTTAAGGCCTTTTTCCTTAGCAACCAAAATACCCCATAGGAGGGCTCTAACTTCAGCCATGTTATTAGTCTGCTTTCCCAAGGGACCCACATAGATGAACAACCAATCACCCTCACTATTCCTTAAGATACCCCCTCCCCTAGCTTGACCAGGATTCCCCTTTTAAGCCCCATAAAAATTGATCTTGATCATATTTCCCATAGGTCTAATCCAGTAAACATTCTTACTAGGGCTTTTGATCTTGACCGGACTATAGGCGAACTTATCTAGCACTTTTTTCTACCATTTCGGGCAAGGATTTTTTGTTTTACCTTTAAATAGTTTGAGACTTTCCTTTATGGCAGCTAGGATTTTCGTTTTAGACACCACAATCAGAAGTTTTTATCTCTAAAAACACTATCATTCCTTATTTTACACAAACCCCATAAGATATGAGGTAGAGTAATCTTCCAGGCTCAGGCCAGATAAGGGAACCTAAAAGGGCTCTCCCATTGAGTACAAAAATCCTCCATATTCAAAGGCATAATCCATTGCATGTTGAAAAGTTCTGAAATCAGTGAGAAGACACCTTTAGAGAAAGGGCAATGTAAAAAAAGATGATTCACATTCTCTTCCCCTCTCTAACAAAGAGAGCACCTATTTGGGATCTGCATTCCTCTTTTTATAAGATTTTCAACTGATAGGATTCTATTTTGAACAACCAACCAATAAAAAATATTGATCTTAGGGATCAAGTCCTTGATCCATAACTTACCCCAATACTCTTTTTGAAAATATTTCTTGAAGTGTAAGCTATAGGTAGATTTAACAAAATAGTTTCCAGAGTCTTCCTCTTTCCAAATGATGGAATCCTCCTTAGTTTGGAAGATGGGGATGTAGAACTCCTTGAGTTTCTTATTGAGATCTTGAAAAGGTTTGATATCACCATCATAATCAGGATGAGGGACTATGGTTTCCCATTGGACCTTATCATCATAACTCCATAAATCTCTTTTCTAGATTTTACCATTCTCCTCATAGAATTGAGCAACCTCCTTCCATATATCCTGATCCGCTAAAGGGGAATCTTTAATCCAACTATCCCACCAAAATATGATCATGCTCCCCTTTCCAATCTCCCATAAGGATCCCTTTGAGAGGATATGTTTCAATTCCAACAGAGAATTCCAGAAGAAGGATCCTCTAGGGATATTTTCATGAAAGAAGAACAAGTCAATTCTACCTAAATTCCGTAGGTATTTATTTTTTATTATATCAATCCATAGTCCTTCCTCTCTAGCAATTCTCCAGCCAGATTTAGCAACCAAAGATTTTTTCATGATAGGTATACTTTTCAAACCCAGACCGCCACACATCTTAGGTGAGTGACCTTCTCCTAGGCCACCAAAGGGAATCTAAACTTTTCGAGGCCCAACCCAGAGAAATATCTTTTGATTTTTTTCCAGAGCGTCAATTATTTTGGCCGGGAGTATAAAGAGAGACATAATGTAAATGGGGACACCTTGAAGAGAGTTCATAAGGATGTGAATATTTCTAGCTTGTGAGATAAGGAGACCTTTCCAGAAGGAAAGTTTCTTGTTAACTATTTCCAACAGGGCATTCCAAACAAAGATGTCAGGCCTTTTGTAGATAAGAGGCATTCCTAAGTAAGATTCTAGAAAACACTTGATTTTCCAACCCAGAATGCGAGCTATCCTTAATTGGAATTGTTTATCCACATTAATAAAGTAAACAACACTTTTAGAGAAAAATTAGCCATCCTGAGACCAACTCATAGTCCTTGAGAGCAAGTTTGAAGTTGGTGGCTTCTTGGACAGAGGCCTTTCCCATCAGGAAGTTATCATCAACAAATTGGTTGAGGTAGATCGGAGGGAGACCATTAGAAATCTTGATTCCCTGAATACTCCTAGAAAGTAAAGCCTGCTTACAAATTCTACACAAAGATTCAGCCATTATAACATAGAGGAAAGGAGATAGGGGGTCACCTTGTCTCAAGCCTCTACCAACTTTGAAGAAGCCCTCCAGGCTGCCATTAACCAAGACCAAATAACTAGCAGTAGATATGCAGGTCATAATCATTCTAACCAGAGTATTATCAAAGCCCACTTTATTCAGGATGGCACCAAGGAAAGACCAAGTAATCTGTCATAGGCCTTGTGCATATCTAACTTAAGGAACATAGCCAATCTATCAGAATTAACAATGGAGTGGATGGCTTCCTGAATCACCACAATATTGTCAGTAATCTACCTACCCAAGACAAAAGCACCTTGATTTTTAGAGATAAAATGGGAGAGAACCAATTTGATTCGACCGCTAAGATTTTAGTCAAGATTTTATAACTTGTGTTACAAAGACTGATCAATCTAAAATATTTGACTTCATTGACCCCTACAATTATTGGAATAAGGACCAAGAAAGTATTATTAACTTTGCTAAGAAGCTTCCCATTATTGAAAAAATCTTGGACCATTTCAATGACTTCTTTCTTTATCAGCTCCCAAAATTTTGGTAAAAGAAAGCCTAAAACCATCAAGCCCGAGGTGACTTGTCGGGTTCCATATCAAAGACCAAAATTTGATTTCCTCCTCGAAGGGATCCTTAAGAGCTTGTAATTTTCTTCAAAGGAGATGACTTTCTAGAACAGTTCTGGGATATTATTTTGATCCTACTCCTCAATCCCCTAACCTTATTTGAACAATATCCTTGAAATAGTTTATGATGACTTGATTTATTTCCTTTCTCTTCAAAAGGATATCACCATTCTCATTCTTGATATCATTTGTCTTAAGTAGCTTTTTCTGGGAGGTGGTTGAGAAGTTGAAGAAATTGGTATTCTTATCCCCCTCCCTAAGCCATTTCACCCTCAAATTATGCTTCCAATAGACTTCTTCCTTAGCTAGGATGTCATGATACTCAACAAAAATATTTTGTTCCTACTCCTTTAGAACTATATTAAGACCATTAATATTGATAAGTTCCTCAATATTCCTTAAATATTCAGCCACTCTACTTTTTTCTTGGAAAATATTAACAAATACCTCTTTGTTCCACTTTTTGAGACAAAGTTTGAGATTCTTTAATTTTTAAGCGAGTTGGTAAGCTGGTCACCCCAAAGACCCTAATATTCCACCACTCTTGTATTCTATTGAAGATTTTAGGGTGGTCTAACCAAATCTTTTTAAATCTGAAGGGTCTAGCTTTCTTGACCAGATTTAAACCTAGATTAAGGAGGATAGGGTTATGATTAGAGCCAATTCTAGGAAGAGTCTTCATAGAGTAAATTCGATTGATCATACAGAGATGAATTACAACAAACCTATCAAGTTTGACTTGTATAAGCTCTATCCCAACTCCCCTATTAGCTCAGGTGAACTTAGAACCTTCCAAATCCAAATCCAACAAACCATTATTGTTAAGGAAATCAACAAGGTCCTCCATACTCTCAAGTAAAGGAAGTTATGCCCCCATTTTTTTCCCCCGGAGAAAGGGGGGAGTTGAAATCTCCTCCAATAATCTAGTTTTTATCTTTGAATAAATTTTTGAAATTAGAGAGATCTTGCAACAATTTTCTTCTCTCACTTACTAGATTAGGAGCATATATGTTGGAGACATACCAGGATTTCTTTGAGGTTAGATTCATAAAACACATTGTCACATGTCCCGTAAGGCTGCAGGGATAGGAATACCTTACACAATTCTAGGATCCCAAAGTGTGACTACTCCTCCAGAGGCTCCCAATGAACTGCACCCTTCCCAACAGTTATCTTTCCAAATAAACCTTCCCACTTCTTTAAATCTTTCCATACTCATTTTAGTTTCTTGAATCATGAAAATATTTGGTTTATTTTTCAATCTAATATCCTTCACTATTATGTGTTTTCTGGGGTTATTCAACCCCCTAATGTTCCATAAGAGAAGAATCATTTAACATTTCTTATTATGGGGGAACAAATTCCCCATAGTTTTCTGAATACCTACATCCACTTCCTTTCTTGAACTTGTCTCCCTTACTTCCTTATTACTTTTCTTGCCCTTTTGGCTAGAATATTTATCGAAGTTAGCTCTTGAGCTACTACGAGTGACAAGTTTGGATTTACTCATAGGTGTCTTTGGTGATCCTATCACCTCATAGGTGTCAGCTACAAAATCTGTTAGGATCCCAAACCCATTTGACATTGTTAAATATTCTTCTTTTCTTTGTCCAAAGGAGCTCTGACCTATAGATGATACTTCATCTAGTGATAATCCATCAGCAACTTGCAGAGCAAGTTTGTTTCCTTCCATGTCTTTTCTTTCCCTATCCTTAGAATCTTGGATTTCTTCTTCCAACACCTATTTTGAAGTCACTATTTACTCTTTGTTTTCTAATCATCTACAATTCCTTGAGGCACCACAACAATTTTTAAGTCAATAATTTGTCTCGAATCATTCTTGAGAAATCTCTAATTCTAACCTCTTCCTCATTTCTACAGTTCATCCAGTAATCTTCAAAGTGAGGTTCATGTTCAAATTAACTTTCCAATGTAGTGCGAACAACCCATCGATGTCATAATTGGACCTTGACTCAAATTTTTCCATGCCAAATATCTCCATCTCATCCTCCATTAATTTAGCATTTGCAATGGAGGGGCGTGAGTATCTCCCAATCCTGATGGGGAATTTAATATTTGTTTTACTACAATTAGTTTTTATCTTGGTGTTAATTTCCTTGAAATCTCACACAAGGCCATCTTATCATCTAGATATCTAGGTAGTTTGCATGGCTGCCAATCAAATCCATTGGCTCTAATATAAGTGAAAAATATATATTGGATAAAGAAACAACCATATTCTAATATTGTATTCTTAGCCTCTTCATATATTCTATATTGTTCCCACTCAGGTCTAAATAAACATATCAGAGGTGTAAAAATGCATCATTTACTAATCTCACATTTATTTTCCAATTACTCAAGTGTAACTTGGGATAAATCTCATGCACTTTACATTCTTTGAAATTTTCCTATGGTGGGAGGATAGGGTAACATTTATGGCCTACAACATTGTATATTAGGTATGACATCATATAGAATTCAAGATCATTAGCGACACCCGTGTTGATTTTTATAGCCAATGTAAAAAGTTGTGCGTGAATTGATTCATCTATGAATGTCTCCTAGAATATACTTCCCTTATTTTCCAAAATGACCTAGATGTATGGGCACATCCACTATTTAAATTCATTATGTATGTCTAGGCCATCCATTCTGCTTAGTAACACAATTATGTCTTCTACTTCCTCCACAAACTATGACCTAACCAATCTTTTAGGGAGTCTAGTGGTAACCTTTTTGTCTATCAACAACCATTCAATATTTATGACCCTAGCATAGTCCTTATTTTTGGTCTCAAAATCCCTAAGAGCTAATTCAATGCTTATGGTTACTAGTGTTGCGATTTTTGCAATCTTATCATTTCCCTAAAGGATTTGGGTGTTAGAGTCATAAATTCATCTCCACTTCCATTCAAGAACTCCCTTTTTTCGGATCATAATTCATAGCAAAAAGTCTCACTAGCTCGGAAAATGTATTGAGGGAGGGATAGCAACGCCTAGGGCAATGTTGTTGGCCTCAATTGCCATCATGAATTCACTTTTATTTGGACTACTTATAATTTGAAAGAAATCATCCAAATTAGCATTTACCAAATTTGTGTCTGTGTTTTTTTCCAAATCACTGGTGATACTAGAGGTAATGTGAAATCCTGATTGTAGTGGATTCATTTCTATACCCTAATTTCACCCTTTAATTTCTTGCAAATTGTAAGTCAAATAATAAAAACATGAACGCAATACAAGCCTTACCTATTTTTTTCTTGCAAGTGTCTCTTCCTTCTCCTTTGATTCTAAATTATCTATCTCAATATTGCCACCTCTCAATCAAATTTTCTTTACTCCTTTGTGAATTCTCGTAGCTAGGAACATAGATATTTGTATGCACTGGTAACGATTAGAAATGTTTGAAAACTTCTTTAAAAGTATGCTTTGATTTGTGCAAAAATGCATTAATGGCAGAAAAAATAAATGTATTACATCCTAAACGTCCAAATTGCTTCCTTTGTTTAAATATAGATCATCCATGTGGCTTGATCTTGGTGTTTTGTGGGATCAGAGAGTCTTTTTGCATGTTTGCACTACCTTTAAAATGAGTACAAGTTTGCAAATTTGACCCGAAACCCCACCTCTTGACTTTTAATGAGAGGGTGACATGTGTCTCAATCTTAAGAGTGATAGAGTCATGAGACTTATTTGCATTTTTAACCAATTTCTCAAATGGGTGCAAGATTGCAATATTGACCCGAACATTTGCCTATTGACTCTGCCTATAAAACCAACATGTTTCCTCTGTCGGGATTTAGGGTTACATTTAATTTTTTTACCACATCAAGCCTTTTGTGTAAAGGTGCACTGATAACCCATTTCCCCACTCCAATCATATTTAGAGATGTATTCCTTTTTGGGAAGAAAAAATTTCTTCACACTTTACACTTGTAACTCAATTATTCCTTATAATATTCTATCAGGTTTTAGAGATAGGCTTGCACTTTACAGTTATCATTCAAATTATATAATTTTACAAACATAAACCATCACAATGCCATCAGTTATATCATGCCATGTAACTTTGGATGGCAGAGGAAAACATGTAGTTTGTATTGATGATCTCAAACATGATATACAAAGGATATTTACATGGTTAAGCACGATCAATTATCAAATTTTTTATAGGGATCAATCAGGGATGATATGGATATCACATTCCTCAACTAAAAAAAAGGATTCACAACTTAAACATGGGATTTCATTTGTATTCAACATGATTTCATTATTCGAGCATACGTGTTTTAACATTGACAAACCAGTCAAGGAAAATTTTTGAAGGCACACTTAGGAAAAAGGGTGAGATCAAAATGAGAACTAAAATTGGCTTTGACTCGGGGATTGGCATCCCCTATGGGTGCCACAAGAAACACATGAACAAAACACCACACAGACTAAGTTCCTTAATCCATTGGGTAATGAAGTCATTCAAAAACACACACAAGGTCTAACAAGAAAACATATATCACAATAATAGACTCGAGATACCAAGGAAAATCTATAGACTAGGAAAACAAAAACATAAATAAAAAAACAAGATTGTACACTATAAAAATTTCATACCGACCCTATATGTTTAATCCATAAAATATTTGAGGTCCCTGCCATTTACATGTAACTTTAATAAGTCTCCTCCAAGAATTTCAAGAATAAGGTGTGTTCAATAATCCTTATATCAATGGAGTAGGGACCAATCCACAAGGAATCAAATTTTCCTTGTTTTTCCTCATGCCTAATATCCCATAACAAAACCAGATCTCTAACACTAAAGGCTCTAGAAGTTACCTTTTAACAAATAGTTTCTTGATTCTGTCCCTGAACCTAAGGTGTCTTTCGTGGGATTCCCTTTTTTCTTCATCTAATTCCAGATCTTGATTCATCATTTCTTCATAAGGGTTCACTTCCCCTTCATCCCCAAACTATTACATGAACTCGATAGGAATAAAATTACATATGTGAGGGTAAGAGAGCTTGGACTCTCTGAGACCAACTCAAAGGGAATTTTCCCAAGAACTCTCTTAGTAGTTATCCTATCTACCCATAAGGAAATTTTTATTTGCTCACCCCATTTTATTTTTTTGACTTTCAATGTCCTCTTAAGTATTTTGAGAAAAAAATTATTACTTGACTCAGCTTGACCATTCTCCTGAGGATTTTAATTAGATGCATATTTCAGACTAATTCCATATTCTTGGCAAAAATTTATCAATGGTTTAGCCCTAAATTTCATAGCATTATAAAAAAAAATCGCAAGTACCCCAAACCTACAAATTATGTTATTTATAATTAAATCCATGAATACTTGGTGGGTTTCCTTCTTGGTAGGGATAACTTCAACCCATTTAGTGAATTAGTCAATAGACACCAAGATCCATTTGTGCCCTGCACTTGAAAAGTTTGAAATTTCCCCAATAAAATTCATCCCCCTTTGTTCGAAAGGGGCCTCCACTAATACTAGTTACAAAGGTAAATCACCTGAGCCAATCAACCTCCTAGATAATATTTGACAACTCTCACATTTTCTTACTAACAAAGCTACATCTTTAAAAAGTTTGGGAACTAGTAACCTACTCTCAAAATATTATGAGTATTCACTCTTCCAAAAAAATGATCTCATGCAAACTCCCACGATGAAATTCTACAATAATCCTAAGATATTCTTCTTCTATGATGCACCTTAATAGGATTCCATTTGTTTTCTTCTAAGCCAATCCATAGTCAGTTTTAACATATTTTTGAGAAGCCAATTTAATTTTCCTTCTTTAATTTTTATCCAAATCACCTGGACACTACAAATTATTGAGTTAAAATATCACATCCTTATACCATGTGGAATTAATCATCTTGTCTTGGGTATCCAAATTTCCTTCTTCAACTTCATTTATCTCCATCAC
This sequence comes from Taxus wallichiana var. yunnanensis, assembly GCA_018340775.1. Taxonomy (NCBI): domain Eukaryota; kingdom Viridiplantae; phylum Streptophyta; class Pinopsida; order Cupressales; family Taxaceae; genus Taxus; species Taxus wallichiana. The sequence continues at coordinate 46,220,803 of CM031234.1, forward strand.
TTGTAAATTACTTTTTGCCATCAACTTTGCAAGGCCCAAACCCCTAACCAATTTGGTAGTTTGTATGTCCATGTCATACTCTTGCAATTTTTTCACCCATCAAAACCTTTTTGCTGGATATTTCCATCTCAGACAAGATTTCTTTTACCATTGTATGAGGGACATAAGCTATGATCTTTGAACTCAATATATATGGCCTAAAAACTTTAGTTTCTCGGACAAGTGCAAAAGCTTGTTTTCCATGATGGTGTATTTTAATTTAGCTCCTTACAAAGCTTTGTTGAAAAAGGAAATAGGTATCTCATTCCCTTCATCATCCTTCTACAATAATACAGAAGAAATTGTGTTCTTAGAGGAAAATGAAAAAATTTGGAACACTTTCTTATAATCTGGGCTAGCTAAAATAGGGGCATTCTTCAATGCTTCCTTGATCCCATCAAAATCTTGGACAACCTCATCTTCCCATTTGATAACCTGGTATTTCTTTAGCATGCTAGTGATAGGGATGGTTATTTCAGCAAAGTTTTAAATAAACCTCCTAATGAAATTGATCTTCCCAAAGAAATATTGGATACCCTTTTTTGACATGGGTATGGGAACTTTTCCAATGGCTTCTACTCTTTCAAGATCTATCATGACCCCTTCTTTAGATATTATATGCCCTATTAATTTTTCATTTTGAACACCAAAATGGAATTTCTTAGGATTTAATGAGATCCCATACTCTTTGCATCTTACCAACATCTTCTCCACATGGCTTAGGTGGTCACTTATCTTCCTGGAAAACATAGTTACATCATCTTGATACACAACAATAAAATCATTAATGTAGACTAAAAAAGAAATAGTCATGGATCTTTATAAAGTAGCCCCAACATTCATCAAACCAAATGGAGTTCTCACATATACATATGTTCCCCATGGGGTGGTGAAAGTAGTTTTAATCCTCTCTGATTTTTTCACCACTACTTGATTATATCCTGAGAAACCATCTAGAGTTGAGAGCAATTCAGATCCTGTGACCAGCTGCAACATGTTATCCATATTAGGAAATGGATAATTATCTTTGATTGAGGCCTTATTCAAATTTCTGAAATCCACACAAAGCCTTATATCTCCATTTTTCTTTCTTACTGGCACAAGATTGGCCACCCATGAAGAGTATCTTATGGGCTGTATTATTCCTCCATCCCTCAATTTTGTCAATTATTCTTGCATCTTAAGTGAGAGAAGAGGATTAATAGGCCTCTAATTTTTCCTAAATGGCTTAGTGTTAGGTTCCAAGGGTATTTCATGCTGGAACAAGTCCTCTCTATAAGCCTTCAATTCTGAATAAGACCATGCTAAGAAATCTTGATATTTTGTCAACAATTTCACACAGGATTACTTATTTTCTTTTCTTATATTGATCCCTAGCCACACCTTCCTAGGCTTCTCCTTGGTTCCCAAATTTTACTCCTCAACATCCCTTGAAATAGATTTATGCCTATGGACAACCCTATCTGCATTATGAAAATTAGATTCCAAAGCAACCAACCCCTAAGAACTATTTTGGGTTTTAATTGAATTATGTCTTTTCCAAATAGGGTTTATTTTCCATCACACACTGAGACCATTAGCTCCCAATCCATGCACTGATTTGTAAATTATCCTTCATTTTTTAAGAACCTTTGCACTTGGGCATCATCATCAAACACTTAACAATGTTTTACATTATTAGGAACTAAGGGTCTTGAGAACACTTCTACATCATAATTACAGTAAGGAGAAACAATAAAATTTTGAAACCAAGATGCCAGCACTACCAATTTATCATCTATAACATTTTGAGCCCTATCATGGTACAAGATATTAAAGGATTCAAACATCTCATTGAAGTCCCACATTGCATGTTTATACTGCTTCATTCTTTGGTTTTTTATTGCATATATTTTTATAACTTGCTTTACCACCAGCTCAGAATATCCTTAAACAATTATATATTTTATTCCAAACCTTCATGAAATTCTCAAGCCTAGGAGCAGTGCTTCATATTCTGTAATATTATTTGTGCATTCAAATTTTAGCTTGAAAGAGAAATTGAATGTCTCCTTGTTTGGGGATATAAGCACCACACCAGCCCCATTACCCATATTAGAGCATGCTCCATCAAACATCATAGTCCAAGGGCTCCAAATTTTTCCAAGAATGGAATATTTTTTATGTTATGGTCTTCAAAGTTTGCATATCCAACAAAATTATCAGCATCTACATCAACAAACAACACTTCATAGGAGGCATTGTTTGGGTCTTCAATCAAGTGTAACATTTTATTCTCTTCATATAATTTCACCAAATTTCCTTCCACATGTATAGTGGCATATGACATGTCCATTTTTACACTTCCTCCAACACTTGTATCCCATTTTATAGATAGCAACATACCCCATTTAGTAAGGAAATCAATAATGACCACATTCATAGTCAAGTATTTACCAGGATAAGATGCTAATTGCACTACTAAACCTTTTACATATCCTATCACTGGAACTTCTCTTGAATCCATAGCCTAGAATTTTCCAAAATTTGTTGTCACTTTGATTTCCAATTCATTCATAACTTCAAGAGGCATTACATTACATGAAGCTCTGAATCAAACATACAATTGTGGACAAGTCTATCTTTGATGATTAAAGTAGTAAAAAATGGATCCACATCAAGTTGAGATTCTACCAGAGAAGTGCCTAAATATATCTCAGGTGATTATCCCATACTTTCCATTTCTTTGGGCACTTCTAATTCTACAATAACAAGTGGAATATCTACATTATTAACCTCTTTACTTGTGGCCACCAAATCCTCCTTGATACCTAAGTATTCAAATGCTCTTCTTATGTGCTCAATGATTTTGAGCAACTCAAAGATTGGCATAGTAACCTTAATCTGACTCAAAATTCGATCCATATCACAAGGGGTATACTTAGGTAATACTACACTAGGAGGTATGGTTATTTATTTTTCTTGTGGTATGAGGTTTTTACAACTTGAGAAGAGGTAGGGGAATCAAATTTGTTAGCAATAACTAGGCCTTTGTTTGGTAAATATTTCTTGGGAACAACTTTGGGGATATTGGTGAGGAGAGGAGTTTTTGGTTTGGGTTATGGCCCTGGTCCTTTGACCATCCTATTTCTTAGATTATATTATTTTTCTTGGGCCACTACTGCATTCATTAGGAGCTTCCTATCCTCCTCGAAAGAATACCACCATCATATTTTTTTATCATTAATTCCCTTAAATATTTAAAGTCATGGTTAGGTAACTCAAAGGCATGAACCATATCAACATCAAGACTACTAGTAGAAGGGATAGAAGATACCCAGTGTATGAAATCCCAAAAACATTCCATAGTCCTGACACTCAGCAATTCAGTAGAAGTAGCTCCTTGTTGTGGATTATCAGAGCATTCCTTCATGCACACATCACCAAAGGTGGGATCATCACTAACTTATTCACTTTATTCATTGAGATCACATGGTGAATGTGGAAAAAATCACTTATCACACCACTCAATAACATGATCCTCCTCTACCATAGATACTCTAGCATTCAATAGATAAGGAACCAACTTGTTTTTCCCGTTTGTTTATTGCTTGTTTCTTGGCCCCATAGGTCCCTTTCCTCTATCATCCAATCTAAGATCACATCTAGGATGATTTATGAATCTATTTTTCCCTTGAGGTTGGTGTTGTCCTTGAGAGATTTGACCCATCCCTTTCTTGTTGCAGCAAGTTTATAAGAAATTTCTTTCACGACTCCTACTATAGTTTTAACCACCTCCTCTAGATTTACTCCTTTTCTTGTCTCGAGGATTTTTCAGTATAGATCAAATTGACACTCTCTCTCTCTTAGGAGGATTTCTAGCTTCCTCAATATCATTATTTATTTGAACAGCCATAGAAAAATATTTTCTTAGGGTTCTAGGGGTTTTATCCCTAAAACAATATGCTTATTTCTTGTCAAAGGCATTAGAATATTTTATTAGACATGATTCATCACATGCCCTCAAAATTATAGGCACCTTGGTTAAAGCCTTATTAAATATTTTGTTAAAATCCTAGACAAATTCATTAGGGTTCTTTTTTATGTTCTTAAATTTTGTGAGAAGGAACCTTAGATCAATTTTGTCACCATAATGATATTTAAATGAATTTTCCATCAATGTCCATGAATCAATACAGATATTTGGTAGTGACATATACCAATATCGGGCATCTTTTTCTATAGTATGCATAAAAAATTTACATATACATCTTCATACTCAATCTCAAAATCTTCCATGGTATTATAAAATATCTTGAGATATTGATCACCACTAATGGCATTATTACCCTAGAATTTAGGCAATATGTTCCTTAACTTATGTGGGAATGCATTAGGATATCCAACCATACCCCTGAAATCTATAGGATTGTACACATTCACAACAAAAGTAGGTCTAGGTGGAGGTTGAGCCATATTATTTTGAGGTGTTCTAACTAGAGGATTAAAATGGTGGGGAACTAGGGGTCTTTGAGGAAATAGAGTATGATATTAAAAGTAATGATCCTTTAATGATTATGTTTCACAAAATACTCTATTATTTCTAATCAATAAAGGAGAGAAATGAGGAATACCTAGATCACTTGAAAATGAAGGACCCTCCCATGTTGGAGTATACAAATTTGTGTAGGGACTGCTTGATCCAGAACCATCTGAATTGCTAGATCAATCTTCTACTAAAGGATGATCACTTTCAATAGTAGACACAATTGTTTATTCTTATATTTTATCACCCAAGGCTTTCCAGACTTGTTTCTTTGTTGGAGTTTTCCTTCGCAACTCTGGGAACAACCTTTTATTAGGTTATGTCTTGAAGAAGGAACTTCTTTCTTCCAACTTTACAGATATTGATGATAGATTACAATAATTGAAGTGCAAGGTACCGGTATTCAATAGAGTTTTTGAGAAATATGAAGTCATCACTAAGGTCTTGCACCTTATATGTGTAAATAACTGTAAACAACTTTCCAACTAAAACTTCACAATTAATTTCATCAAATCTTGAAAAATCTTGCTATCCTTTATTAATTTTTACCCCTAGAAAAGTCAAATTTAATCGAAATATTTTTAAACTAGGAAAATATCGAGCAAATGACTTTTGATTAAGATCATTTTTGCAAATTTTGAAAAAGGATCAATTCTAGATCATGTATTTTCATCTAAACACACTTCATAAATTTCCCGAGGTTGAGATATCTTCACATTTATGAAAATGTCCTCAGCAATGGCACCAGGAGAGTGTTGGTACCAAAATCTGCACCACCTTATGAGCTAAGCAACATTTACAATCTAATTTAGATGCTAAGAGACCAAAAAAATGAATATTTATTCATTTGTAGTGGGGGACATATCTAACATAATCTTTCGGACTTTACTTAGGAGAGATTGGATTGAACTAAAAAAGGGATGACCTTCCCTACTACTTTAGGTTTTGTCTTTAACTAGGGTGAGAGGACCCATTTTGTAACCTGTTATTATGAAGAAGTGGATAATATTGCAATCTCTAAGCTATTTCTTAGAAATATGAAGGATAGTCCTGAATAGACACGGTCAATGTAAGCATTATTTAACTCTCATGAGTTGTCACACTAAATAATGTAGATGTCTTTCAAAATAGGACCTCAGGTTACTCTAGACAATATGGATCTTTGCTTACTTCTGCATATTTATGGAAGGAAGGATAGAAATGGAAAAGTCCCTTGACAGATGTTTATAAGTAGGGAAAACATGGGTAATTCAAATGGATTTAACAGTTGTAGGTCATAATTTTTGTGTATGAATGGGAGATTAAAGTAGGATAAATTTGATTATACAAATCCCACAAGAAAACCTTACAAATGTTTTGAAATTTCCCCAAGGAAAGAAAAACACATCACACAACTAACAACAACCCTTTAACCAGAAGGTATGCACTCATGGAAGCCCAAGAGTACAAGATTTCACACAACCTTTGAGAACTTAAACACAAAATCTCATGTTAAACTATCAACAAAACATTAATAGATCCTATTAAACTACACTCAAGATACACACAAAAGCTTATGAAAATATTCTCAACTAAACAAATGCAACATGAATTTAAAATTGTTTATCACACTACAGAAATAAAGATCTATTTATGTTAGAATTGTAGTTGCCAAAATGCCACTAATAAAGACATGATATAGTGTAATTCAAAGGAACAATCAACATAATATTGCAACAAGGAAACAATTAGTGTATTCAAATTATTCTTCTTTAAGAAAAAAATAACATTGCTCAGGGAGATAACAAAGTTAATATCAAGAAATTCAAATTTCTCAGCAAGGGACCATAAAACCTATGGGGAAAATGCTTTTGAATGACTGTACACTCATAATCATCTTGAAATGAGAATTTTTGGACAAATTAAAATAACTCACTAGTCTCTTGGTTTGATTCAGGTTTCTCAACAAAGGTATATTCGGTTTTTCTCAGTTTTCTCTAAGAATTTAGAAAATTTTATCCCCCCTATATGAGAACATTCCTCTCGTATGTATACAAATTTATCTCCCTCTCACCTTTTTTCCCCCTAAAAACATTTATCTTCAAGAGAATATTCTTCCTTTTGGAATGCAATCATATCTACTTATTATTCACTTTGAAAATAATATGATTTCATGGTGCCATGTAGAGGGATTATAAATGATTTGTATTTTTATTCTCCCATAATGACTAGGATGCCATGTCACCTTTTTAGCATAATTTGTTTAATCATTTATTTATTTTAGGTAAGTTAAGGAACTTTCTGATGATTTTTTAGTGCCCCATATGGTTTGATTTGATGTTTAATCATTCTTACCTTTTGAGAATCTACCTCGAGACACACACACTTGTTAACATATCTTTCTGAGCTGAGTGTTTCCACATGGATCAAGTCACATCAGGCCAATCACTCACTTTTTGAATGATTTCAGTCTCTTTCAAGTTTATTTCCTTTGTGTGGGTATCATAAATAATCTCAGGAGTCACCTCACCATGATTTCACTTAGTTCAACTTATTATCTTGTATTTCCTATAAATTTACATTATTTCCATTACAAATTCACATATTTTCTCCTGAGTGCAAGAGCCTTGGTAAAAATTTATCTAGAATATGATGGGAACATCATTAGCATGTATCCCTGAAAAACATATCTTCTGAAGACTTACACTCGATCTTTGATTTATCAGCCCTAGATGAAGCATTCCTAAGAATGCTATTTGGGATTACAGATCATGAAGACTATCGTGGGACATTGACACCTTAGGATATTTGAGTTCCGTTGATATGAAGATTGATCAAGATCATTTTTTATGTTCTCCACCTTCCAAATGATGTATTTTCACGTATTCATGTTAGAGCACCACAAAAATCCTAAGGTGTTGAAATTGTTTTGGCTCAAGAGTAGACCTACTATGGAAGGTGCATCTAACAACATATGCCCTTTCATCTGTGATTAGGGATTCTCTATGAAGGATATTCCCTCATAATATTATGTGTTTGATGAAGGAATTTCAATATATATCATCCCTAATATCTTTCATATGATGAATGAATTTGTCACATTCCATAATTTATGTCTATTTATCGAAAGGGATAATTCGTAAATGAATGGTGAAGTAAGAGATAAATAGGATAAACTCATTTTTGTAGCTGTATATGCATCCACATATGTGTATGCATATCCCTGAAAAGTACTTGCACTTATACTTGTGTTTGCATACACATCCTTGCAACAATGTTTATTGTTTGGCATTTGTAATGTATTCTCGCATTTGCAAAAGTATCCTTATTCCTTTAATGTGTAATGCCCTTACTTTGCTTTGGTATGATGATGTGGTGCATAGTTTGATTTTTGGATGCTATAACTTTCCCTATGACTAGGTTTGCATCTATTTGGATTCGGTACTATAATTGTGCATTATTATAGCTTTGTACCATTCATAACATCCTAAGTAATTCACTAAATGGTTCAGAAAACAAAATGGAGAAAAAGGTTCTCCATGGTTGGTCATACTCCACTGAACATGGTTATTCACATGTACAATAGTACGATGAGAATTACAAAAAATATAAGCAAGAAATATATAACTGGTTATGGGGCTATAAGAACTATTTATATCTCGTGTTCTAAAGAATTCTAATCTAATTGCTACATAACCAATATACTCCTCATATTTCCTTGAGATATTAAATTGTGAAAGTAAGTATAACTTCATTCTACTTGTACATAGATGTGAATTTTATTATATTGTTAAATTTTCCCTCATCGACCCCGGTGGTGTTAAAATATTAAGTTATTAAAGGTTTTATCTTGCCATTATTTTGAATAGGCCTCATCTAAGTTTGGAGAAGACTTAGTGTGCTGAAACAAGTTTGAAGAGGCCATACATGGCATTCAACATATTTAATGGAAATTAATAATGGTGGGATAGTTTTAGGGAGAAGTAAATGCATGTGATGGGTTCATTGTGATGGGTAGTTATTGTTCTTGCAATCCACTACGTGTGTGCATGAAATCTTAAGTGTGGATATTTTAAGCCTTGAAAAGAGGGATTTTGACCCCTAGTCTAACTTGGAACTCTGCATGTGAGTGGAAGAGAAGCTATTTATTTTTATACAACCAATTTTTGGTCTTCTCTGCTATATTTAGATATGTGATTATGTTGGTTTGGGTGTTTCAAACTTGAGCGTAACTGAATGGAATAAAAAGGAATTTTTAGGGTTAATGAGTTCGTATGACAAATTGGAAGATTTGCAAGGAAGTTGCAAAAATATTAAGAAGTTCTAAAGAAGGAGCTAATTATTTGATGGGCATGATCTGTTACTTTCTTACCCTTATCATTTATTCCTTTATAATGTTTCTAAAATCACTATATCTATAAAGATAATGGGTATTTCAAAGACTATAGTGTTTACATCTTATTTTGAGGGTATGATCTTCTCGGTTGAAATAGGTGTTAATTGTGGAATACATATGAAATCTAGGTTTCCTTGTTGTTTCCTATAATTGAATCACACCATAAAATGTGCCATGAATTCATTATGTGATAACTTGAAGTGCTTTGAAGTTAGAATGATATATGTAATAGTTTGTGTTCTATAGTAATATCATTTCCTGATTTCTATTATTTTCTATTTTAAAGAATATTTTGTTAACTATTTGGTTTTACCCAGATACCTGAGATAGTGATGATATTGTGACATTACAATTTTCAAGAATGCATTGTAACTTTTAGGTTTAATGGAATTATCCTTGGCTTCTGGTTTGGGAAAAATTGTACTAGGTTTTCATGAACTTTATTTTACAAATATTCTTGTTCAAATTGGGTTTGTTATTATTAGAATCGGGGCATGAAAATAATTTGTTCTTCTACACCATGGGTTTATGGTAACCCTTCTCATGGGTATAAGCTATAATTTTCTTTAAAATTAGGCATCTTCATGGCATCTATTTTTCAAAGTTGTAATGGGTTTTGTTTACAAATACCCACTTAGGGTCAATTTTACTATAATTAATCCTTGTAGGAATCACCCAAATACCCATTTGGCTCTAGGAGTTTTAAGTATTGTAAATGACTATTCTAGTCATCTTAATGTATGTATGAAACTAATATCTCATTTATTTTGCTCTTAGAGAAGTTTGAGTTCGAATCCCTGCTCTATCCTTATTAAAATTTGCTTGTTTTTTTGAGACAAATCCGTGGCAATAAAGATTTTTATCAAGCTATTATTAGATTTACTGATATGGATGGAAGGAATAATCTAGGACCTTCTATCATGTAAACATCATTTCAGTTGAATGATATCATTCCACTTTGGTGAGAATAAATGAAATTGATTAGTAGTGGAGTCTTTGTTATGCTTACTCCTTGTCGTAACAAGTAAAAATTGTGCTTGTATCTTTAGAATTTTCTGAAAAGGAAGTTGGGTGATTGAATGATTATCAATATGAATAGTTTTTCATGAGTGATTATGGTGATCTCCTTTTGATTACGATAAACAACATTTACCTTAATATCTCAAACAAAATTTATACACTATCCTTGAATGACATTTCCATTGTGGTAAATATAAGACTACGCCTTGTCAATAGGACAATACTTACATTATTATAATATAAAATAAAATTGGGAATTCCATGAAAGACTGAATCTTGGTTATTGCCTTCTTTTTATTGATTGATAATTGTGTTGATGTTATGGATTTGAAATGATTACAAATGATTTATTGGATCTTATATGTTCCTTATTTTTTTAATATAAGGGATGTATTTCATATATGATCTGTTGAATATTTTTATATCTATGGAAACCTCCTCGGATAAAGAGTTACTATTGATAAGTAATGACGTGAATATAGTAGAATTTGTTACATGGTGTCATAATCCTTGGTTCTCCCAATTCATTGATTATGACATACCATTAACTATGTTGTATATAAATTTTGCATTACATTGAAATAAACATTAAAGGTAAATGACTAACATCTCATACCTATTTGTATCAAAGAGACCATGATTTCATCATGCGGGTTAAGTGGATCATCGAGCTAGTAAGAAAGAATTAGATGGATTGATTTGGGTTGGATGTACTATGTTCATTAATGAAAGTATTACAATCCTATATGTGGAAGACATAATTGGAACTTATGATTAGTTCAAGAAAAATGAAAATGAAGAGTTGGCTAAGAAGACTGCAATGATAAGTTGAATGAATCCCCATTTTATTATAACACCTTAGACTTCAATAGAGATTGGTTATTGATGTATTAAGAATGTATGAATGATTTAGTTATTTATGAACATGAATTTAATATAATGTCATGTTCTATATGACTAAGTATTTGAGATACTTTGTTGAATCAATAATGTATTATTGATAAAGTCTAAATCATTGAGATTTGTTAATATTATATGTAAGCGTAATGTATTTCCCATGAGTGTAATTTAAGTATAAATTCCTTTATATTTATGCATATGATATTGATTCGAAAATTTAAATAACTACTATGACTTTGATCTGTTTGGTAGTTACCAAAGAGCTTATTACAATCATATAAAGGGAACATGAATATGTATACGAAAGATTGTAAGCTATCATGTGATTATGTGATTGATTACGTAATGATGAATTGTTTAATTAATTACATTACTTTACAAGATACATTGATAGAAGAAAGAAATAAAAAATTAAGGAGTGTTCACTTGTAAACAACTCCATTGTTGTTTACCAAAATTAAGGACAATATATAACAAGAGAATATAGTACATTAATGAGGAAGTTAGAGTGATCAGAAATAAATGTTATGAACAAGATATGGAGTTTCTAAATAGAAGTTGTACCACACTTACTTAAGGACAAAAAGGGACTCTCTTGAATGATGTAAAGGCTATAGAACATTACGTGAACTACCATTTGATAGGTAGATTATGTAAAGATAGACTATTTCAATATATATTACTTACCAATTACAAATGTGGTAATGAGTAAAGTACCTAAATGTTATTCAGGAATGTTGTCTTAACCAGATCGGAACCGGTTGCTTGATGATAGAGTTGTTGTCATATTTAATAACATTAATGAGATGGTATTAATGAGGTGGAATAATTTCTTCCTCGATAAGAGAAAATAGTGCATTGATACAAAATAATATTGTTGTTATATGGCGAGAGAAAATATGATTACTTTCATAATAATAAGATGATACATATGTATGTATGTTAGACCCTAACTGACATAAAGGTGTAAGAGTACACCTGGATAACTTGATTTGGTAGAACATGTTAAGTGATATTAAAAAGGGATAATGAAAGTAATACAAGTATCATAATTACTGAGTAATTATGTAGCCTTGCATGATTACACACAAGGGTAAAGTACATCTTTGATAGTTGCTTATTCCATTGATAATGAGAGACCATCATTTTTATATATTGGAAATGAATCATTAATGTGTAATAAGAAAATCTTAGAACATGATTTAAGGTAGTGAGATAACGTATATCTGAAATTGATTAATAGAAAGGAATGTAAAGTACTTTAAGGGACTACATTTGAACCATTGAGATTCAATAGGGTAGGTCTCTAGGTATGAGACTTGTAGCTAGTTATAGCACCATGGTTGAATGCTAACCCATATGAATTAATTAGTAAATAAGGTGAGAAGATAAGTTACGAATGGTGAGAGTTCTGTCATGGGCATGAGCATGGCATACATGTCTCTAAACATTTACACAAAGTAGTGTAAGATGATGACGACACTTTCATGATTTCACCATGATCTAAGTTGTGAGATGCTAGATTGGAATTCCATTGTGTAACCCAGGTAAACACTTAGAGAGTATCACTTAATTATCATCTCTTGAAAAAGGAAATAACAAAGGATACATTTGATGTATTGGATCGTAAAGAGCATTAAGGGGGATCAAGTAGGATCTGTATACTCTCATACAGTTGTACATGGTCTACGATAGTTATTAGAAAATGGGATTTACATTAAGGTTTATGTTGGATTAAAATGTATGGGTATTTAAATCGTGAAGCATAAAGTACATAAAAGAATAAAAATTCCCTTGATGTGAAGTGAAAAAGTGGTTGTTACATTTTGGTTTCGTGAGTGTAGGTTGTATTTATTGGACTTATTGGGTCCTTAGTCTTAGTAAATTTTGATTATATAAACAAAATAAAAATTAATGAAGGATTTACTATGTACAACAAACTAGATCAAACTAAGCTATGGGTTCGAGGTGAGTAAGTTATATAATACTCTAACAATCCTTCATGACACACTAAACAACATAGATGTATGAAGTATTTGGTAAGTTTGAATCTAATCAGCTAAGATAAACAACTTATATTGAATGATAACAATTAGTAGAGGGTTGCTAGATTGAATGAATTGTCTTAATGACAAATTTGGAACTTAATTTCAAAATGAACCATATACCGACATTGATTAGATGGAGTAGATAGGAAAGATCTATTTGTAGAAATAGCATTAAAGTGAAATACCAAACGGGCTTGAAAAAACTCTGCACTAAATCAAACTATTTGTTTTAATGATCCTTCAATATCTAGAATCCTTGATCATTGTGATCTATGAATCTTGAAATTTAGATTCTCAATGTGATGTATGAAATTAATGATGATTTAAGCATAAAAAGGATTCTAGAGCCTTGAATGTGTTTCTAGGAGGAAATATTCAATGTGCCCTACTTGTGCAGTGAACAATGAATGCTTAGGGTAGTTAAAAGATTCAGGTCATGATCACCAACTCAAGGACATTATCTATTATGGATAGGAAAAGATAACCAATTTTATTATATTTTGATCATGCATTTTGCGTACCTTAATGAGAGATAAGAAATGGATCCGAGAGTAAAATTTGTACACTTAGGCTTAAGGTGGAGTTGAGACAATTTCACATAAAAACTTAACATATTTGAAGTATATCTAGTTTTATCTTCCATTCCTTGATGAACATGAGTTTTAGGTTGAAAATCATATGATCCAAGTGTGTGTGGTGCTTAGGCCTATAAATCAATAATGAGGAAGTAAAATGGAGAGTAGGTGGTAAATTGTTTGGGGAAAGGAATTTTTCTTTGGTATGGCTTGAAGAGCTTCAAATTTATAGACTAAGAGGTAATAGCTAGAATCTTCTTGTGGAAGGGTCTATGTGTGGAAGGATGCCTCGGTTGTCATGATCTTAGATAAATCAAGAGAAAGCCTTCATAAGTTAAGGCATGAATAGTTTATACCCTTTATTTATAATTTAACCTATTTATATTCTGATTATTGTGAGATATCATTAGTAATTTATCCCTTTGATCTTTTGGATATTGGTTGTGATTGGTACACTACGAAATAAGGTTGTATCCAGAATTTATTTAAGTGTATTTATTTTATGCCTTGATTAGAGTAGTTGATGTCTGCATATATTTATGAATATTTTTCGTATACATCTTGAAAGGATTTGACATGAGATCCCTACTCTAAATCTAGATATATATATATATATGTGCACGTGTGTATGTGTATTAATAAAAATAACCATAGATTCGAGAAAAAAAAGTTGTTATCTGTTATCATTTACCTAGTGTTCATAAGTTGTTTGTAAAATGGTAATCGATATGAGTAATATGATTTTACTTGGTATGATTCAATTTCATAAGATGGGTTGGGTACTCAACTAAAATCAATACCTTCTAGTGATTCTTGGAATCAAATGACCCTGGAGATTATATATATGGCTTACAAAAAAATAATGATTGGGTTTTGACTCGATTCTAGACTTAAATGAAAATGGAAAATCACGGGTATGCAATCTCTAGTGTTTTAACTATATTTTTTCAATCATGGGTGATGACATTGATAATTATTTATTGTTTTCAATTTGGGATCAACTACTTTCCATATGAATCCTGTAAAAATAATAACCTCACCATTATATAGGTAATCATTGTGATTATATGAATATAAGTACCTATTATAAGTTCTTCACCATGAGATTTGTCGTGAATATCAATTCCGATGGATTAAATGATTGAAAACAAAATAATTGATCCTCCTTTAAGTGATTGTTTGGAGGTGAAACTCTAGATGAAATAAATAACATTCTTTATTAGAGGATTCTGAAATATCTTAGGCATAGATAGGAATAAATCTTATGTAAACTTGCAACTTATTATTTATGTTTTCAAATGTGGATTTGTATCCACTAAGTTGTTTGTAAATGATTTCCTTACAATATCTAAACTAACGTTTCAGTCTTCTAAAAACATTCTTGATAACAAATCCTATAGTGTATAGAGTTACTTTGTTACTTTTTTTACTTCATAAGATTTAAGGTAAGAAAGTTTTCTCGGTCTTTTACAAACCTGCAGATCTTCTTGTTTGAGGACAGATAAATAGACTATAAGTACTCATTTGTGAGTCAAAGCTTGTTAAGAGTTCCTTAATAAACTTTGTTGATGGGTCATTATGATTGGGTAAGAAAATTAAAAATGTTCTTTGATCAAACTAGGATTTATGATTAAAATAAGTAATATGTGTCAAATCGCGGAAAAATGATATATGAAATATCTAACTTATAATTGAAAGAATGATTGATTGTGTTCTACTTATATATTAACACTATGAAATGTTGACCTTTTATAGGAAGAATTTTATAGGGAAGGTACATTTTAAATAATCTTAAGTTTTAGATGATCAAATACAAATGCGTGGTCGAGAAGTAGACACTTAGTCTCTTTGTGCTACTGATGTCTAATTATATTTAAGAACTCATACATTCATTATGAGGTGACTATTTGGCTAAGTAGGTATTATTTATCTAATGAAATAGCTAAGTATGACTTATATCATAATGAATGGTTGGTCTATACCTATTGCAATGGAAGGTTGAGGAAGTCTAGACTTATATGTGTGTGTGTGTGTGTGTGTGTTTGTGTGTGTGTGTGTGTGTGTGTGTGTGTGTGTGTGTGTGTGTGTGTGTGTGTGTGTGTGTGTGTGTGTGTGTGTGTGTGTGTGTGTGTGTGTGTGTGTGTGTGTGTGTGTGTGTGTGTGTGTGTAAGTATGGTCAAGTTTCAGTTATGGCCTTACTTGAATTTGGATCTTATTATGACTGAATGTAATATGAAGTAACTCAATATGATGGGTTGTATTAAATATTATACAAGATGATATGCTAAGTTATGAAGTATAATTTTCCTTAATTCTTATAAGTTATTACTATATATAACTTAGAGATATATGATGAAAAGGTATACACCTTGTTAAGGTATTAATGGACTAACAAGAAATATACTGATTTTAGAAGTTATGTTTACAAACTTCTATGGAATGGATATAATGTTACAATGATATAAGTATGGGATTATAAGGCTATAACATTATTATTCCAGTTTTGACTCTTCTTGAGTTGATGGTAATTAGTTATGATTGAATGGATTTAATGGTTATTCCCTATTATATAGTCCAAGGAACACATAGTAAGACTGTTGATAAATGGGAGTATGATTAGGGACTTCTTTTGTTAATAAAGGACATTTGTATGAGCTTGACATTTTATTGGAAGCTGCATTATAAATTCTATAATTTCTTGAGATGAGTAAAAACCTAATGTGTATTTGGAAAAACCAGTTGTAAAATGAGACATTTCTCGAAGCAACTCAAGCAAATAAATTTGCACAAGGAAAGGAACATTAAGAAAAAGACAATGTTTTCTTATATTAATTTTTCTTTATATAGCTGGATTTTGACTACCTAATGCATATGATGAATTGTAATGACAAAATTTATGTCCTATTCTTATTGTGTGATAGTTTTTTGCTGATTGTAAGGATGTTATAGCCAGATAAAATTAATTTCTAGATCTAAAAAAATTTGCAAATTTCTATGGAAAATGATGACTATTCTCCTTAGTTAAAGGGGTATAAAATTATTTTGAAATATTTGATTTCGATTAATATAGTGAAAATCATCAGGATGATGATTCATTAAGGAGGGAAGTATGTCACATTCTGTAATTTATGTCTATTTATTAGAAGGGATAAGTTGTAAATGATGGGTGTAGTACGAGTGCCATAGGATAAACTCTATTACGTAGTTGTATATGCATCCACACGTGTGTATACATATCCTGAAAAGGATTTGCACTTACACTTGTAGTTCCATACTGGATCCTCGTAATGCTGATTTTTTCTAGGCACTTGTAACCTAATCTACATTTGAAAAATTATCCTTATTCACTTTAATGTTTAATGCCCTTGCTTTACTAGTATGATGATGTAATGCATATTTTGATTGTTGGATGATATAAATTTTCCTATGACTAGGTTTGCATCTATTTGGGTTTGGTACTACTATTGTGCATTATTAAAGTTGTGTATCATTAAGAACATCCTAATTCAGTCACTAAAGGGATCGAAAAACAAAATGGAGCAATGTTCTCAAGGTTGGTCATACTACACTTGAACATGGTTCTTCACATGTATGACGATAAAATGAGAATCATAGGAAAAATATAATCAAGAAATATATAATTGGTTACGGGGCTACAAGAAATATTCATATATATGTTCTACATAAATTTAAGCGAATTTCTACATAACCACTATACTCCTCAAATTTCCTTGAACTATTAAATTATGAAAGTAACTTTGACTTCATTCTACTTGTATGTAGATGGAAATTTTATTATATTGGTAAATCTTCCCTCACCGACCCTGGTCGTGTTAAAATCTTAAGTTATTAAAGGTTTTATCTTGCCATTATTTTTAATAGGCCTCATCTAAGTTTGGAGTAAAATTAGTGGGTTGCGACAAGTTTAAAGAGGCCATATGTAGCATTTAGTGTATTTAATGGCATTTAATAATGGTGGGATGGTTTTGTGGAGAAGTAACTACATGCGATGGGTTCATTGTGATCGGTAGTTGTGCTTGAACTCCACTTTGTGTGCATGAAAGCTTAAGTGTGGATATTTTAAGCCATGAAAAGAGGGATTTTGACCCTTAGTCTAACATGGAACTATGCATGTGAGTGGTGGAGAAGCTATTTATTTTTATACGACTAATTATGGGTCTTCTCTTCTATATTTAGATCCACAATTATGGTGGTTTGGGTGTGTCTAAACTTGCAAGAACCTGAATGGAATAAAAAGAGATTTTCGAGGTTCATGAGTTATGTTCGACCTGTTGGAAGCTTTGTAAGGAAGTTGGAAAAATATTATGAAGTTTTGTGGAAGGAGATAATTATTTGACAGGAATGTTCTATTACTCTCTTATCCTTGTTGTTTATTCCTTTGTAATGTTTATAAAATCGCTATATATTTAAATACAATGGGTATTTCAAGACTATAGTGTTTACATCTTATTTTGAGGGTATGATCTTCTTGGTTTAAATAGGCGTTGATTGTGTAATACATACAAGATCCGGGTTTCCTTGTTATTTCCTATAATTTAATCACACCGAGAAAATGTGCCATGAAGTCATTATGTGATAGCTTGAAGTACTTTCGGAAGTTAGAATGATATCTGTAATAGTTTGTGTTCTGCAGTAAACCCATTTTCAAGTTTCTATTATTTTCTATTTTGAAGAATATTTTACTAACTATTGGGTTTTTCCCAGATGCCTGAGATAGTGATAATATTGTGGCATTACTATTTTCAATAATGCATAGTAACTTTCAAGTTTAATGGATTTATCCTTGGCTTCTAGTTTGGGAAAAACCGTTCGGGTTTTCATGAACTTTATTTTACAAATATTCTTGTTTGAATTGGGTTTTTGTTATTAAAATTGGGGCATGAAAATATTTTGTGATGTTATGCCATAGTTTTATGGTAGCCCTTCTCATTGGTTTTTTCTATTTATATTATGTTGAATACTTTATTAGATCGGGTTTCACCCGGATCTTTGGAGAATAACATTCTTACGGAAATGCAACCATTTATGAGTATAAGTTGTAATTTTCTTTAAAATTAGGAATTTTCTTGGCTTCTATTTTACGAAGCTACAATGGGTTTCATTTACAAAGACCCTCTTAGGGTCAATTTTACTATAATTAATCCTTGTAGGAATTACCCAAAACCCATTTGGATTTGGGCATTTTAGGTATTATAAACGATGTTTCTAGTTAGCTAGATGTATGTATAAAACTAATATCTCATTTGTTTTGCTCTTAGAGAAGTTTGAGTTCGAATCCTTGTTATATCCTTGTTAAACACTGCTTGTTTTTCTGAGACAAATATGTGGCATTAAAGATTTTTTATCAAGCTATTATTAGCTTTGCTTATACAGATGCGAGGAATAATCTAGGACCTTCTATCATGTATACATGATTTTAGTTGAATGATATCAGTCCACCTTTGGTGAGAATAAATGAAGGTGATTAGTAGTGGAGTCTATGTTATGCCTACTCCTTGTCATAACAAGTGAAAATTGTTTGCATGTCTTTGGAATTTTCTAGAAAGGAAGTTGGGTGATTTAATTATTATTGATATGCATATTTTTCATGAGTGATTATGGTAAACAATATTTACCTTAATATCTTCAAACATAATTTATATGCTATCCCAAAATGGAGTTTCTATTGTGGTAAATATATGACTACACCTTGTCAATAGGATAATATTTATATTATTATAAAATAAAATAAAATTGGGAATTCCATGCAAGATTGAATTTGGTCATTGCGTTCTTATTATTAATTGATAATCTGCGTTGAAGTTATGGATTTGAAATGATTATAAATGATTTATTGGCTCTTGTATGTTCCTTATTTTTTTAATATAAGGGATGTATTTCATATATGATTTGTTGAATCTTTTTATATCAATGGAAACCTCCTAGGATAAAGAATTCCTATTGATAAGTAATGATGTGAATATAGTAGAATAAGTTACATTAGTTTCATAATCCTTGGTTCTCTTGATTCATTGATTATGATGTATTATTGATTACGTTGTATATAAATTATGAATTACATGTAAATAAACATTAAAGGTAAGTGACTAACATTTCATGCCTGCTTGTATAAAACTAACCATGATTCCATCATGTAGGTTAAGAGGATCATCGAGATGGTAAGAAATAATTAGTTGGCTTGATTTGGGTTGGCTGTAATGTCTTCATTAATGAAAGGATTGCAATCTTATATGTGAAAGACATAATTTGAACTTATGATTAGTTTGGGAAAAATGAAAAAGAAGAGTTGGATAATAATAATGTAGTGATAAGTCGAATAAATCCCCATTTTCTATAATACCTTTGACTTCAATAGAGATTGGTTGTTGATGTATTAAGAATGGATGACTGATTTTGTTATTTATTAACACGAATGTAGTATAATGGTGTGTTCTATATGAATAAGTATTTGAGATACTTCTATTGTGGAATCAATAATATATTATTAACAAATTTTAAATCATTAAGATTTTTAATATTATATGTTTAACTATAATGTATTTTCCATGGGCGTAATACAAGTATAAATGCCTTTATATTTATGTGTATGATATTGATTTGAACATTGAAATAACTATTATGACGTTGATCTATTTGGCAGATACCAAAGAGCTTATTACAATAATATAAGGGAACATGAATATGTATATGAATGATTGTAAGTTATCATTTGATCATGTGATTTGTTACATAATGATGAATTGTTTAATTAATTACATTGCTTTGCAAGATACCGGATAGAAGAAAGAAATAAAAAATTAAGGAGTGTTTACTTGTAAACAATAACATTATTGTTTACAAAAATTAAGGACAATATATAACAAGATAATATAGTACATTATTGAGGAAGTTAGAGTGATCAAAAATAAATGTTATGAATAAGATATAGAATTTCTAAATAGAAGTTGTACCACACTTAAGGACAAAAAGGGACTCTCTTAAAGGATGTAAATCCTATAGAACATTAAGTGAACTACCATCCGATAGGTAGATAATGTGAAGATAGGATATTTCCAGTATCGGTTATTTACCAAGTACAAATATGGTAATGAGTAAAGTACCTTACTATTGTTCGAGAATGTTGTCTTACTAGATCGGAACCAATTGCTTGATGATAGAGTCGTTGTAATCTTTAATAACATTAATGAGATGATATTAATGAGGTGGAATACTTGGTTCCTCTATAACATAAAATAGTGAATTAATACAAAATAAGTTTGTTGGTATACTAGCAGAGAAAATATGATTACTTTCATAGTAATAAGATGATACATATGTATGTATGTTAGACCCGCATTGACATAAAGGTACAAGAGTACACTTGCATAACTTTGATTGAGAAAGAGAACATGTTAAGTGGTATTAAAAAGGGCTAATGAAAGTAATACAAGTATCATAATTATTGATTAATTATGTAACCTATCATGATTAAACACAAGGGTAAAGTATGTATTTGATAGTTTCTTATTCCCTTGATAACAAGAGACCATCGAGTTTCTGATTGGAAATGAATAATTAATGTATAACAATAAAATCATGGAACGAGATATAAGCAAGTGAGATAACTTATATTTGAAAATGATTAATAGAAAGGAACGTAAAGTAATTTAAGGGACTACATTCAACCCATTTAGATTCAATGGGCTAGGTCTCTAGGTACGAGACTCCTAGCTAATTATATTAGCATGGTTGAATGCTACCCCATATGACTGAATTAGTGAATAAGGTGAGACGAAAAAAGTTCCCAATGGTGAGTGTGTCGTCACAGGGACTGAGTATGGTATACATGTCTATAAAAATTGGTGCAAAGTAGTGTAAGATGTTGATTACACTATCGTGATTTCACCATGTTCTAAGTTGAGATGAGGATGGGAATTCCGTTGTAGAACCTAGGTAAACACTTAGAGAGTATCACTTAATTATTATCTCCTAAAAAAGGAAAGACCAAATGATACATTGGATGTATTGGATCATAAAGAGTATTGAGGGCATCGAATAGTATTTTTACTCTTAGACAATGTACATGATCTATGAAAATTATTAGAAATGGGATTTGCATTAAGGTTTATGTTGGATTAAAAATATATGGGTATTTAAACCGTGAATCGTAAAGTAAATAAATAAATTCCCTTGATGTGAAGTGACAAAAGTGGTTGTTATATAATACGTGAGCAACATGTTTCAATTCTGGAAAAGAAACCAATAGGGACTATGTCTTCATAGCCTCATGGGACATCACCAATCTTCATGAAGAAATGTAAGGGTGAGTCTAGTTCCAAACCTTCTACTCCATATAATCTAGAAATAGTGGTTGTTACACTTCCATATTTTGCATGGACTTCCAATCCATCTTCCACCTTCAAAGCATCAGGGAAGAAGGCTTTTCCTAAAGGTGGTCTAGATCTTTTTGGGTTCCTCTTATCGAGGAGATAAAACATTACTGAGTTTTATGGATGGTCATGTGGTAAGTATTGATGATCTTATGTCTTTGGGCATGTCTCATAATTTATTAGGGGACATTGTGTTTGTGCAAATGGTAATTGGAATAGAGGAATTTGTTCCTAGAAAGAATAGGATTTTGAAGAAACTTCCTCTTTGCAGAGAGGATTTTGTATCAGTAGAAGATTAGGTACTTTTTCTTAGTTTCTATCGGATATAATGTCAAGAATATATGTGAACTCTTTCCTGGTTGCGGGCTCTAATAGAACCCCATTATGCTTTTCTTTTTTCAAAATGAAAAAGATGTAAAATGTTATAATAAATTTCATGTTAAAATAGACATAAGATTCTATTAAAACGAAATGAAATCCTACTTGCATTGTTCAACAATACATACATGATAGGAAACCAAAATTTAAAATAATATGTAATCAGCATACAGTGAAAGTAACAATTGAAAAGATTTTTTTGGAAAAAACATGCCGAAGTTTGCTTATAATCCAACATGATCATCATCTTTCTCTTCATCATCTTCTTCCTACTTTGGTTGTTTGTCCTGTAAACATCAAATCTTTCGAATAATCATATCATTTCATCTTCATCGGAGTCCTGTATAGTGTTTGAATATCAAATTATGCCTATTCTTCACCCTCGCAAATTGGTCCATCTAGCGTTTATATTCTTTCATGTTCTTAGTAAAATTAGAAATCTTGTTTCTCTATAGTGATGAGCCTTTTGATAAACTCACAATAATAGTGTTCCTCCTTGATGTATTGGTAAAAATATTGGCTCGGGACATCAACCTCCAAGTCTCCATAAGTGGGTTTGCCTTTATCAAATATCAATTCTTCTAGTCTTCTATCTATAATTTCAATATCTCTTCCTATCCATTTTCTCTCTATATCCACCTTTTCTTTAACCTGGTTTATAACTTCCACCCTTATTTTAGCTAAATCCTCCATTACATATTGCATCCCTTTTTCTTTAGGTAACACTATTCCTTCCTTTTCAAGTGTTTTTTCATCAAGATGATTTATGATGTCAAACTTGGGGAGGATCCCCTCCCAATAGTATAATTCATTTTTGCATTGTTATTTTAAATCATTCACATCATTGAGCATATTAGTTAGCTTTGCATACTTTTTTGTTGCTTTGTCAATGAATTTTCTCCATTTCTAAGATAGATCCTCCACCCACTTATCCACTAATTAGGCTTTCTTACTTTCCCTTTCTACTTTTTCCAAAATTTCAGGAGTAAGAGTGTTGGCTAACTCATGACCTTCCTTTGAAGGCCCTACAAAATTTTGCAAGCATGAAGATAATTTTTTATCTATTTTTTCAATTTTTTTGTAACTATTTTATCTTCATCAACCTTGTTCAACAAACCTTCGACTGCCACCATAACCTATTGCTTTAGAATTTACCTAGAAGGTTTGCCGAATGGGATGTTCCTGATATCATAATTACTTGTTGTAATGTCATCCCTTGACTTGCCTTGGTGGGGGTTGTAATATCCAAGGTTATAAATCTAGATTGGTCTACCTGGGTCTTAGTGAGGGTTTTTTTCTATTGTTGTGCCCTTTTTAGGCTTTGGGAAAGCTATATCTATGATTAGTATGACCTTTTTTGGGATAAATTCCTCTTCTACCTCTTAAATCATTCCTCCTAACCAACTAGTTTTGAGATTATTTCCCACTTTTGCTTCTTGTAGTATAGGTGGGATACCTCGAAACAAACTTTCAATCATTTAGATGTTTTTTAGGATCTTGTACTAATGGTATTTCTTGTTGTACCTTTCCTACACTAATATTATTTCCAGTTGCTCATCTTTTGGACCCTAAGTTTGGGATTGGCTAATTGTTTCTTGGGTCATACTATCAGTTGTTGCCTTTCCCTTTTCTTTATCCTCATCTAGAGTAGCAGTCACTTTTGTAGTCTCTTTTGGGGTTTCCTTGGTTGGAATTTCCACCTTGGAAAATTCTTCCTTTTTTTGTATTATTTTCCTCCTTTAGAAGTTGATGTTTAGTAGATACATTTTCCTAAGTATGTATACTAATAACCCTTTGTTCCACCTAGTTCCTCTTCATGTTTTTCGTGGGTTGAAATCTAGTAATTGGTTTTTCATATTTATCATTTTTATGCATGTTTTTTTATCACTAATCTTCACTTTTTCAATATCCTCTTTTGTGGTTTCCATTACCATTCCTTAACAATGTTGGTATCCCTGAGGTGGCTCATTTCCCTTAATAATTACTACTTACTTTTGAGGGTACTCCTCAGTTGAAACAATGTTGTCCACAAGTACTCTAATTACAATTCCTTGAATTATTGATTCATCTATTCCTAAAATAGTTGAGCTTTCAATAGGAACCTCTTGCCTTTTTGGGTATTTTGTTTCAATAGTTAGTAACTAGGAAACTTCCTTCATTTTTCATCCAATTGAGGAACACTTGTACCTTCTACTATATATTTCTCAATTGACACATCAAAAGGTTTAGGTATAGGCACCTCCCCCAATACATCTGTGTCCATCACTTCAACTAGATTTATTATATGTTCATGTGGCTGACTAGAATGAGACAAATCCATACCTTCAAATTGTGTTACACATGATTCTTCTGGCCCCTTTTCTTTCACCAAAATACTACGTTGGTTAGATAATTGTGTACAGTGAGTCGGTTGTTCTTTAATAAAATCTACCACTATTCCCTTGGAAACAAGAATAAATTTGAAGACTCTAGTTGTACCAATGGATCCACTTGAAGTGTTCCTTGATCTTGTGATGGTGTTACTTGATGATCTAAGGAAGTAACTATTCTCTTTTGTTCCTTAGTTAGAGCAGGATGATTAATCACCTCAGTATCTCTTCTTTTGTGCTTCCTTACATGAGGGCTACCTCCCTCTACTAATCCACCCACATCTCTCTCCAAAGGCAATAATATTTTAACTCTATTTGTAGTTCCCTCATAACATTTTATTTCAGGGCCTCCCCTTCCTTTTGTACTTTGTACTAAAGGTACTTGGGTCCTTATCCGACAAAGACCCCCTCATCTTCTTGGTTAAACTAGATGCCCTTGTTAATATTGTTATAGGGATTTGTGGTTTAGTCACAATCATTCCTTTATATTGCATTGGTACTTAACAAGTGATAGGGGCATTCTACATGGACTTCAAAAGCATTTCCTCTATCTTTTTGCTTCAAAGCATACATAGAAGTCCTAGTTTCACTGACAACAGTAGTCCACTCATCAATGATTCCTATAGTGGGTATCTTCATGGGAAAATGAGGATCCTTTCCTCCTAATGGATCTATCTTATCTTCTCCTTATCTTAAAAGGGGAAGATATCCCTTTTAAATTCCCAAATCCCTAAACTCATTCAAGTACTTTTGTGTTTTGTATGGAAAAATCCATACCTTTTCCCTAAAAAAGTAAAATTCCATCTCATTACATTGGAAATTCTTTCATAAGGAATGTTTAACTCTTTCACATTCCATTCTATAGAATCCATTAGCCGACCTTGAATCTTGTGGTCATTATAGTATTGAATCTTTATTTTTGATCATCTACAATTCCCGAGGCACCACGAAATTTTGAAGTCAATAATCTGTCTAAGATTCATTCTTGAGAAGTATCTAAGTCTAACCTCTTCCTCATCTCTATAGTTCATCTAGTAATCTTCAAAGTGAGGTTCATGTTCAAATGAAATTCCCAAGGTAGTGCTAACAACCCATCTGATGTCATAATTGGACCTTGATTCAAATTTTTCCATGCCAAATATTTCCATATCCTCCTCCATTAATCTATCCTTTGTAATGGAGGGGCATGAGTATCTCCCAATATTGATGGGGAATTTAATATTTGTTTTATGTTTTCCTGCAATTAGTTTGTGTACTAGTGTTAATTTCCTTGAAAGCTCACACAAGGCCATCTTATCATCTAGGTAGTTTGCATGGCTTCCCATCGAATCCATTGGCTCTAATATAAGTGAAAAATCTATGTTGGATAAATAATAAACCATATTCCAATATTGCATTCTTATCCTCTTCAGATATTCTATATTGTTCCCACTCAGGTTTGAATAAACATATCACAGGTGCAAAAATGCATCATTTACTAATCTCACATTTCTTTTCCAATTACTCAAGTGTAACTGGGGATAAACATCATGGAATTTACATTCTTTGAAATGTTCCTATGGTGGGAGGCAAAGGAAACATTTATGAGCTACAATATTATATATTAGGTATGACATCATATAGAATTCAAGATCATCAGTGACACCCATGTTGATTTTTGCGGCCAATGTAAAAAGTTGTGCATGAATTGATTCAACTATGAGTGTCACCCAACAAATACTTCCCTTATTTTCCAAAATGACCTAGATGTATGGGCACATCCACTCTTTGAATTCATTAGTTGTGTCTAGTCTAGCCATTCTTCTTACTAACATAATTATGTCTTCTACTTCCTCCACAAACTGTGACCTAACCAATATTTTAGGGAGTCTAGTGGTAACATTTTTTCTGACAACAACCATTCAATATTCATGACCTTGGCATAGTACTTATTTTTGGTCTTGAAATCCCTAAGAGCTGATTCAATGCTTATGGTTACTGGTGTTACAATTTTTGGTAATCTTAGCATTTCCCTAAAGGCTTTGGGTGTTAGAGTTAGAAATTTGTCACCACTTCCATCCAAGACCTCCCTTTTTTGGATCATAATTCATAAAACAAATTCTCACTAGCTTAGGGTAATGTGCTGAGGGAGGGATAACAACGGCTAGGGAAATGTTACTGGCCTCAATTTCCATCATGAATTCACTTTTATTTGGATTACTTGAGCCTTTGCAAGAAATCATCCAAATCAATATTTACCAAATTGTGTATGTGATTTTGTCCAAATCACTGGTGATATTGGAGGTGACGTGAAATCTTGACTGTAGTGGATTCATTTTCTATACCCTAATTTCACCCTTTAATTTCTTGTAAATTGTAAGTAAAACAATAAAAACATGAACACAATATAATCTTTACCCATTTTTATGCAAGTGTCTCTCCCCTACTCCCATGATTTTGAATTATCTAGCTCAATATCGACACCTCTTAATCAACTTTTCTTTATTTTTTTGTGAATTATAGTATCTAGGGCACCCAAATCTTCATATGCAATGGTTATGATTCAAATTTTTGAAAAATTCTAAAATATATTCTTTGATTTGTGAAAAATGCATTAATGGAGGAATCCATAAATGCATTACATTCTAGCCATCCAACTTCCTTCCTTTGATTAAATATAGGTCGTTCATGTGGCTTGATCGGTACTTTACAGGATCGAGACTATTTTTACACATTTGCACTACATTTCAAATAAGTACAAGTTTACAAATTTGACCCAAACTCCCTCCTCTTGACTTTTGTTGAGAGGGTGACACATGTCTCAATCTTAAGAGTGATTGAGTCATGGGACTTATTTGAATTTTTAACCAATTTTTCAAATAGGTACATGATTTAAATATTGAACCGAACATCCACCTATAAACTTTGCCTATAAAAATGGAATGTGTCTTTTCACACAGAATTTGGTTCCGGAATAGAGTTGCTTCTATCCTTTCATTCTCTTGAGAAAAAGATAAGGGTTAGGGCTAGGAGGAATACCTGTTGAGTGTTGGGAAGGTGTGCGCGTACCATAGAGAGATCAGATCGATTGTGAAGAACTCCTTTTTGTCTAGGAAGGACTACCTGTAAGTAAGAATACAAGACCACCAGATCTTAGTTAGACAATAAGTGAGGGAACTACCTTAGGCCCAGGAAATATTAGACTTCCTTTCGAAGGTGGTCAGTTCCCCTTTTAATATGAATTAAAGCAAAATGATAACAAAGAACTACAAGATACTACTTACTAGTTCCTGATGAAGATACAGGTCCAAGGAATGTGGTGGCGACAGTAAGGCTTAGTTGGGATGATCCGGTATTGGAAAGTGAGATGATGAGGCTATCCTCAGTATTTGCCAATGCTTGGACGAGTGTGACAGTGATCCAGTTGCTCGATTCTGATCTTGGGCTTGATCCTCTCTCTCGTAACTTCTTCTACTTGTTTCACTTCTCTTTTTCCTGCCAAATGAATTCCGGATCCTTTCTTTTTGGTTGGGGGAGGTAATTAACAGGGAACCAATGGCGGTTACGTAACCGATGGTGGTCGAGTAGGAACCGATGTCTGTTAGGTCAAAGTGGCTATTTTTAGTAAAATAGCCATCTTTCCCTCCTTTTCTCCCGAGGGATCAGTTGTGGGCTTGGTCAAGTCATTATCAAGCTCGTTTTGGTGCGGGTGAGGGTAATGAGTCGGGGGTGTGGGTCGGACCAAGTCATAGGTCTTAATTAGGTGGTTTAGGGTTAGGGCTAGGTCATGGTGAGGTGGTGAGATGAGGTGGCATGGGGTTGGAGATGTGGATTTATTAATTATAAGGTAATTAATAAATCATTAGGTGTGTAAGGTTTAGGTGGTGAGGTAGGGTTAGGTTGTGGGATGAGATATGGGGTACAGGGCATCGTAAGACCCAAATTTGGTGTCTACAAAGTGTCCTCCATTGGGCTTCGGGGTTACATTTGTTTATTTACCATGTCAAGCCTTTTATGCAAAGGTGCACCGATAACCCATTTCCTGATCCAATCATATTTATACATGTATTCCTTTTCGAGAAGCATAACTTTATTTGTACTTTACAATTATAACTCGAATATTCCTTGGAATATTTCGTCGGAGTTTCGAGCTAGGCTTTCACTTTGTAGTTATCATGTGAATTATGTAATTTTACAAACATAACCCATCACAACTCCACCAATTATATCATGTCACATAGCTTGAGATGGTGGAGGAAAACATGTAATTTCTAGTGAAGATCTCAAAGACGATACATAGAGGAGATTTATATGGTTAAGCAAGATCAATCATCAAGTTTTTCATAGGCATAACTCAAGGAAAAAAATGGCTATCACATTCCTCAACCTGAAAAGAGGATTAACAACCTAAACATGGGATTTAATTTATATTAAACATGATTTCATTCTTTGAGCATACGTATTTTAACATTGAGGAACTAGTCAAGGAAACTTTTTGATGGTATACTTAGGAAAAAGGGCAAGATCAAAATGATAACTAACATACCAAGTTCAAATGATTTAGGGTTTGCGGCGGGAAGAAAAATTTAGCACAATCAAATAGAAACATAGAAAAATTAGGGGATAACAAGATGTTGCAAGATTAATGGACAAAGGTGGACATGTGTCACCATTATAGTACAAGGATAGTAGATGGGCTCCCATAGACCTGAAGTCCATAGAATGAACCGAGTTTCATAAGGATTGAGTGCGGGTAGTCGACCGGTCAAGGAACTATACATAGAAACATTTCTATGAAGCCAATGATGAATTATTCCTAGATAGAAGTAGTGATGTGAATGCCACACAATGTAACCAATGAAAGGAAAACACAAAATCAAGGGAACTTGATGCTACGAGATTGTAAAGGTGTGTGACACTTTCTCATTGTTTTATGCTTCACACTTTGACAAGACTAACATTTCCATTAGCATGGATCTTTCTCATTGGTGTATGATTCACATACCGATAAGGTTTTTAAAATAAAAGTGAATTGCGAAGTAATCATGGAGATTTATCATTTGTTCATTTTTCATGGTAACTAGTACAAGTAAGATAAAAGGATGACACCACAAAGAAGAGTGGAGATTTTTTATTGGCTCATATTTCATTGGAGCAAGTACAAGTAAAATAACTTGATTTGAGAAGGCGAAGGTGCATGACATTTTCCTATTGGTCCACATTTAATAATGGAACATACCTGCACACAAAGATCCATAAATAGAGAAAAGGTCAAGGAATCAAACACTTAGGAAAATTCAATTCTTGAACTGAATAAAATTCTATCATGTGTCACTCTCCTATTTATCCTGACATGCAAAAATTCAAATGGCCATAAAT
Source organism: Taxus wallichiana var. yunnanensis (assembly GCA_018340775.1). Lineage (NCBI taxonomy): Eukaryota > Viridiplantae > Streptophyta > Pinopsida > Cupressales > Taxaceae > Taxus > Taxus wallichiana. The sequence continues at coordinate 46,250,780 of CM031234.1, forward strand.
TTTTCTCCAGAGATCCAAATCACACAAAATATGTCTCGTTGGAAAGGTCTACTCAATCCCTTAAATTTTGTATCATTTGATTCATAAATTGATGGAATTTGATGTAAGAAAAAGAATAAAAAAAGATATAAGTGAATCTAGCGGTATCAATTAACAGTTTTCCGCATGTGGCAATGAAGGTATGGAATCAATCCCAAAATACTAACTTAAAATGAGATATTTTAAGCTAGACAAATGTATATTCCTACTTTTATTAAAGATATTTATTTATGAAAAAGGTGGTTATTCACTTCTTATTTTGGAGGGGAAATCGAATTGTAAGAATTCATTAAATTGTATAAATATGGGGGCATGTCCTCGTATCAAAATGGGGGTCATTTTTTCTATAAGGAGTTAGTTTTTCTATTCTCCAAATAGGAGTTATCTTTTCTATTCTCTAAACATGAGTTATTTTTATATTCTCTAAATAGGAGTTATTTTTTCTATTCTTCAAATAGGAATTGTTTTTTTAATAATGGCAAATAGTTTTTTGAAAGGGACTATACCCTTGAATACAAAAAAAGGCCTTTAAGCCGGAATAAGAGTGAGAAACATAGCAGGACTAACCAAGTCCAAGAGGAACAATGAAAATCAACGTAGCCCAGAAACAGCTACACAAGCGAGGCTTAACAGCAAAACAACAGCAAAAAAAAAAACAGTAACCCGACAACCAAGAAACAGTAAGAATAACAAAAGAGAGCAGTAGAAGCATGCAGGACTACTTTTTGGCTGCTTGATCAACACTGATCTTGACTTTTTTCCAAGCATGAAACATACCCAAAGCGGTCATGTGGGCAGCATCCGTCTTATCGAGCTCCTCGATGGTTCTTTTGCTCTCTTTTTCATTGCCCCAAAGTGCAGCCGGGATACCGCTGAGGTTGGAAACACTTTTGGCATGCCCCACGATGAACTCCTCAATGGCCCTAAAGGCGGCAATGTTGTAATCATGCCTAGTCTTAGCCTTCCCAAGGCGGGAGTCCAAGGAGGTCAGCTTTTTGTATATGTCTTCTTCAACGACTATTGTCAATGCTCCCTTCCCCCTCCATGCTTTTCTTACCTTTTTCTTAGCTAGATTTTTGACCTCATCCTTGACATTTTTATCTCAGCCTCTAAGGCCTCCGAGTCTCTTAGAAGGGTTATCCATCCGTGCTTCCCTGGACTCTGGCACTACTTATGTTCGGCAGTCACGTGCAATGTCAAGATCAAGAGGCTCTTTCCTGCTGCCAAGAGTCTCAAGGTTGAGTCTCCTAGAAGCCCTGGTGAGAGGTCATTTAGAGGAAGAGGCGAGGTGAGTGTCAGGAGGAGAAGAAGGAGGAATAGAAGGAGAAACATGTGCAGCTGGCATGGGGGTAGTAGCACCGGTGGCAGGGGCAGCAGCAGGGGCAGCAAGGGTAGCAGGGGAAGCAGGACTGGCAGCAGCAGAGCCCATCGGAGCCGGGCTAGGAGAGGAGGGAAGACCGGGGTACTTGAGAAGGCAGTGTTTGTGGATAAGCAAAATAAGCCCTTGATGCAAGGGAACCGCCCGGGTATGCTTCTGGAACTCCAAAATGGAGCGCTCAAGAGAGTTTAAAAGATAATGAGGGAAGCAAACCAATCTATTCCTATGGAAGTGATTAAAAAGATGAGATGCTTAGTGGGAAGAATAAACCTACCTTCCAAGAATATGAAACGAATCATCATGCGAGTGACTTCATCAAATGGTGATGGAATTGAGCTTACAAGTAGACCCGTTGTGCTTTGAAAACAAGCTTCTCATCTTCCTCCACAAATCTTCTTTCTTCAGTTTCTTTGATAACCCTTTTGTTGAAGAAGCGGTACCCATCCAGGCTGAGACCGGTCGCTTCAGCAATGAGCTCTTCATTGACAAGAATTTTTTGTCCCCCATAGTCGACAGTCCTCTCTTTCCACTCCTTAGCAAAGCATACTGAAATACTTTGATCATGCCCTTGCACTCTTTCAACAAAGTTTGGTGAAGCCGCCTATGCTGAGGATGTTCCAAAGCTCGGTGTTTTCCTTCCAATCAGGGTCCGCGCACGGCTCAATTTGATAGGGAGGTCCTCCCATCTTCTCAGTGGTGTGCAGGTTACAACAAATTCCAGAATGCCATTGGGCGTGAAGAACAGTTTGTTTCTTACTGTTGAAGAACGCACAAGACTGGGTACTGTAGCCGTTGGTCTTCTCACGAACGGCTGCGTAATTGCTTGAACCGAGCTGCGGGAAGTCGCGTGTGAAAACCCTTTCCCTATCAACAATCACTTTGTAATTATCATCGGTTTCGTGGATTTTGGCATCTAGATATCAGCGATCGTTGTACCCCCGCGTGCGTGATTTTCAAATCTGGATGACTCCACTTGAAATTTCTTAAATAGATCTTACTATTATTTGAAAAAGATATTATTTGCCTCGCCATATAGAAAAAAGAAGCACGTGTGAAAGAATAAATGATTTTGATTTTCCGCCAAAGATTAAGGCTTATCTCTGGAGATTGCTTGCTTGTGAAGATCCGCATGGATGTTGTTGTGAAGCTGATTAGGGATACTATCATTATCCCAGATAGTAAAATTAATATTAATGCCATAATTGGCCAGTGCATCCAAGATTGTTACCTTCCCTGTAGGTATGTATGATTCTGATACTATTGAAGGTGTGGCAAATGCTTATGGATTCAGAGATAAAATATTTAATACTCCAACTGGGAGATGAGGACTGATTGAGGAGCATAATGATATTAAGGGAGTCCCCTTCAACAATAAGGTTCTGAATGTTTTGAGCCCGTGCAACTCTCAAGCCCCAGAGCAGAGATAATGCTTCGCAAAATGATAGGTTTGAATTCCCATTTTACCAAAGATAAGTAGCAATCAAATTACCTTTGTGGTCCCGTATAGCTCCTCCTCCATTTGCTGTCCCGGGGTTTCCCTTAGAGGCGCCATCAAAGTTCAGCTTGTACCAATTAGAGTCAGGAGGATGCCATTTAATCAACGATCTATCTACACTATTCCCGGGGTTGCTCAATTTCCAATGTGCCAATTAGATAAAATGTGCTCTTCATTCTCAGGATAACACTTGTTCTTGGGAGGTTTAAATCTGGCCATGTTCTCTTTGATACCTTGAGAAATTTTGCTAATACTGATTTTAAAACTCTGCTTCTTATTTCTGAAAATTATATTATTTCTGTCCTTCCAAATCCTCCAGATTAAGTGTGGGATTGCTAATTTCCAGATTCTTTTGATAGCACAATGTCTGAATGGTGGGTTCCATTGATTCCATAGCTGATTAAGGTTCTTTGGCAACACCCAAAGAGCATCAAATTTAGAAAGAACAAAGCTCCAAATTCTATTGGCATAAGCACAATGTATGAACAGATGACTAATGTCTTCATAGTCATTCCTACAAAGGTGGCACCAATTAGGAATTATAAATCCTCTTCTCATCAAATTGTCAGTGGTGAGAATTCTACCTCTGATGGCCAGCCAAAGAAAAAAATTATTTTGGGGTTAACTCGAGGCATCCAGATCTTGTTCCAGTTAAAGTCGTGATTGGTTACTCTGAGAAAGAATGGTATAACCAGATTTGAGTGAGTATTTCCCATCTTGTGAATTGCTCCAAACCAGCTCATCCTTGGAATTCAGCTGACTTAAAGGGAAGAGGTCTAAAAGATCTGGAGGGAGGAAGTAGATTGTTTCAGCTCAATTCATTCCATAGAAAGTCTTTTCCAAGCCTTGTTGGTGCCATTTCCTTCGATATAGTCCTTGACTTTAGTTCCATACTTGCTTATAAGGCTGTCCTTAGCTGTCCCAAATCTCTCCAAGAGGTTGTCACTGAACCAGTTATCCTCCCAGAAGTTTATTTCACTTCCATCCCCCACTTTCCATTTGCTACCCTGTTTGATGAAGTTTCTACTCTTAACCAGATTATTCCAAAAAATGGAACCATTGGGTAGTTGATCTTCATGCAGATAGGAGTAGACAGCTTGTTGATTCAAGTATTTTGCTTTAATAACATCAATCCAGGGCTGTTTCTCAGATAGCAATCGCCAATGGCCCATCTTAGCGATGAGTGCCTCATTCATTTTCTCAATATTTTTATGCCCACCATCCCATAGATTTTGGGGTGCAGACCTTGTCCCAGGCCACTAGGTGAAATTTGAACTTCTCTTCCATACCTTGCCATAAATTTTTTTTCCGAATCCTTTCAATTTTCTCTCTGAAGGAAGAAGGAATTTTGAAAAGTGACATGATATAGATGGGCAGACTTTGGAGTGTACTTTTAATGAGAAGGCACTTAAAGACTAGAGAGAGTGGCCCCTTTCCAACCTGCCATCTTTTCGAAATCTCATCAACAAATCATCCCACACCATGTGACAGACTTTCTTAGTGCCAAGAGGGAGGCCTAAGTATGATCTTTGGAAGAGCACCATTCTGACCCGAGAATTTTAGCAATCTTGAATTGTCTTTCCTCGGGGTGTTAAAGAAAAAAATGGTACTTTTGTCTTAATTAATCTCTTGCCGTAAGCGAGATTCATATAATTGTAATAAAGCCTTAATAGCTTTAGCTTCCACAATCGAGGCCGGAAGAAGAAGGATTGTGTCATCGTAACTTGTTGATGAGAGACGACTTGGTTGAATGAAGCGGGTTTAGATCCATTTAAAAGGCCGTTCTCAACCGCTCTGCGCCAATTTTTCTACTAAGGTCACACTAAGAGAATGAAGAGTAAGGGGAGATGGGGTCTCCTTGTCTTAAACCTCTCTTGCTGGTGAAAAACCCACAGCTCCCCATTAACAACCATAGAGAACACTTCTGTAGATATACAAGACCTAACAATTTTTCTAAATTTTTCGTGAACCCAAATTTAGATAAAATCCTGTCAAGGAAGACCCAAGAAACCTTGTCAAAAGCTTTATTCATATCAAGCTTGAGGATCATATTGGCCTTTTTATTATTTTCCATGGAATGTATAGTTTCGTGCACCATAATCACTCCGTCTTGTATTATCCTGCCTTTAATAAAGCCACTCTGCTGCCTTGAGATGAGGTCATTCATTATGAGCTGCAGTCTAGTAGTGATGATTTTGGTGAAGATTCTATAGATAGCATTAGCAAGACTGATAGGTCTGAAGTCCTTGAAGTCTTTTGCATCCATTTTTTTAGGTGCCAGCACAATGTGCGTGTTGTTAAGCTATTTTAGAAGATTTCCTGTTCTATAGAATTCATTTACCGCTTTGAGAAGATCCTCCGAGCATATTTCCCAGAACTTCTGAAAAAAATTAATAGAGAACCCATCCGGTCCAGGAGCCTTGTCCCCCTCAAGAGAAAAGATAGCCTTTTGCAGTTCTTCAAGCGTGACAGCTTTAGTGATGTCTCTGAATTTCTGGTCCTCAATGTTATTCTGAGGGATGGCCTCCAGCATGAAGGAGATAGCTTCAGGGTTGCTGACGTTGTTCTCTTTAAGAAGATTCTTGTAAAATTCAAGTGCTTGTTTCTTGATGCTGTTTGGATCTTTAGTGTTGTTCCCATTGTTTTTAGAAACCTCAAGGATTCTGTTACTGGCTCTATGTTTTAGAGTAGTCATGTGAAAGAACTTTGTGTTCCTGTCTCCCTCTTTAAGCCAGATAGCTCTAGATTTAAGGCGCCAAAAAGACTCTTCCCTACTGCAGATCGTATGCAACTCAGAAAGAATATTCTTTTCATTTACTTCATCTTCAACCGATCTTCCCAAAGTATCCATTTTTAACTCCAGATCCTGAAGCTTCTGTTTTAACTCTTTCTTTTTTTCGAAAATATTTCCAAAAACCCTTTTGTTCCAGATTTTGACTTGCTTTTTGACATTTTTGAGTTTTTGAACTAATCTGAACTGAGCAGTGCCTTCCCCATTCCATTCCCACCATTCTTTTATCCTATCATAGATATCATCATGCTCCATCCACATTTTTTCAAATTTGAATGAGCTTTTTGCTGGTTTAGTCCAATTGAGAAAGCTTAAAGCAATCGGATTATGATCCGATCCAATTCTTGGAAGGGAAGATAGGTAAAAGTCTTGGCTTAGAATCCAGTTTGCTGAGATTAATGCCCTATCCAATCTCACCTGAATGAACTCCTTTCCCAGCCTTCTATTATTCCAAGTATACTTATTACCATGCAGATCCACATCAATGAGGTTTTGCTCAGCAATAAAGTCAGCAAAGTCCTCCATACCATTAGAGAAGGTGGGGGTTCCTCCAAACTTCTCACCTGGGTTTAGAGGGGAGTTGAAATCTCCCATAATGAGCCAGTTGGCAGAGCTATATTGGTTTCTAAAGATTTTAAGATCAGCCCATAGTTTTCTTCTACCACTAGCAGAATTAGGTGCATAAATATTAGACAAGATCCATTCACACTTTTTCTCAATAGTGACGAATTTAATTGCAAGATGATTAATATTAGCACTAAGAATCATACCAGTACAGTGTCTTCTATCCCAAAGGGTAGCCAATCCTCCGGAAGCTCCCTGAGAATCAACAGCCGCCATTTCAGAACTATCCCAAAAAAAAATTTAATATTAGCCATAGTCATTGCTTTCATTTTAGTTTCTTGAAGAATCAAAATATGGGGTTACTGGAATCTCGTAACTCCTTGATGGTTCTTTGCTTAGAGTTTCCATTTAGGCCTCTAATATTCCAGGATATAATCTTCATTTGGAATGGTTGGTAGTTGGAATTGCTTGCTGGTTCAGTTGTCGCTGAACCCCATCTGCAATATCCCTCTCTGTTTTCTTAGCTCTGAGAGTCTTTTTAGAGGGTCTTCCTCTTTTTGAGCTTCCTCCAAAATCAGCTACTCGTCTAGCAGAAGACCTGGTTGTTCTAGAAGAAGAGGTGTCCCAATTGTCAATTTCCTTTTTTTTATCACTATACAATGAATCTGGGATCCTTTCAAAACCTCTCATTCTTTTTTTCTTTTTTGAGATGACCAATGTGAACCCAGAGTCTGAATCTTCCATTTCCTTGGCAGGCGTGATTTCTCCTTCTTCATGTCCTTTATGCAGACTGTCCGGCAAGAGATCAGAAGCTGTTCTGGTGCTGCAGCAGACCGGCGAAGCCACTGTTGAAGGCATCGGATCTGCAATACCATTCTCTCCAGAAGAGAGAATCTCCAAAGGCTCAAATTCTGTCATAACTTCCTTGTTACCAGCTTCCTCCCTATTTAATGATTGAATTTCTTTCTCTTGTTCTAAAGCTCATCAGCAAATGATCGAAGTCGCTTGCAGTCTGCGTAAGACCGTGGAGCCACTGTTGTAATGCTGGGACAAGGCAGCGGATCCGCAATACCATTCTCTCCAGAAGAGAGAATCTCCAAAGGCTCAATCTCTGTCATATCTTCCTTGTTACAAGCTTCATCCCTAATTAATGACTGAAATTTTTTCTCTTCTGATCCAGAAGGGACTAAATTGTCCATCACTGAACCCTCATGCTCGTTAACTTCCATGGATACCTTAACAGAATCTTCTTTCACAGATGTTTCAAGAGGTAAATCCGAAGAAGCCTTCACCGAATTGTCCAGAACTTCTTTGTTGGGAGCTTCAGGCAAAGCTAAAGTTGCAGCTTTGGGGCGCCAGACAAGATGCTTCTTTATATGAGTTCTAAAACCTCCCTTTTTTTTCCCTTCTATTTATATGCAAATCCTTCTGACTGGGACCTTTGTCATCCATCTTCCTATCCTTGCTTGGGTCCAAGCTATCTTTGTTCAGATCTGAGCCTATCCCAGGCTGTTCAAAGTCCAGAGGGAGGGTCATTTTCTTGGAGCAGTTTTTGTCAGAGTGACCAATGATATGGCATAGTTTACATCTTAAGGTTTCAACTTCAATTTTTTGGGTCCAGGATCCAAATCGAGTTTTCAAGATTATGTGCTCCGGAATCTCCTGATCAATGGCTGAGAAAATGCAGAACCGAGCAAAAGCAAGCCTGGATCTGTTTCTTGTGGGTCCATCAAGCCCAATAGGTGCACCTAGGGATTTTGCAATATTTAGCAGTATTTCATCATCCCATAGATGCAATGGCAGCCCTGGAAGCCTACACCAGATTGGCATGGTGTTTATATTTTCAGTATTTGGATCAAAACCCGGATACCATTTTTTCAAAAAAAGACCCATATTTCCCAGCCACCAGGGGCCTCCCAGCAACACTGAATCTAAATCCTCTTGCTGGTTAAACTTAGCCAGGAAAAAACCCTTTGGCATAACAGTAATGTTTAGGGCACCCTTAGGTGAAATGTTTAGGGCACGAGAATTGTTTTGGTATTCTCGAGAGATATAATTGTGAATAGTGCATGTTTCCTTTGTGAAATGCATATGGATTTTGGTTTCCCAAACTTCTATGTCAAGGTGGTTGCAATGTACAACCATTGAAAAACATTGAGATAATTTTCTTTATGTTTCCCTATTAAGAAATTCAATATTTGAATGAAATATTTCGCTTCTGAGTTTAATTTTTGTGTTCTAGGTTCTATATGTCAAATTGTTAATTGATGAGTTATATTTTCTGCTACAGTCTTGTGTTTGTTGCTTCTCTTTGTAGTACACTAGATCAGTCCTCAATGGTTGTGCTTTGGTCATTAGTTCAATATTGTGTTGTGAGCATTTACTCTACAATATTGAAATTAATTATAAAATCCTTACTCTAACCATTTTTTTGAAGTGATTTTTATTAGCCTTTGAGTGTATCTTGGGTGTACTAGAGTAGAAGTAGTAAATAATTTATTAGAATACTTGCACAAGATTTTGTGTCAAGTATTTTAGAGATTGTGTTGAAACTTTGCATTTGTTGGCTATCAATGAATGCAAATATTTCTTTGTAGAAACTGTTACTACTTAATCTAGTTTTATGTACTTCTTAGAATAGCAAGTTGCTTTAGTAAGTGTTAAATGCTTTGATACAAGGAATCTCTCATCATATAAATCCCCCTTTGTGAAGTTAAAACTACCATAATTGATCCCACCCCCTCATATTAAATTCCATTTGTCCATTTCCTAATTTTTTTCTCTAAATATCACTGAAGGTTCTTTCTAGCCTTAATTCTATTATCAAGAGAATGCAAGAGAAACCAAACTTTTTGTCTATAGTAACATGTGTTTGGTATATTAAGCATATGTAACATATTTTGTGACAACTCATGAGAGTGAGTGTTGTATTCATGGTCATGCTTATCCCAAATTGATCCATCATTGAAAAATATCAAGAGGAACAAATAATTTATCTCCCCTCTTGCATTCAAGTTACACTATGGGTCCTCTCACCCTGGTTCAAGGTAGGACCAAAAGTAGTAGGGTAGGTCCATCCCCTTTGTATGTTCCCCTCAATCACCTCAAAGCTTGATCCTAAGGAAGTGTTAGACCCCTCCCCTGCTATAAAACAATATATTACGGTTTACAACCATCCAAACATCCCCCTTCATAAGAGAATGTTTTAGGACACCAGGGGTGTATAATTGAACAACAACATGCTTATGGATCCGTTGATAAGGACATAATTTATCTCTTTAGATCATATTCTAAGTTTAAATTTTTCAAGATGTATGAATTTGTAGTATTCCTACATATTGGGTAGGCTCATCAACACACTTTTGGCACCATTGTCGGGGATTTCTTGATATGTGTTGATAGTTATTTTGGATTTCGTGAGGGTAAATTCCCATCAACACACTTCTAGTGCCATTTCTAGGGACGAAGATAGTCTAAGTTTACTTTTGTGACCATTTTTGGGGTCATTGAAGCATATGTTTATATAAGATTTATCTCATTGGATCAGATTTTGAGTTAAATTTTCTCAAGTTCTATGAATTCTATTTTTTTACATATTGGGTAGGCCCATCAATACGCTTTTGGCATCATTGCCAAGGACTTATTTAATATGAGAAAGGTTAAAAAAACATACCTTTGCAGATTTTTTTAAGATTAAGAAAATATAGACCATCTCGTAAAGTATTGTCCAATATTTTATCATTATAAATAGGCTTTCCATAAAACCTCGTACTTATTCCGAGTTTACTAGAAGTTAAAAACTAGAAAAGTTTAAAGATTCATAAAGATAAGAAAATCTTAACCTTCCAGTTTGTGAATCTTGTACTTTCAAGAATATTTTTAGTTAATCTATACATCTATGGTGCACAGCCTTAATGGAGGCTCTACATTTCAAATAAAATTTGGGTATACCTGTGTAAATATTTTACACCTTACTAATTAACACTCCCCTTTGCAAAGATGGAAGGAAAAAATATTTGTTTTCAAATATTATCCCAACAGAAGATTACTCCCAAAGCTTGAGAATACACAATTAAGAAGGAATAAGATATGGAAACCAATGAGTGGTGAAAAGACAGAAGAAAATATTGTTCAACTCGGTGAATTTTATCACTTTGGTGGAGGATTACTCTATCAGATCTAACAGCTCTAATCTATGTAATCCTAAAGCATATTTAAATTTTTTGTTTCAAGAAGGTTTAACATCTGTAAATAACAAAGAGAACTCTAATTCCCCACCATTTTAACCCTTATTTTGAGACACCTCCACCAAATAATATGGAACAACCTCCACCAAGGGATTCTTTTATAGTCACCACTTATATACCAATAAGGTTCATTGGAATGGTGGGATATCCTAATGAAGTACCAAATGAAATTAGAATTAAGTTTCCTAGATTTCAAGGGATTAATTCTATAAGTGGGGACCATCATCTTAGATTTTTTAAAAATTTATGGATGACTATGAAGTATAACATGAACATGTTTATCTTAAATTATTCTTACATACATCAGAAGAATATGTAAGGGAATGGTAAAATTTGTTTCCTATAAATTAAATTGATTCTTGGGTAGAAATGAAGAATGCATTCAGACTCCAATATTGTGATAAGATTGACCCTAGGTTTATTTTATCAAAGTTTCAAAATATTAAAAATATTCATAGTGATTATGTGCAATACTTTAATAATAGGTTCAATAAAAATGTGAATAGATTTCTTGTTAATATAAGGACTAATGATGATTCTTTCTGATTAAATATTCATATGCCTTTGATAAGAAAGAAACTTATTATCTAAGGGACAAAAATCCTATAACTCTAAGGAAGGATTTCTCTATGGCTGTCCAAATTGAGAACAATATTAAATAAAATAAAAAGCCTCCAAAGAGGGAACATGTCAAGTTGTTTAATACAAAGAAGCCATGGGAAAGTAAGTCGATGGACTAAGAATAAGTGGTTAAAAATTTGGATAGAGTAGTCAAAGAGATATCATATAAGATTTCCAGAGAAGATAAAATATTGGTTTCAAATCCTCAAGATAAGCACTAGGCACAAGGAACACATATATTTGGGAATCAGCCCAAATGAATTCATTGATCTCAAGATAGAGGAAAGGACCTATGGGTTTAGGAAATAAGCAACAAGCTTTCAGAGATAATAAAATAGTCCCAGACCCATTGATAATAAGAGTATCAATGGTAGATGAAGACCACATCATTGAATGGTGTGATGAATTTTTGTTGCCACATCCACCTTTTGATAATCTTGTTGGATATGATGATGTTATTGATGAAGCTAGTTTTGGTGACATATATATGATGGAGTATTCAAAAGCATAAATTTAAGGATCCACTTCAATTGATATATTGTATGTTAAAGCGATAGCGGGATTTTGATCTCACACATATCATGTATCCCCCTCCCTTCTATGTTTAATGCTAATATAGATATGGCTCAATAATTTGAGCTTCCAAATAATGAATTTGAGTATTTAAGGTATTTAATGATTAAAAAGAATGTTGGTGGAATTCTCTCTTAAGAGGATAGGAAAATATTAATGAATGTTGTTGTTTCTCAAGAAAAGGAGTATAACCTTTGGAACAGATAAGTTAAAATACCCGTCCCTACTCCTAAACCAAAATATCTCCTCCTAGCTAACATCCCCAAATATGCTCCTAAGAAAAATATGCCTGACAAAGGTACATTTATCTCTTCAAATCCAAGCACTCATGCTTCTACCCAAGCAGTAAAGGATGTTATCCCATCAGAAAAAACACTCACTCTTGCCCCTAATACAATCTTTCCCAAGTAATATATATGTGATATGGCTCGAATTCTAATTCAAATAAAGATAAATGTCCCAATTTTGGAATTACTTAGAATTCTAGAACATAGAAAAAGAGTATTTAAATACTTGGGGATGAAGGATGATATGGTTATCCAAGAAAGGGGTACAACTACTGTAGTAACTCCCCTATCATTGTTACTGAAGTTGAGATAGATGAAGTCCCAAAGAACATGGAAGAACCCCAAAAGTATTTTTAGGCACATCCCTGATTGAATCACAATTAGATGTTGATCCCTTTTTACTACTTTGATTGTCAATAGGGAAACTTCTTCACAATTGTATGTTTGATTCATAATATTTATGTAACATCATGCTTTTGGAGGTGATGAATGAATTGGACATAAAGATAATAACAACATTTGGAAATTTTTATGCTATGGATTCAAGAGAAGTATCTATTGTTGGATATGTCATAGATTTAGTGGTACAATTTTTCCCTATCCTAGCAAGTAATTTACCATGAATATGGTTATAGTTGATTGCCCTGCTAAATGGGGCATGTTATTATCAAGACAATGGGCTACTAATATGGGAGGAAGTGTTCATATAGACATGTCCTATACCTCTATACCATTGGAAGGGAAACTATTCAAATTGCATGGAGAAAATAAAATGCTCCATCTTATTGAGGATCCCATGAATGCCTCTTATGAGGTATTGTTTGTTGATACAGATTTGGGTAACTTCATAGGCTGTGCATATTCTGAAGATAATTATATGGATACTAATGCACACCTTGAAGATGTCAATGTCCCCTAGACCATGACTTTTGATGGAGCATTTTCCAATGTTGGAAATGGAGTTGGAGTGGTTCTAACTTCTCCAAATCAAGGTTCTTTTAACTTCTCTTTCAAATTAAAATTTGAATGTAATACCACATTTTTGAATATGAGGAATTTCTCCTTGGTTTAATAGTTACATGGAAGCATGGGATTAAGAAAATATTGTCAAAAGAGATTCTAAATTATTTGTAAAGAAAGTCAAGAAATTATATGCAGCTAAAAACCAGAGGATGAGACAATATAAGAATGCAATTTTGGATCTCATAGAATTTTTTTATTCCTTCAATATCCTTTATCATGAAAGATTTCATGATGTAGCAGCTGAAATTTTTATTGTCTTAGCATCTCATTATGATAATAATATAGTATCCCCTTATTGCAATTATGAAGTAGAAGTGCTAGTCATACCTATTGTTCCTAACAACATTTAGCATTGGCAAGTTTTTGAGGATGATGATCAAATTCAAAGATTATTAAACTATAAAGTTGAGTTTAAAAATCAGCTCATTGAATTAGAGCCCATGGTGGTGTTATGTGAAGAAAAGGAGACCCTCTTTTGAAATAATATAATTTAATTGAGAAAAAATACTATTCCTAGAGGACTTGTCAGCTTGGAATCAAATTTTGATAGTGTAGACCCAATTATGAACAAGATTATCCATGCACTTAGGGATGTTGAAGAATGTAACTTAGGAACTTCTCAAATCCTAATAAATGTTTTTTTGGGATTTATTATGAATAAAGAACAAAATAAATATATACCTAGTTGCCAAAAAAAATATAGGATTGCACTGGCATGATATTATAAAGAGTTGAAATCTTACGGAGAAGACATCAAGATTGGAGAACATAATTTATTTTTGAAATACTTGGAAGGACATTTTCTTGAGTTTCCTATCAATGACAAGAATCTCAAACACTTCTTGGACTAATCCAAGTGATCAAGTATGATCATTGTACAATATATAGTTATTTTGGTGCTCAATCTAGGCCCTTGAATTGAGTTGCTCTCTTTCCTAGACTCTTTGTAAGATGTAATTATTTTGTGTGCTTTGTATTGTTCCCCTTTCTTCAAATTTTAGTATGAGTAAATGATAATTATCAATTTATAATAAAAATTTTCAAAATAAAAGTAAAGGATTTGGAAGAAATATTGGAGGACTGAAATTAAATGAAATGAAATATTTTAATGACTCCCATGAGACTGAAGATTCTATGAGACAAAAATATGATATTTTAAGATGAATTTAGCCTCCTTCCAATATTAGATCTTCTATTGTGAATCTTGAGAAAAAAACATGCTATCATTTCAACCCTTGTTTCTTTGATCTGGTACCATAACAATTCTTTTGGGACTGGTTAATAAACTGGTTGATCAAATTATAAAAGCTTTAGACTTTTCAAAGTGATTAGGATATGTTTACATATTTCACAAAGGTAAAAAATACAATCAACACCGAATGAAAATTTTAAAATGGACTTAGTCGTTTAAAAAAGCCTAAGACATTCAAATGGCCATCAAATATTTACATCACCCAAAAATTCAAATGCCTACGAATTAGAGGAAAATGGTGATATTTTTTTCCTCTCTAAAGCCATTCAGGTTTCATGGACTTCAAGTCTACGAAAAGTACCAATTTCATATGATTTCGGGTCCGCGACGGGGAAGACAAAGTCAACGTAGTCAAAGAGAAACGTGGAAAAGTTAGGGATATCAAAATGGTGCAAGATCAATGAATGACGGTGGGCACATGTCACCATTATAGTGTCAAGAGAGCATATGGGCTCCCGTGGACCTCAATTCCACTAAATGAACCAAGTTTCATAAGGCTTTGGGTCCAAGTTAGTTTGATTGGTAAGGACACTATACGTGGAAACATTTTTATGAATATAGTGATGAATTCTTCTCGGATAGAAGTCGCGATGTGAAGGACCAACCCTAGAACCAATGAAAGGAAAACAAAAAGAAAGAGAACTTGACACTATGAGATCATAAATGTACGTGGAGATTTCTGATTGGTTTATGGTTCACACTCTGACAAGACCGACATTGTCAATAACATAGACCTTGCTCATTGGTCTATTATTCACATTCTAATAAGGTTTTTAAAATAAAATTACATTTTGAAGTAAGCATGGATATTTCTCATTTTCTCATATTTCACGGTAACTAGTAAAACTAAGAGAAAAGGATGACATGGAAAAGAAGTATGGAGTTTTTTCATTGGCTCATATTTTGTGAGGGCAAGTACAAGTAAAATAATAGTTCGAGAATGTGAAGGTGTGTGGAATTTTCTTATTGGATCACATTTCATAATGGAAGATAATACATGCAAAGTCACATAAACATAGAAAAGTTCAAGGAATCATACTCGTAGGAAAAGCTAATTCCAAATCCAATCAAATGGTACCACATTTCACTCTCTTGTACATCCTTACATGCAAAAATTCAAATGGCCATAACTTTCGTTTCAGAGCTCCAAATCACACAAAATATGTCTTTTTGGAAAGGTATCCTCAAGCCCTTCAAGTTGAAACAATTTTTTCAGAAATTGATGGTGTTTAATGGGAGAAAAAGAACAAAAAATGATACAAGCACATCTAGAATTAGTAACTAAATTTTTGCACATGAAATCAATGAATGCATGAAATCAATCCCAAAATACTAATTGAAAATTAGATAATTTAAGTTAGAAAAATTTACATTCCCACTTTGGTTAATTTTATTTATTTATGAACAAGGTGTTGATTCACTTGTTATTTTGGAGGGAAAATCGAATTGTAAGAATTCATTAAACTATATAAATATGGGGGCCTGTCCTCATATTAAAAGGGGGTCATTTTTCTATAAGGAGTTAGTTTTCTATTCTCCAAATAGGAGTTATTTTTTCTATTTTCCAAATAGGAGTTATTTTTATATTCTCTAAATAGGAGTTAGTTTTCATATTCTCCAAATAGGAGTTATTTTTCATATTCTCCAAATAGGTGTTAGTTTTGGTATTTTGATCAAAGGGGTTAACTTTTTCTATTTCTTAAAATTTTGAGAGTTTTAATTGTGAATGGTGCATTTTTATTTTGTCATATGCATATGGATTTCGGTTTACAAAAATTTGTGTCAAGGTGGTTATAATGTACAACCATTGAAAAACATTCATAGAATTTTCTTTATGTTCCCTTCTTAATAAATCAAAGATCTAAATTAAATATGTTTTCTTCTGATTTTAATTTGTGTGTTCTATGTTTTGTATGCTAAACGGTTGATTCATGATTTATACTTTCTTCTATAGTCTTGTGTATGGTGGTTCTTTGTGTAGTACAATAGATCAGTCATCAATGGTTGTGATTGGGTCATTGCTTCAATATTTTGTTGTGATAACTTACTCTAAAATATTGGAATTAGTTGTAAAATTGTTACTCAAACCAAACCATTTTTTGAAGTGATTTTTGTTAACCTTTGAGTATATCTTGGGCATACTAGAGGATAAGTAGCAAATACTTTATAAAAATTCTTGCATGAGATTTTGTATCAAGTATTTCATGATTGTGTTAAACGTTTCATTTTTTGGCTATCAATGAATGCAAATATTTCTTTGTAGAAATTGTCACTATCAATTCATTTTTCTATGTGTCCCATAATAACATGCTACTTTAGTAAGTGTTGGTGTCGAATCACAAGCACCCACGGGACTCTGCAACTCGATGGGTGAGAATCTCAAAGTGCGATTGCACAACATGGAGCTTTTCCCAAGTGTGGGACCTTGCGAAATCGGAAAAGCTCTCTCCGAGATGAAGGCCGGCTCCTATTCCTCCTGTTCGGATGCACCAATAAACGCGAGAGTCTACTAAAACCTAATCTAACTACCAAGGAGACAGGGAGAGAGAAATGCATAAAAACAAACCTAAGCTAAGGAGGTGATGCACCGAGGAATGAAGAACATACGTTTTGCCAATTAAACACAGACCACAGAAATGCAATGCAAAATCATGCACAGATAAACATATTCATAGTGAAAGATCAGGAGGATGCAAAATGAAACACATAGAGGGTTGAGAAACATCCACAGTCATGCATTTATTTGCTCTGAAGGTTGATACAATACACTGCAAAAAATGCCCAGAGGCAAAGGTGCATTACAGTTTCAGATGGGAGGTTTGAGCTCCACAACTCTACCTGCCAAAGAGAAGAAGGGAGGGGCCAAAACAAGAATGTCCAACCTTTAGAAAGAAGCCCCTCCTTACAATTTATAGGAAGAATGAGAGAGAGAAGAGAGAGAAAGTCCAAATCTACCCCAACCACCTCAGGTTGTATTTAATTCATCTCATTATGGTGGTAGGTGAGGACCATATCAAACCCCAAAAGTGGAAAACTATATTTTGCATTTTCAAGAACTTGTTCCCACCCAATTAAAGATATCTAGTCGTAGTTAGGTAGAGGACGCCGTAGGATTTCCGAAAAGTCCAACCTTGTGTGAATCGGAGCTCCAGGTCAAAAGTTATGGCCATCTCGAATATCGGGTCGAGTGCGCTTCTGTGCCGGCGCTCGAGAATGTTGCGCCTCCGAAGGTGCGCCTTGGCGCATCCATATGCATGTTGACAATCCTTTTCATGCGCCAAAGGTGCAAAATATTTTGTGTCGACAACCCTTTTGTGCGCCAAAGGCACAAATATGTTTGTGTCGACAACCCTTTTCGTGCGCCAAAGGCGCAAATATGTTTGTGTCGATGACCCTTTTTGTGCGCCAAAGGCGCATTCATTTACATGTCAACACTCTTTTCTGTGCGCCAAAGGCACAAATATGTTTGTGTCGACACATGTTTACGTGAGCCACTTTACCTGCACCAAGGGCGCAACTTTTTCCGTGTCAACATTCCTTTCTATGCGCCAAGGGCGCGTCTATTTTTATGTTGACATCTTCTTCTGTGCGCCAAGGGCACATTTACATTTGTGTCGACATCCTCTTATGCGTGCCAAGGTGCAACTTTTTCCACTGTTGACACTCATTGTTATGCGCCATTTCCGTGCGCCTTGGTCATGTTAGGCATTTGAGCTTCTTTGATTATCCATTCTCCTGCTTGTCTATATCTACCCGGGGGGAAGATATATACAACAATTTGGTGACTCAACGGCAACTTGATCTCTGATCCCGAGCCTGAAACCGCAACTCCTTCTCCGACAGCACTTTGAACTGTAGAAACAACCTGAGAGCAACGAAACCTGTGCCAAAGCACTTAGGGAAACTGAAACCTAACTACAACAAGACAATGTGCAAATGCACTTAGAGGAATTGAAATCTAAGCTAATATTTACAAGGGTAGAAATTTTCTCTTTTCAGTAGCAATGTTTAAGATAGATTCCGTTGACCGGAATCGAAAGTTCTTCTCCGTCCAATGTAGATAATTGGAAGGCATTGCTACTCTTGCACCCCGTGACCATGTAGGGGCCACTCCAAATGGCGTCAAACTTGGAATGCTTTCCTGGTCTTGCCCGATCTGCATCCCATTTTAGAACTAGATCCCCTTCCTGGAAGGTCCTTGCTCTTGCCTTCTTATCAAACCATCTTTTTACTAAGGCCTGATCCTTTTCGATCGTCTGAACTGCATGTTCTCTAATTTCTTCCAATTCCATCAACTCTGCATACCTAGCCTCCATTGGTTCGAACTCAGCTAACTCCAACTGCCTCATGAACTCCAATGCAGGCAGTTCTAATGATATGGGCAATACTGCCTCCTTCCCATAGACCAGCTTGTAGGGAGAATTCCCTGTAGACCTCTTTGGTGTTATTCTGTCAGCCCATAACGCTGATTTTAGCTTTGTATGCCATGTTCTTTGATTTTCATCCAGAGTCCTCTTGATGATTCTTAGCAAATTTTTGTTTGTGGACTCTGCCTGTCCATTACCCTGCGGGTAATAATTTGAAGAGGTGCTCAAGTAGATTCCATTCTTAACAGCCCATTCTGTAATTTTGGAACCTATAAATGCCAATGCATTGTCTGATATGATAGTGGACGGCACACCAAACCTGGTCACTATTCCTTCATAAAAGTCTAGTATGTTAGACTCATTTGCTTCCTTGAGCGCTACTGCTTCGGTCCACTTGGTGAAATAGTGCATTCTTTGTGAGAATCCACTTGTGGCCTTGGCTTGAGTTTGGATTAATGACCCCGACGAAGTCCAATCCCCATTGCATAAATGGTTGGTCAACCAGAATTGGGTGCAATGGAAGTGCTGCTTGTCTTTCTTTGCCTGTGAAGAGTGCACATTTCTTGCACTTTCTTATCCATGTATAGCAGTCACTGAAGACTGTCGGCCAATAATACCCTGCCTTCATTATTTTGAGAGCTGTTACTCGTGGGGAAAAATGTCCTCCAGAATCTCCATCATGAAAATCTCGTAACACCCTCTCAATTTGACTTATCCCAATGCACCTCAATAGAACTCCATTGATGTCTTTCTTAAACAAAACACCATCAACAAGCACATATGGAATGGCTTGTAATCTGAAGTATCTCCTCTTTGCTTTGCTCATTTCTGGAGGGCATAGGCCTGTCGTAGGAAGTGTATCATATTTTGAGTCCAACAAGGAGTAGGCATGTCATCATTTTCTTGTTCTTGATCATCATGTAGTACAAGGTAGTCTCCTTTTCATCACCACTTCAACTTTTCGACTCAAGGCTAGCTGCTCACATAGTCCCTTCCCATGTACTAGTTTGGTGACCTTGATCTCGATGTCATATTCCATGACACGAGTTATCCATCCCGCACGTTTCTCATTCGGATCCTTGTTTAGAAGGAAGTCCTTGACTCCCGCATGAGAGACTAATAATTGGATCTTGTTGTTTGAGACTAGGTGCTTGAATTTCTTTAAGCTTCGATTACTGCAAGGACATGTTTTTCAATGAAAGAGTACCTAGTTTCGTATTCCTCCAAGCTTTGATCAAGAAAGCAATGGTTGTTCTAACCCTTCTTTGTTTTGTTGTACTGGGATTGCGAAATTGTGTCTCCACCACCAAAGGCATATAGCATGAATTCCTTAGAGAAGTCTGGATTGACGAGAGTTGGGGCTTGAGATATAGCCTCTTTTATTGCCTCAAAACTTGCCTTGCCTTAGATGTCCACTTAAATGCCATGCTCTTCTTTAACATCAGTGTTATTGGCTTCGCAAGAGCTGCAAAGTTTGGAACAAACCTGCGGACAAAATTGATCCTTCCCAAGAAGCTTTGAAGAGCCTTCTTGTGACTTGGCAAATGCAATGCAATGCTTGAATCGCTTCAACTCTTTCTGGGTCAATCGCCAACCCCTCCTTTGAAACAATATGGCCTAGAAGTTTTCCCTCGTGAGCCAAGAATATGCATTTTTTGGGATTCAATGATACCCCAAATCTTCTACATCTCTGAAATACTTGCCTCAAATGACAGAGGTGATCCGCTGCATTTTTTGAGAATACAGTGATGTCATCAAGATATATCAAAACTATTTTATTGATCAACCCCTTGAATGCCATATCCATTGCCCTTTGGAAAGTGGCTCCAGCATTTGATAGCCCAAATGGCATCTTCTTGTAGGCATAGGTGCCCCATTTGGTGGTGAAAGTCTTGAATCTGGTCATCTTCTTTACCATCACTTGATTATACCCTGAGTAGCCATCTAGGAGAGAGAATCTCTCTGAACCGGATACTACTTGCAATATTTGTTCCATTGAAGGAAGTGGGTAATGATCTTTGAGAGATGCCCTGTTGAGGTCTCGGAATTCTACACACAACCTGATTTCTCCACTCTTCTTCCGACCGGAACCATGTTTGCAACTCAACTTGAGTGCTTGATTGGAAATATAATTCTTGCCTCTATTAGCTTATTTAGCTCTTTCTTCATTAGAGGCTCAATGTGAGGGTTGACTGGTCTTTGCTTTCGCTCGATGGGCTTAGCATCCGGATCCAATTCTATGGTATGTTGTGCCAAATTTGGATCGAATCCTCTTAAGTCTTCATAGCTCCAAGCGAAGACATCTGGAAATTCTTGGCAAAGTTGTATGAAATCTGATTTCTCCTGTTCAGTGGCCACTTTACCAATTTGAAGTGTTTTGCTTTCCCCAACCAGAATTGGCTCGAATCTTCCTCTTGACTCTGTATATTAGCCTTTTTTACTTAAATCGGTCGTTAGGGTTGAAGATAGACTCCAACGTTACTAAACCTTTAGGAAGCTTGTTTGTCCGCAGCTGCACTACTTGATCTCCATACTGCTGCTCTAGTCTGTCCTGATTTCTAGCTGAGAATTCAGCTTCTTCTTGCAAGAAATTGACGATCTGTTGATCGTTCTCAAACACCTGCCAGCTTGTGTTATTATCTGGAACTGCTGGCCTCACAACTACATGGATATGTGGCTGCGTTTTTTCTCTTCTGATGTTGTCAACCACATCAAACGTCGCTCCAATTGCTGCGAGTCTATCTGCGGCTTCATTTTTCTTCCTGGGTATGGACACAATGCTGAAAGCTTCGAAATCCTCAATGAGGTCCCATACCCTATTCTTGTAGTTCTTCAGCAAGTCGTTCTTTGTAGCATGTTGTCCCCTAACTTGGTTGACGATTAGCTCGCTATCTCCAAACACCTGCAAGTTCTTTATGCCCCTTTTCTTGGCCCAATGAATTCCATGAATCAATGCTTCGTATTCAGCCGTGTTGTTTGAACAGGAAAACTGGAAACGAAAAGCTGAAAAATATTTGATGCCTTGTGGTGAAATCAACATTGCACCACCTCCAAAGACTGTCTCGCTTCTCGAACCATCGAAAAATAATTTCCAAACTTTGTTTTCATCCTTTTGTTCAGGCTGAATGATGTCGGGAATGGGTGAATTTTCTTCGTGTATACAATACACGCCCAATTCAGATTCTTCAATTTCCTTGTATGGGTCAAATTCATGACTCTTGTTTGCCCATTCATCCAAAGTTAAATCAGGAATTCCCTCGACCTTAGTACCTGTTTCTAGATCACTTGAACACTCCTCCTGATCAAAAACCGAGCAATTTGCATTGATAGGATTTGGTACATGAGGCTCAATATGGAAATGGGCAATTGGTTCTGACCTGATTGTTGCTTTGGCTCCATACCTTGTCCTAAAAATCATGTGCGACCAATCTGCAGATAAATATCCACCAATTTTTGCAGTGAAGTCTCTTGATAGACACAACGCAAAGAGTGGCGGAAGGTCAATCACAGACACATCTTGTAGAACTGTAACATTAGGACAGGAATGTAGTGTTAGGCTTAACCCTTTGATGACCCCAACCTGTTCCTCCTACCGCTGCTCCATCTAGCATTGTCATTTACTCCTTTCAACACGGCTCATATTTCAAACCCACTGATCCGCTATTTGCTTCGGCATCACCGAACTACTTGCCCTAGAATCAATCATGCATTGTGTACAAGTGGTTTCTAACAATCAACGAAACATAGAATGGTGGAGGCTTCAAATTTTTTCTTGTCTGGCCCCCATCATGTTGCACTGCATTAGTGAGAACTTTCTCATGTCCTTGGTTTGATACATTTGTGGCAGACCAATTAGCCATTGCAGCTTGCAACAAATCTCGTTGCCCTGGGATCGCCAGTGATTCCCACATGGAAATGTTCACATGTGTCTTCTTCATTTGATCGATGATGTTAAAGGGGGATGAACTGTCCTTTTGCTGCCCCTTACTTGGTGCAAGCTTTTCTGGAGCTTGAATGGGTGCATGTGTTGCTGCAACAGGTACCTTAGTCTGGTTTTGCGCATTTGGGGCTGCGTTTGGTCTGCTGGCCCCTTGTTGTGTAAGAGCGGGTTGAGGAACAACTGGATTGGGCGGTTGTTCCTCTACTATGCTTCTCTTCTTTGACCATGTGTTGGCAGCCACGCCTTGAAAAGGCTGTTGGTTAACTCCACAGAAGTCTTCCGTTTGCCAATTTGCCAATGTGGTTTCTGTCGGAGGTCCCTCTTGTTGCGTTTCTTGCTGTTGATTCCCTTCTTGGCTTGGTTCTTGAGGCACACCAATGGTTTACACCATCAAGGCCTGATTCAAAGATTGCACCATTGAAACATGCCGACCGATTGGAGGTAGATTGCAAGGGTAACACAGTCATTACTCGTGCCATGTTATTTTGTGTCGGGACCAAGGCTCTCGAGGATGTCGTTGCATTTGGATCATACGGCCGAAATGGCCTGGCAGCTTGAGGTTGTCCTTGGCTTTGGTTTGCAGCCTGAGGTGGTGGTCTATTTTGTTGGTATGGGGGCCTAGCTTGGCATCCGTGCTTGAGGTCGATACGGTCAAAGCACTTTGAGCTTACTCTGTCTTTTGATAGTCACAAGCTCATTTCCAAGGTTCTGTAGCTGTTTCATGACCTCTTGCAATTCCTTTGAACTATTTGAAGAAGTCGATGCCTCATTATTGCTTTGATTTCTAGGAGTTGGAATGAGATTCAACTCTGGTGCTTGGCTGGTTGTAGGATTTCCCATATCCGGATAGAGAGGCATTGGCGGCCTTGGTGCAAGCTTTCCACTTGGATCAAACAGCTTTCTCGCTCGATCATTTGTGTCATAGGACCTCGGCGGCGTTGTTCCTCCCATTGATTGGATCATCATGGCTATGTCGAATTTATAGCCTTTAAGAAATAAAGGAATGCTCCTTCGGCGGTTGGTCTAACAGCTATTGGGATCTGTCCCATGTCCGTTGGAAACTCGAAGTTGAAGTCTGCCATTTGTTTGTTAGAGCCCTTTTGATTGTTGTCACTGTTCCAACAGGATAAATTGTCCACCCTCTCCCGAATTGGCCGCAAAGAGCAGAACAAAGTTGGTTCCAATCGTAATAGACCATGTTGTAAGGCTCCTAAACCATGAAGGCCTTGCCTTTGAAAGATGAAGCCAACATGACTTGATGAAACATCCATTTCATTTATTTCGTGGATCGCGGATACATTAGCAATATCCTGGATGTGATCAATAGGAGTAGTATGATTTTCACTGTGAAGTAGGGGATATTCTTTAGCGCCGCAATCTGGAATTTGATTCTCGAGCATTTAGGGCAAGTGGACTACCGCCCGTGAAATGACAAAGGGATTCGGTGGTAGATGTGCCATTATGATTGGCCTAAGAACCCCTGGTTGATGCGAGAAAAGGCCTACGGGTGGAGGTGTAGACAAAGTCCTGTTAGGTGGAGATGGTGATCTTTGTGGTCTTCTTCCTCTCCTTCCTTTGCCGGTGATAGTTGCAAGTGGAAAAATAGCCCTTCTTCTTGAGTATTGGACTGGTTCGAATTCTTCTCATGTGCCTAGGCAACTTGTGCCGCTACACCATCGAATTCTATCCCTTGGAGTCGCGGATGTGTTAGAGAACAAGCCTCAAAAGACTAGATTTTGCCAAGTTACACACCAAAACCCGACAATATTTAAACACAAATTTTATTTTAATTTTTTAAAAGACTGCATATTTGAGATTTTAGGGTTTGGAATTTGATTTGGAATGACAGTCCGAAAACCCAAAAACGCCTGATTTTGAAAACTCGAAAATCCAAATTCAAAAACCATGAAATTTTGAAAGTCAAAATCTCAAAATTCTAGGAATACCCTTTTGAAGATTACCCCCCGATCTATCAACTGATGAAATTTTGACTTGTTTCGAGCAAGTTAAGTCCTTGAAAATCAATTTCAAAGTTCAGCCTGGAAGGTGAAAAATCTGGAATTGTAAAACCTGTAATTTTTTGGTCCGAATTTCATGAAAACTCCTTCAAAACTGTTGGAATGACCTCTTGGTCCCACCGGGCGTGCCAAAACTGTTGGTGTCGAATCACAGCACCCCTGGGACTCTGCAACTCGATGGGCTGAGAATCTCAGTGCGATTGCACAACATGGAGCTTTTCCCAAGTGTGGGACCTTGCGAAATCGGAAAAGCTCTCCAGATGAAGGCCGGCTCCTATTCCTCTGTTCAGATGCACCAATAAAACGCAGAGAGTCTACTAAAACCTAATCTAACTACCAAGGAGACAGGGAGAGAGAAATGCATAAAAACAAACCTAAGCTAAGGAGGTGATGCACCGAGGAATGAAGAACATACGTTTTGCCAATTAAACATGAGACCACGTAAATGCAATGCAAAATCATGCACAGATAAACATATTCACAGTGAAAGATTAGGAGGATGCAAAATGAAACACATAGAGGGTTGAGAAACATCCACAGTCATGCATTTATTTGCTCTGAAGGTTGATACAATACACTGCAAAAATGCCCAGAGGCAAAGGTGCATTACTGGTTTCGGATGGGAGGTTTGAGCTCCACAACTCTACCTGCCAAAGAGAAGAAGGGAGGGGCCAAAACAAGAATGTCCAACCTTTAGAAAGAAGCCACTCCATACAATTTATAGGAAGAATGAGAGAGAGAAGAGAGAGAAATTCCAAATCTACCCCAACCACCTCAGGTTGTATTTAATTCATCTCATTATGGTGGTAGGTGAGGACCATATCAAACCCCAAAAGTGGAAAACTGTATTTTGCATTTTTAAGAACTTTTTCCCACCCAATTAAAGATATCTAGTCGTAGTTAGGTAGAGGACGCCGTAGGCTTTCCGAAAAGTCCAACCTTGTGTGAATCGGAGCTCCCAGTCAAAAGTTATGGCCATCTGAATATCTGGGTCAGGGTCTGCTTCCTGTCAGCGCTCAGAATGTTGCGCCTCCTGAAGGTGCGCCTTGGCGCATCCATATGCATGTTGACAATCCTTTTCATGCGCCAAAGGCGCAAATATGTTTGTGTCGACAACCCTTTTTGTGCGCCAAAGGCACAAATATGTTTGTGTCGACAACCCTTTTTGTGCGCCAAAGGCGCAAATATGTTTGTGTCGACAACCCTTTTTGTGCGCCAAAGGCGCATTCATTTGCATGTCAACACTCTTTTCTGTGCGCCAAAGGCGCAAATATGTTTGTGTCGACACATGTTTACGTGCGCCACTTTACCTGCGCCAAGGGCGCAACTTTTTCCGTGTCAACATTCCTTTCTGTGCGCCAAGGGCGCGTCTATTTCTATGTTGACATCTTCTTCTGTGCGCCAAGGGCGCATTTACATTTGTGTCGACATCCTCTTATGCGCGCCAAGGCGCAACTTTTTCACCGTTGACACTCATTGTTATGCGCCATTTCCGTGCGCCTTGGTCATGTCGAGCATTTGAGCTTCTTTGATTATCCATTCTCCACTTGTCTATATCTACCCGGGGAAGATATATACAACGATAAGTGTTAAATGTTTTGATACAAGGAATCTCTCATCATATAAATCCCCCCTTTGTGAAGTTACAACTACCATAATTGATCCCACCCCCTCATATTAACTTCCATTTGTCCATTTACTACTTTGTTTCTCTAAATTCCTTGAATTGGCCTTCTAGAATTAATTCTATTATCAAGAGAATGCAATAGCAACCAAAATTTGTTTTCTATAATAACTTGTGTCTAGTATATTAAGCATATGCAACATATTTTGTGAAAAATCATGATAGTGATTGTTTTATTCACGGCCATTCTTATCCCATATTGATCCATGATTAGAACATATCAAGAGGAATAAAGAATTTATCTCCCCCTCTGCATTTAGGTTACACTACGGGTCCTCGCACCTTGGTTCAAGGAAGGAACAAAAGTAGTAGAATAGGGCCATCCCCTTTGTATGTTCCCCTCAATCACCTCAAATATTGAATTAAAGGAAGTGCTATACCCTCCCAGCCTAAAAACTATATATTACTTGGTCTACCACCATCCAAAACATTGCCTTCCTAAGAAAATGTTGTTAGGCCAACAAGAAGTGTATAATTGAAGACCGACATGATGATTCCTTTGATATAATTTGGCATCTCTGTTAGAAAACATACTCTATTGTTTTCAAGCTGGTTTTGGTTTGTAAAATTTTGATCTGCATTATTTGCGTTGTTGTTTTTGACATTAGAATTATTATTTGCAACTTGTGTATTTATATTCGTAGCATTATGGTTCACTTAATTTTCACTTTTATTTTTAGAATTATTGAATTTTGAACCCCTGTGTTGTTCATTTTCCTCATTTTCAATGTCTTCTTCCGCAATCAATAAAAACTGTACCAAAACTACAATTATATTTCAAGTTTCTTGCATTACAACAAGTATCTCATCCAATTTTGGGATTTTCCAGCCTCATCCCCATTCAGTTGATTTTTTGTAACATTTCCTCTTATTCTAACCATATTTGTTTGTTATAAAAGAACTAATTTCAATGTTAGCGTAAGGACCCATTGTGTCTAATATTTGTTTCAACCTACAAATTTGATACACAAACTTAACACCCAATGTTTTTCAACTCTAGATTAAGGTAAATTTATTTTTTTGAAATAAACCCCTTAACCCCATTACATTCCTTCAATTATGTTATAATGCATTACTAATGATCCAACAAGTAATATAGTTTACAATCCATTCGATAACATTTAACACCATGTGTTTCTATAAAGGTCATTTGGATCTACCCGATCCCCTTTATCTTACTCTTTCGAGTATGCATAACTTGTATGCAATTGGTCAACCTAGTTAGTTAGGTTTTGAATTGATGTATATCTTGATTGTCTACCTAAAAATTATCTTACTGAAATTCAACCTTTATCACACACTTTTAAATATAAAGTAGGTGGTTCAACAATGTATTCGGTTGTTAATCGCTTAGGCCAAAGTTTTCAAGCTATCCTTTGCATGATTAGTTTTGTGATTGCATACAAGTCAAGTAAAACTTGTCCCATCACCAATCAATTATCCCACATAGTTATCTAGATTCATCTTAATAGTTAAGTGTATTAAGCTTATGTTTTAAGCAGGCTTAAAGTCTAGGTCTCACCTCTCGATATATGTGTATGCTGATTATATCATCTTAAGAACCCTATGGGAAATATAATGATTACTATTTGACTCTTGTCAAAGATTAATCATTACCCTTCTCATAGCTTACCTAGGATATCACAGTCAAAGTATAAACATATTGAGAAGAAGGACTTAGAGTCCATACCAACTTAACACCTAAGACATTATAAGTTAAGTATAACGATAAGTGTTTAAATCAGAATATAAGGTTGATGAAAATCATTAATAACACATTTATTAATTTCATTTCATGTTGTTAAAATCTTAGTGTCACTTTATGAATTTCATTGTTAAGTATAATTTTAGTTTAAACATCTTATTGGGTTTAGGTAATCATCCCAAGCCCTACTAGATAATGTCATGTCATTTATGACAAGGTCTAACCAAGTAATCAATTACTTGTGAATAATTTTAGCGTTGATCTGTTATACTTTATTAAAATTATTAAATCATATTTATTGATTTGTAACAATTGTACTAATGTAATTTGTCATCATTATGTCACTTAGCTAGTATCATATCAAGTACAATTAGACAATCAATTATTAATTAGTTGTACTATGTAATGAAACAGTAATTAAATTTATCTTATTACAATTGAGTCTTAGAAATATTAATGTATTTCATGACTCTTGTATTGTTGTCCCAAACAACATTGTTTGTTTACTTCTTTAATTAATCTTAATTAATGATATCATGGTTATCATTACTATCATTTAATAAATTATATTAAATGATTTCGTAAGTATAATTAATTAATAAAGTCTAATTTATTTCACAATCTCTTTAAGTACAACAGATTGAAAATCAGAAAACATTATTGTTTTATCTCATAAGAATAATAAGGTTTAACATGATCTAAAGTATAACAATTTCAAGTCTAAAAAGTACACCATTTATTTTCAAGATGATATAAATGACCAACGACCATTTACAATATCACAAAATAACTTTCGCTCAATAAGGATTACATGATCCAAGTTTAACATATACATTAAATCAATGTTTACAAATCAGATATAAATATATCACATGTCGAGCATGTATGTAATAATCCAATCTATCTCCTCAAAATACTTAATCCTTCGTGAAGTATAAAATTTAAAACTAATAGATTCACATGGTCGATTCAATGAACTGGCACATATGTGTGTGTGTGTGTGTGTGTGTGTGTGTGTGTGTGTGTGTGTGTGTGTCCCTATCTACATGTTTAATTATGAAACAATTAATTATATATTGAGTTCCTTAATGCCATCAATCAAGTATTAACCATATAAGTAACAAAAATTCATGTAAAATGTCTAAGAAAAAAACCAATTATTATAACTTCCTGCATGATAACATCAGTAATTTAGTTTCTCATAATATTGGAATTTTAAGACCTAAATTTCATTTTATAAGCATTTCCTTTTATTTGAAGACATCACTAATACATTTTGTCAAAAAGATCCTGCAACTACTTAACTTAATAAGGTTAAGTAAGGGAACTTAATAATAATAATGTTAACAATCATCCATCCAAGATCAACAAGTCATTTATAGAATATATCAACATCAATTGATCTTAATCCTTAACCAATCTAGGATTATCTTACAATTTTATCTTCCAGAATTTATCCTAGTCGTTTCCCCATAATGAATTTAAAATAATCAATGATAAAGAAACTGATATACTTTCCTTAGTTTACTAAATAAATATACTATTCATCAATTCATAAATGATTGACCCTACTATGACCAAATAACTTTCATACCATCTATCATAGTTGTTTTGAATCATCCAACAATACTAAAAACTCTATATAAGATCACATAGAACTAGTTTATAGTATTCCCAACCATTATAACTAAAACCAGTTGGATTGCCAACATAATCCATATAAGGTTTAATAGAATTTTGAAAGAGTTTTGTTTAGGGTAAAAACACTTTTCAAGGACCGAGAGCACAACTCAAGACTAATGTAAGATACTATAAACATTCCCATATGCATCCATCTAATTAAGAATATATAAAATATCGCCGACAAGAAACCCTTATAATATCATCAAAATTAAGGTATAGAATTAAATCCCAACATTCATGCTCAAGGTGATTGAATTTGAAAGTAAACATTTCTCACTAAAAATTACAGAGACTCTATGTGATGTTTTTACAAAAACCGACCCGGTTAATTCTATATTTTTTCATGTTAGTGAACACATAGTACTAATGGTTGGGATTAAGTCAAACCCTATTGTACATAAATGATTAAATAGGTACCCTTTGCAGGGTTAAATATGATAATTTTTCATCGTAAATTAGTAAAATATCCAAATGAAGGTCTAGCTCTAGTTAATGGAGACCCAAAATTGTTAGGGTAGTAATGTCAAGTGGGATATCTACCACTACTTTATGCCCCATATTATTTTTAATTTTATCCATCAAACTTTATTATGATGGTCTTCCACATTTAAGAGTGGAACAGAGCAACTAATTGGAAGATCGAATGACTCGTGGAAATCCCTCTTACGATTGCTAATAAACCAACTTAAACATTGGTATTGAGATAAACAATCATATAGTTGGTAACCATTATCATTTTTGTATTGTATAGAAAGAAATAGATATGAAATTATTCTGCAAGACCAAGGAGTGAAGTGGAAGTGTTGGGTAAAATTTGTATATGAAATTCTTAATAACAAGAAGAGCTTTATTTTGAGTGGGGTTTTTTTACCTTCAAGTTTTCCCCACTATAAATCTAGAGTTACCATCTCTTTACTCATATTTTATTTTTCTTTCAGATATTTTTATTACATTTTGTAATCTACACATCATAATCTATAATATTTGGAATTTATTTTGTGGATCTATAATTTGTTAATTATAGATTCCTTATAAATACTAACATGGTATAAGAACTGGTGATTATGTGTTTATAGGATCAATCTGGAAGCTTTTAATTTTCTAGAGTGAAGAAGATTGAAGTTTATTAATGAATATGTGAAGCCCTAATTGTTCTCTAGTTTTATTTAAGCTAACAAGGTTTAAAGTTCAATTTTTCCCTTTTTCTCTAAAAATATCAGTTAAATGGTTGTTTGGATCATTTTTTAACAATTGTATTCTTAGATATTTTCTTATGCATCTTGTTTTAGTCATTTTTGGTTTAAATATGTTGTCTATGAGCTTATTTTAAGTTTTTACTATGTTTATATCTGTTAGAGTTCATTTGACTGTGGATCCGAAAGATGTATTTAGATCCAATTAGTTCGGAGTGTTTAAATCCACCCCAACTTGTTATTTATTTATTTTTTTAAGATCTATTATCTACAAAAAAATTTATAGTGAATCTTAAGCCAGTCATTTTGAGTCATCTAGCTTTGTATTGTTAGTATTTTAATAGATAATTTCACTTTTGCAAAGCCTAAGCCAAACAAAAGGCTTCATCTTGCTTTGCATTGTAATTTTTATTGTTTCTATGCTTGTTAGTAGTGAAAATGCAAGCTAAAAAGGGATTTCCATGTATTTTTCATTTTCAAACTTTTGTTAGCTTTCCTCTATCAATCGTGAAATCAAATCCAATCGTGAAATCTCCAATTCACCTAATATTTTGGGATGTCAGTTTTTGTTTTTTTTTTTCTTTGCAAAATTCAAGCCTATAGGATTACTCCAAGTAGCTTTGTATTTCTATATGTCATTCTTGTGATTATTTTCCCCTGACATATGTGAAGTTTGAATGAATAAAATAGGTCTAAGTATCTTCACATCTTGCATTTGTTAGTTTCTTTTAATCTGTTGTACAGTGGTTATCCAATAATAATTAGCCACTTTTTTGCACTTATCAATCTTTGTTAAACTTGCAAAAAGTGAGCCATTAATAAGGCTCCATGCTATTTTACTTCTATTTTTTCCATTTTGGTAGCATTGGGAAGTGCAAACCAAATGTATTTGGACACGTATATTAATTTATGTTTTGTCAGTATTCGTAAGTGTTAGACTCTATCTTTTGGGGTGTCAATCTCTGCTTTATCTTAGCTAATAAGATTGTGACACGTGTCGCTTAACTATGGAACCAAACTTTATTTTAAACTATGGAACCAAACTTTATTTTAAATTTTGGCTTATTCTAGGGACTTTAAGTCTTCCTAAAGACATCTCTTAGAATTTTGGAAGAAAGATGCCAAATGTCATTTTTGGTCATCAAATTGTTGTTAAGTGACATCAATTGACTAGTTTTTATTAAAAGACTATGTCATCCTTTGTCATTTGTGCACCAATAAAACATATCCATGTTCTTTTGTAGTTTTTTTCCTTTTTATAACCATGTCATAATGTGAAAAAGTGATCAAATAATTTAACTCTAATAATTTAATGACAAGTAGGTATAGTTTATCTTTTTGTTTTTTAATTAATTATATTCATTCTTGTTAAGTGCACTACGAAGTGTGAGCTAATTGAAAAGTGACACATGTTCTTATCTTTTCATGATGTTAGATTTATATCCTTTGCCACGTGTTTTTTAATTTTTACATTGCAATTCTATAATATTGTTGTGGACCCGAAAAGACACTAACTTTAATTCTACATATTTTACATCCTTCGAGAGGATCTACTATTTTTTAAGATCTCCATAATGAAAATCTCAATAAATATTTTTTTGTTGCATAGAGCCTATGAAAAAATGGATTAGGGCAATATGGTTATGCATGGTGTGAAGATTAAAATATCAATTGAAACTCGGCCTACATTATGGGAATGCAAAAATAATGGAGGGAAGTATATAAGACAAAGAAGGACTACATGGAAGAGGTGAAACTCTTTCTAAGAGGTAAGGAGAAACTTACCAATCATTTTACCATTTATTAGGAAATTATTTTCCTATCCGCTCAATGAGATTGTCCTTAATTTAATTCAATATGTTACTTTAGAAGGCCATCACAAATGCATTTTTTCATATCATCTCCTAATTCTAAACTTCCTTAGGCATAACCATAGCTAGAGTTTTCCTAATTATATGATTTTATCCCTCTATGGTGCCTTGGATCAATTTAATAAAGGAAAAATAAGTGTTCCCTTAGATTAAGGGTTTATCATGGAAATATTGATAAAATATATGACTGAAATGGATTAAAATGTTAGGGGGAGATTGTTCTTTTCGTAATCCCTATCCGAATACAACATTGATAAATATACTAACATAGAAGAGGAGGTAGAATCTAGTGATAACCCTACTTCGAGTGAAGGTGAATAGGAATATGTTAAGGCAGTGGAAGCAATGTACGATTAAAAAGACCTTTAATAACATGAGGTTAAGGAAATAGCCGTGGAGAATTCTTATAAGGGAGAAACTAGCCAACAGGTGAGACAGGTTAATACTGAAATTAAGGGGAAAAGTTCCCAAATTGACACTCAGGAAATGAGAATGCGGATCGGGGAGAAGTTCTTGCCAAAGTGCTTGAAGACCTAGAGAATATGAAGAGTGATACCCAACTCAATAATATTACGAGTTAATTTATTCTTAATGACCGGCATACCATGAAAATGAAAGTGGAAGATGTGGTGCATATTCTCAAAGTGGCGATAATGTTGAGATTCTTAAGGAGAAGTGCAAGGATTTTGATAATGAAGTAGAGAATTTGAAGGTCATGTTTCAAAACATCACTAATTGGAGTGTTTTGAATGTCAAGAAAACAATCCAACATGTTTATATCCTATCCTAACTTCCAACTCCTAAGGGAAGTGTGAAGATCAAGTGAATTTGAAGAAATGGATGATTGGGTTCTCTTAGTCTGATTTGGAGAACCCGGGAACTTCTATCAAGATCTTGGCTAAAGAGTGGGCCACATTTTTGGTTAATTTTGAGAAAAATGATGACCTGAGCGGGGGGTTGTTGGTTCACTAGTTTTTATTGTTGATTCTTTTGTTTAATATGTTGTTAGTTTACATGTTTTTTTACTTATACTTGTATAGAACTTTGATATTGTTTTTGATGTTATGTCATTGAATATTTTCTCTATATATGAGCTCGTTATTATATGGGGAAGGGTCTCCTCAACCCTATTTTAACAATAATATAAAAAAATCCTAAGTCCAATTTTTCTAAAAACAGTTAGAATTTTAAAGTCAAATTTAATGGAACTTGTAACAAGTGTGGAAAATTTGGGCATAAAGAGCCTTATCAGAGTAAAAACTAACAAGCCTATTTAGAATGCTAAGAATAAAAGCCTATTATTCAAAAGACAGTCAAAAGTAAAACCACGCAAATGTTGTTGAGCAGTTTATTGCCCTTTATACTACCCATTCAACTTCAAATGATAATGAATGGATCTTATATAGTGGTGCCTCTAGGAACATGAATTTCATTCATGGTATCCATTCAGATGTTGTAAAATGTGAGGAAAATATATATCTAGGAAACAATTCCATCATTATATTTGTTGGTTGTGGAAATGTTAAATTGAAAAATGGAATAATTAGGAATGTCTTGTATGTTCCTGAATTGAAAAATATTTTTTTCCTTACTCTCAACTAACTAAAGAAAACTATAAAGTTTTTTTCTACACGACAAATGGAATGTGAAATATAATTTCAATAATGTTGTTGCTTTTGGAATTCAGAAAAATGGGTTATATATCTTTGAATTTTTGTTTCTAAATATTGTTTTTATTCCTATTCTAGGAATGATATTCAAATTTTGCATGAAATAATTAGTCATGTAAATTTCAAAAGTTCATATGAAATTTATATACTCAATCTTGTTATTGGTCTTCCAAAGATGAAGTCAGATCATGAAACATGTGAATTTTTTTCTATGCGGTAAGAAATATGCTAAACCATTTCACAAACATCATGATCCAAATTATTCTCAGTTATTAGAATTGATTCATAGTGATGTAAGAGAACCTCTTGAAGTTCCCTCTCTCAGTGGCGCCTTATATGTTGTTTTTTTCATTGATGAATTCTCTAGAAGGACTTGGTCTTATTTCATTAAGAAGAAATCGGATGTCTTGTCTAAGTTTTGGGAATTTAAATATTTAGTTTAAAATGCTAATAATATGAGAATTAAAATAATTAGGAATGATAATGGCGGTGAATATATCAGAAATAAAATTGATGAGTTCTTTGTGTCATGTGAAATACAAAGAGATTTTACTACTCCCTATTCCCCTTAGCAAAATGACATCATAAAAAGGAAACATATGACTATCTTAGAAATGAAAAGGAATATGACTCATGCATCCAATGTTCCTAAGTTTTTATGGGAAGAAGATATGAACATTTTTGTCTATATTCTTAATAGAGTGCCTATTATATATCTTCATCAAGCCACTCCTCAAGAAGTATGGACAAAGAAAAAAATATCTTAATAATATTTAGTAGTCTTTCTTCTATCTTCATTCCAAAAGTTAAAAGGAATAAGATTGATCCAACCTCCTATTCTTGTATTTTTATTGGCTATGGATGTAGAACAAAAATTTTAAGAGTCTATGACCCTTTCAAACATGACATAGTTGAAAACAAGAATGTTCAATTCTTAGAAAATACATTCTATGATGATTCTTATCAAACCTCCTTTGTTTCTCCTGAAATAAAGATTGATAATCCTTATCCTAATAATGTATAAATAAAATTTCAAGAGGATGATTATCCTAATCTAGATATGATGGAGATTGAGGGGGAGTCATCTCAAGTTGTATTGCATCTCAAGATTCATAAATGGGCTCAAAATCTTGTTAAGGAGTCTAATCTGTTAGTATTAGAAAGGTAACTTGTAGTCAACATTCTTATCATGCCTTAATGAATATTTATGATGTTGAACCATAATATTTTGAATAATCCTATTATGATGATAGATGGATTAAGGCTATGAAATATGAATACAATGTTTTGATTATTAAAAACACTTGGAACTAGTTCCCCTCCTTCTCGAGAGAAGCATTATAGGATCCGGTGTAGTTGTATAAGGTCAAGTATAACTCTGTAGGATAAATTGATAAATTAAAGGCAAGGATGGTAGCTTTTGGTTTCACTTAGAAACCCAGCCTTCCCTATATTGGTGTTTTTATCCTGTAGCTAAAACTAACACTATTATAATTCTTCTTGCTTTGGATGCCCAATATGGTTGGGAGATTCACCAAAATGTTAAAAATGATTTTTAAATGATGACTTAAAAGAATAAATGTACGTGTGTTAGCCTAAGGTTTTGAAGAACCTAATAATAAACTATACACCTATAAGATGAAAAATTCCTTGCATGGTCTTAAACAAGCTCCAAGAGCTTGGTATGCTAAAATCAACAATTTCTTTCAGGATCTTGGCTTCTCTAACTGTTGTTCTTGTGATGATTTATTTTTTAAGTTAGAAAATAATCATATTATCATTATTTTCATGTACGTTTATGATATTTTAAGCACTAATAAAAGTGATAAAAATTTAATTTCTAAAATCAAACAAAGGTTGAAACAACATTTTGATATGACTAATTACATTTGATAAATAATTTT
This sequence comes from Taxus wallichiana var. yunnanensis, assembly GCA_018340775.1. Lineage (NCBI taxonomy): Eukaryota > Viridiplantae > Streptophyta > Pinopsida > Cupressales > Taxaceae > Taxus > Taxus wallichiana. The sequence goes on from CM031234.1 coordinate 46,287,085, forward strand.
CTAGGTATGGTTATATTTCAAGATCATAAATATATTATTGCATCCGAATCTCACTATGCTATGAATTTTCTTAGAATATTTAACATGATTAAATGTAATCATGTTACATTCCTATTGAAGTTTGTGTTATATTATATCCTAACATGCTTATGCTAAATTTGATCCTACTCTCTATAGACAACTAGTTGGTATAATTTATTTGACTATTACTAGTCCTGATATTTCTTATGCACTAGTAGTTTTTTCAATATTTATGTAGGATCCTTTTGAATATCATTGGAAAATAGAAAAAATAATTATGAAATATGTTAAAGGAACAATTAAATTAGGTTTGTTTTATTCTTCTTCTAATGATGCACAATTATTTTTCTATTGTGATTTTGATCCTGCTAATGATGCTACAGATAGAAAGTATACTTTTGGATATATTTTCAAGTTGGGTGTAGGTGCCATCACTTGGATTAGAAAGAAACAACCAATAATGTCTATCTCTTCTTTGAAGAAAAGTGTAGAAGTGTTATGGAAGCTGTGAAAGAATCTATATTGCTGAAAATTTTGTTGGATGAACTGCATATGGGAGTCAAAGGAAGTGATACTCTTCTATGTGACAAGCGGACTTACATTTCTCTTGCTAATAATCCAAATCAACATCAAAGGACAAAGCATATAGAGTTTCATATGAAATTTATTCAAGAAAAAATCTTAAATGGTGATATTGATCTCTAGTTTTTTCGATCAAGATCAAGTTGTAGATATTTTCACAAAGCCATTGTGTTCTGTAAAGTTATGAAAATTTGTGCCTTATTGGGCCAGAATATTTTCCATTGAGTGAGAGTTGTGCATGAAAATTCCAACGCTTAACGACTGTTGTAAACTTCCAATAATTCCTCCATTTTGTAATGAGTAAACATGTCACACTATGTGAAGTTACTTTTAAATCCCAATGAAGCATTAGTTACAAGTATGCCTTGTTAGGAATTTATAAATATTATTGTGAACATTAGAGTTGAGTGAGTTATATTTATATTAGATAAATATAATGGGAGATATTTAGGGAAAAAAAAACTCACGTATATGTGATTGTTTGTAATAGAAATAATAGGGATTATAAGAGAGGATTATGAAGAGATAAGATGAGTTATTGATAGGATTTGACTCCACCATTATAGGAGAAAATCGTTATAAATAATTGCAATCTCTCACTTATATCATATCTGAATAAATTTGATATTCTATTGTTGAATATAATCAGCACCAATAATTATCATTGGTATCGATCGGGAGGAATCTGTCATGAGAGTCATCAAATATCTTAGTCACATGTAGATATGAAAGTTTACAATAGATGCATGACGAGTGTATGCCATATTTTGAAGGAGTTGGGAACTTCAATATTTATTATGTCATTATGGTTTTATATTTATAAATTATACACAAACAACAACAACAATAGCTTCCTTTGTACTCATCGAGAAGATTGGTTTCAAACAAGTGCTTCAGATATATTTGGCTTCACCTAAAAATATTCAAGTGCATGCACTCGTTATATGCATTCTACATTCCTCTCGGTGACCACATGGAAGAAGAATTATTTTTTCACGTGCATTGTAAATACATCATATGTCTAAAAATAGGTACATATATGTGGAAAAGTCATTAGTTTTATTTTTAAAAAATTCAAGTGTGTTTTCTGTTTCTATTTTGATCAAAGTAAAAAAATATTACTTGGCTTTCTTTATAGTGACTTTTTGTGTTATTTAAAAAGTGTTTTAAGTTAATGTTTATTTAAAGTCTTTAAATTTTAATGTTTTTTTGTGAGTCCACGAAGGTTTAGGTTTTAATTTGTTAAAATAAATATGGTCTTTAGGATAATAAAGTGTTAAGTTTTTTTAAGTAGGGTTCATTTTATTTAGTGTTATATTTTTAATTTATTATAAATGTAATTTAAAAAGTAATCTCATTTTATTTATTTGTAAATATTTGTTTTTATGTTTTAAAGTGGTCAATTGTAAGTCTTTTAGAGTCATTATCATATTGTCTTTGTTAAAAAATTCAATTATTATTACGCGTGTGTCGCTATTTTTTAAAAGTAATATTTAATTACTTTTCATTGTTGTCGTAATTCAATGTTATCGTCTTTTCATTGTCATTTACATTTTTCATAGGTTGTATCATTTGTTTTTTTACAATGGAAATACCATTAGAAAAATTTAATGGTCTCAATTTTCACACTGGAAAGTCAAGATCCAGATGCAGTTGATGAATAAAAATCTCTAGAGGATAGCAGATGGAAAAGAACTAGCCCCTTCAGATGCTAGTAAAATTACGGAATGGGAAAGCAGAGACGACAAAGCCAAAGCTATTATTGGTCTGGCTCTTTCAGATTCAGAGTTACATTATGTCGATCTTGAGAAGTCATCTCATGACATGTGGGAAAACCTTAACAAAACTTTTGGTGCTAAGGCAGTGAACGCAAAGTTTTCTCTAAAGTTGCAGCTATTCAAACTAAAGATGAGTGAAGGAGCTATGATGTCCAGTCATATTAATGACTTACGAGCTCTTCTTCGACAACTTGTAGAAGTCAAAGCTCTAGTAGACGATGAGGATGCAAAAGCTATTCTTCTGAATAGTTTGCCAACAAAATATAGTAATGTTATTTTCACTCTTGGTCAGATGCCTTCCAACTCATTGGAAGATATGATAGCAGCTCTTCTAGCTGAGGAAAAAAGGACCAAAGAAGATGTTGTAGAAGAAACAACAATGTATGTAAATAGGAAATACAAAAGTTTCTCTCAAAATAAAGCAGAAAGGGAATGCTTCTACTGTAAGAAAAAGGGACATACATCTTCCTTTTGTAGAATTCGAGCTCAAGATATACTTAATGGAAAACTCAAGAAACACGAGGCCAATATAACCATGGAAGAAGAATCAGATAGTGAAGAAGAAGAAAAACAAGAGGAATGTGGATACGTGTCTGATGACTTCTTATACTAAATAACTTCAGCCACTTACTGGAGGTTGGAGGATACACAGAGGTTGGAGGTCGATCAATGACCTCTCGTCAGTCGCCAACGACGAGGCCGCCTATATCTGCTGTGGTGACATAGATATAGTTTATTATATGCTTTTCAATGTGTTTTCTTTCAGTTATGTTTTCAGCATTGGTTTACAAAATAAGTGGAAATTTCACATTCTGGGGGGAACATGACACAAATGTTCCATTTCCAATTTTTAGTTTGTGTGTATGAGAAACAAAATTTCTTATGTTATTCCCTATAGTGAGATATTGATGAGGATTCATAATATGACTTGGCACATCATGATGTGGTTGAAGGTAAACCACCTGAAAACCTTCATTTGTGGTTTGTGGTAAACCAATTGCAAAACCATCACTTTGTGGTTTGTGGTAAACCAATTGTAAAACCACCATTCTCGGTTTGTGGTCAACCGTTTGTAAAACCATACTTGATGTTTGTGATCATCCTGTGAAAATCACCAGATCGTGAGCAGGTGCAAGTATAAGGTAGATTCTCCCCATGTTCACACTAAGGGGGTGAATGTTAGGAATTTATAAATATTATTGTGAACATTAGAGTTGTGTGAGTTATATTTATATTAGATAAATATAATGGGAGAGATTTAGGGAATAACAACTCACGTATATGTGATTGTTTGTAAGAGAAATAATAGGGATTATAAGAGAGGATCATGGAGAGATAAGATGAGTTGTTGATAGGATTTGACTCCACCATTGTAGGGAGAAAATCCTTATAAATAATTGTAATCTCTCACTTATATCATATCCTAAATAAATTTGATATTGTATTTTTGAATATAATTAGAACCAATAATTCTCATGCCTTAGTTTATAAAAGACTCCATAGTTTGATATAAGTCTTCATATATAAATAACTTGTCTTAATAATTTTTGTATTGTAGGATTTGTATGATTTCCCTTGTTTACGTGATGTATTGAATCATCATTGATGATTTATGGATATGTAAATCCTTTTGTTGAAAATGGTAATTTGGCATGTTCTATTTTTTCCACTTAACATTAAGGGGGTGTTGGGGTGGTAATGTCAAGTGGGATATCTATCACTTCTTTATGCTCCATATTATTTTAATTTTTTCCACCAAACTTTATTATGATGGTCTTCCACATTTAAGAGTGGAATAGAGCGATTGACTAGCAGCAGATTGACTTACTCACAACAACCCCTCTTGAGATTGCTAGTAAACCAACATATACATTGGTATTGAAACAGAAGATCAGATGGTTGGTAACCATTATCATTTTTGCATTGTATAGAAATAAATAGGTCTTTAATTTTTCTACAAGACCGAGGAGTGAAATGGAAGTACTAGGTAGAAACTATATATGAAATTATTAATAATATGAAGTTATTTATAGTGAATGGGTTTTTTTACCTTTGGGTTTTCCCCACTATAAATCTGGTGTTGCCATCTCTTTACTCATCTATTATTTTTCTTTCAGATCTTGTTATTACATTTTATAATCTACACATCGTAGTCTATAATCTTTAGAATTTATATTTTGGATCTATGATTTTTTAATTATACATTCCTTATAAATCCTAAAAAAATAGAGGCGGAGTCGTATCAACTCATTAAAATCAAGCCGATTTCCTCATCGACTCATCTAGAGGAAATTATTAAATATTCACCATCGTCATGGTGATTTTAGCTTAGAAAGATATGCTAGGTTTAATATTAAGAACCTACACATTTATCTTAAAGCGCATCCGGTATAAATTCAAACTAGCCTAAATCAACTTAGCAGCTATATATATGGGTAACACATACCCATCACAAATAAATATACTGAGAACATTAAGAGCTCAATTCTTTGACTTAAATCATACCCCGTATCTTTCAAAATAATTCATCAATGTACAAAAATGAAAACCAAGATCAAATGCATCAACTTAGATACAAGGAAAGAACCAAATTTAAAAAGAAATGATGCACACAAACCAAATGGAAAGCATTTTAGAGTAAATATTCATTATAATATTTCACAATTAAATATCCATACTAGGGAAATATAATCATGCCTATTAAACTCGTTGAGATAACCTTGAAGCTCGAACAAGATCCTTCAATTATTTTCTCCAAAACCCAAAATAATAACTCAAAAGAAAAGAAATAAAAACCCCAAACCCATCCATTACTTTAACTATTAAATCCTCCATTATTTTCATCCAAAAATATTTCAACCAACTAACAAAAAGAGATAATATATGCAATAGTTTGAAGAGGGGAGGGAAGAGCTCGACATGCAAGCAAGAAATAAATTAAAATGGAAAAATAGATTTTGCATAGTATCTTTTGGAGGAAGCCTCCCCATTCCCCAAGATTCATGGGGTATATTAAATGCATTTATTATTTACAGGTTCCACGTAGTGGCCTTCCCATCTACCTTCACTTCCCAATAATAATTTCCCTCCAATTTTCAACTCGATGGATATGAGCGGTCGAGTATGAAAATCAAACAATAACTTACATGGGTCATGATTCAAACAACTTCATATTAAATTAAACCATGATAAATACCATTTGAATATATTCAAATCAATTTTAAATATTAACCAATCAAGAACTTAAAAATATTTAACTAATTAAATCCAAATAAATCTCACAATATTAAGTATGATCAATGTCATATAACACAAAACTCATGCATTCGATTATGGTCTAAGACTATAACCGAGAACAATTTCATTAACTAGTCATACTTATGTATTCCCAACCAAGTGTGTCTTGTAAAACTATAAAAACCAATAATGCCATTACGTAAAGTGTCAATTTAATTACTACATTTAAAATATCAAATGGCCCTAGAAATTTAATGACTCATTATGTTAAATCTATGCAATGATGATCAAAATAAACACTTTATGATCATAATTTAAAGTAATCTTAATCAACAAACTGTTGTAACATTAAGATTATTATATCTATAATTAATCAGAACCAAATTTTACCTATCCTAGTAGAAGGTCATTTCTCGTTGTTTGATCAATGATTGTCAATATCCAAAGAGTTATTACTTTTAACAATCATCGTTATTTCCACATAATGAAATAATATATTGCAACCATGAATAATTTTAACCATATTTACAAGTTGTTACTTCAAGAAAGAAATTAAGTCACAATATCAATAAAAGGTATAACAACAAAAAACATCCAAACAAGGAATCATCAACTCAACAAGATTACAAATCAACATAGAAGCAAAAAAGTAGGATAATAACGCAACATGATTTATGATTTTTTGGTGGTTAGTAACATTATTCAATCAACTTCGCAACTATGCGTAAGTATGCTTATCCATTTCAGGGTAAACGTGTGTAATACTAGATTTGATATTTGTTGGGTAACCCTTCTCTCTCCCAAACCTTTGTAAATCATTATACGCTATTAACCCATGTTACAAAAATCATGAAATGAAAATACGGATGATGTGACAGAATAGAATGAAAAATTACATTATTGATTTTGGAGCTTCGAAAAATGTCATTCCCTTGAAATTTCCAAAATCCCTTTGCTTCACTCTTGCACTTGTTGTAATGCCCCGCTCCATCGCACCCGAGTGGTGAGGTTTGGGACCCACTCTCACAGTTGAAAATTTGACATGATAAATTATCTTGCAAACTGATCGAATGTTCAAGGAGGTATTGGATCCAAAGTGTGTTTTCATATATTCTTGTGCAAAGCTTTGAACACCTCAATAGACACCAATTTTTACCTTAGTTGTATCTTGTGTTTTCAAATTTAAACTTTCCCATTACTTGTATCCTAATTACGAAATTTGTAGTAACAATAAAATAAAATTATAGCAATGAAGATAGTCCTTAATTGAGGTCTTAAGCTAGTTTTTAAATTTCATCCTCTATTTGTGATTATTTATTCTCTTTTCTTTTTGGTTGGATAGTAATAACGTTGTTATTATCAAGATCCTTGTATTTTTATATATAATATGTAAATTATATAGAAAACTAACACGATAATAATAATAATAATGATGATGATAAAATTATAAAAACATATTTAAAAATATATATATGGATGTAAAATAAGTAATATATATATATGTATGTATGTATGTATGTATAAAGGAAAATAGGAAAAAACTTGGGGGAATAAACAAATATTTTTCAAACAAAGTGGAGGAATTAATATGTGTGTGTGTGTATGTATATCTATATGTATACATATACATATGTATATGTATATGTATACATATACATATGTATATGTATATGTAGTGCCCACATTTTATGCACCCAAATACAATAGCAAAATACCAAGATAAAATTTTTTTACTTACATTTCTCACTACACACAACACATCAATGGCTCCAAGTACGAAACTCGACTCACATACGAAAACCACATAAGTCATCAACTCACATAGACCCATGAAAACTACATAGGCATGTTGATGCCACACTTTCCCAATGAATGAATACTAAAGAATGACCCAACCACAAGAAACATGAATTTAGAAATGGAAAACCCACAACAACATCATTTCTTTAAATGTATTTTAGCTATGATTTATATTCCAAGAACATTATTTTGTAAGTATAAACTTCTTGTTTGTCCACCTACATATTCTTAAGTTCATACTACGATTAAATTATCACTCACCCCTTTTAAGTTGGTTTCTTATTCTTTACAAAAGTTTCCATAACTTTCATACTTACATGGCTTAGTTCAAATGCATACAAAATGCTTAATTATCTTAATCTTATGTGAAGAATATTCTTCTCGAACATATATTCAATGACTACCTTATTACTCTTACAACTCAAGAGAATCTAACTTGATGTCCAGCAGACAATATTAGTTGATTAAGGAAGGGGTGGGGGTTTAGATTTCAAGATAAAATTTTCCCATGAACAATATTCTATAACGGTATCTTTATTTCCCAATTCAACATTCTCACAACAAGAAATTTTATTTAGATTTTATATAAATATCTTTTGTTTTTCTCCAAGTTTAATCTCACCAAGGAAAACTCATATTCCTTGTGACACATGCATATATTTAATTGAGTTATAAATACTCCAAGAGTGGCATTATCCCTAACCTCGAACTCGTATTTACTCTTCTATAATTTACTTTTACATCGCATTATGGTATAATTATTACCATTGCTTTAAAAGAAGAGTTATGAAAGTACTTGCCGACATCTTAAAGAATGACATGGTTTGAAGCATTATAGACTACACCGAACCACAAGTGATTTGTGTTCAAGGTAGGGTCCCATTTTTCTACCTTTCATGATTCCACATGTGAAATATTATTTATTTATTAATGTCATAAATGGACCTAACAAGGTATTACGGAACAAGATTTTGGTTTCTTGGGTTCTCTAAAGTCAACATCTTTCAAAACAATTTTGTTTTGCAAAGAGTTACTTATAATTTTCTATCCACATGTTAACCACCAAATCAACTAAGGTTAAGCTTAATTCCAATTTTCACCTAGGGCTTTAATCCCTATTATAGATTTGTTTAAGGTTAAAATGTATTTACTCTATAAACCCTTCATGAGAGTTCAAGGCACTATATTGTCACAAGCCAAAGATAAGACATTTAGCTACGAGAGACTAAAGAGTTCACTAACAAGAATGTAAGACATAGAAAAACTATGTCAGAAACTCCATCTATGTCATCTGGATCCAACAGGATTTCATTCGATGAAGAAATTAAATTTGTAAATCTACCTTTGGATGAAAATGTAGGTTCGCTAAGCTACGAAGGCGGAGTTAGCTCTACACACTCCAAGAAAAGTTTGACTGTGTCACTCTTGTCTACCAGGTTTATGACAATGTCACTAAACCTACTAACTAAAACGATAAGCCAAATTCTCAGGTCCTTGTTTACTCAACTAGGAGGTTCCATTGAGTGATGAATTTAATTTCTTTCTTCAGTTTTCAAAGTCTTCTAGGTTAAAAGTAACATACACGAAAACAAGCTATGCTCGGATATTGAACAAGGGTAGAGTGTTTCGATTTAATCCTCTTTATTACATTTACAAGTATGAATGCACAAAATGACACATTAATCATTTATTGAACACTAAATATACACTACAAGGTATCACTTCAATTTCATTTACCTTATATCAATATCAAACCTTTTTACCATGCATACTATAAATCAAATTGACCTATGATTAAATGCACATTTCCTAGATGTCCTTGAAATCTAGCATCTCATACACAACAACAATTTATCAAATATAACCTTCTGAAACATGGGACTACATTATACATTTATTCCTTTAACAATGAACTATATAAATTACAATGATAATTAATGAATTACACATCACCTTTTGTCATCATTCTTTCATCTTGCAACAACCACGTGAGGAGGATATCAGTGATAATTCGCTGGCATGGCATCCACCCTAATCTAACATAAGTATCATTTTTCAATTTCCCATTTACATATGATAATAATTACAATTTGCAATCGAAATAAAATGGTCTAGAGACATGTATTCATTACATTTCATTTTACTTCATTTTGTAACACAGGAGATAGAAAGAGAAGGGAAGAGAGAGAAAACATCATTTTGTCAAAAGTTCTAATGCACACAACAAGTTACACTATAGTGTTTTAAATAGTTATTTACATGTGTTTAAAGTTTCCAGGGTGGTTTGGAAACCCTACAAGGGTCCCACAACTTTCTATTTTTACATTTTCTTACTAGCTACAAAAACATACAAACGGCTCGGAGGCTAAGAAACTACTTCCAAAAGTTATCTTCCGATGAGAATGCACACCATGATCAACTTTCTACATGTCCCTAGATATACCAAGAGTTCATAGCAACTAACAGAATTGGGAAAAATCGAACGGTTTGTGTTTGGTGGCTAGTTCTCCGGGGCCACTGGTCGTAGTTGACCCAGTTACAAATGAACAAAAATTTAGATTGAGGGACCAGAAAACCGCAACCATAATTGAAGTTTGATGGATGAGCATGCAACGAGACACTTCCTACAGTTTCCCTATATGAAGAGGATTCATCAAATTCGATGGGATGAGATCTAGAAAACCACTTTCAAATGGCGATAAGTTTTCTGGAGTGACAAGTCACAATTGGTCAAGTTGAACCTCGTCAAACTGTGACCCGAGGACTACAAAATGGCTTTGCCAAACTATTTAGAAAATTATTTTTCCCTAAATTGAATGTTCCATGAAATTGTCTAGTATAAACACTAGAGGTTTGCGAAGACAGAATTAATTTCTTTATCCAGGTTTCAAATGGCGGTTCAAAACGAAAGCCAACTTTCTAGATTTGACAACTTTCTACTATTGTAAACCAGTGTAATAGGGCTCCTATAAGAGCATCAAAAATATCACAAATGTTCATTCGGGGTCAATCCAATGGTCAGGTGATTCCTCACATAACAAGGTACACGAATGAAGCCTAACATCTCATTTTTAGAGTTCCAAAGGGTACTTAATGAGTCTCGAAAAATGCAAAAATTAACTATTTAAACAAGGAGAAGGTCAACATTATTACTAGAAAGTAAATTTTGTCTGGTTGATAAGACAATGTTGTAGTGATCCAGTTGGGTAAGAAGTTTTCTACATCACCTCAAAATGAGGGTGGGATTTTGTGGTTTAATGCAGAAGAGCTATTTTGATTTTGTGAGTTACAACACGACCTTTCATTATTTTTGTAATGAGTTGATGTAAACATTTAACTGTATTAAAAACCTAATATTTTAAGGTTCTATTAATTTTCAAAAGAGAACTAAAACATGAGAATTATGATAGGTAAGGGAAGATGAACCATGCCTGGAGAATGAATTCGGTCAAAACTGCGGGATTCGGTTTAGTATCTTGCTTGGGCACTTCACCAACTAGTTCACGAGCATCCACAGCTCCACCATTTTACATACACGTCTATCAAAGAATTTGTAACTGCAGATTTGAAACCATTTCTCTACTCTTTATACTTGAAGGATGTCCAAAATGTGTTCCACAACTCGCATCTGGCACAGGATGGGAGATGCTAGCAAAGGTTATGGAAACGACTTTAGATCTGCCAGTTATGGTTTTCTCATAAATTTCTAAAGCCTATTCAACAACCCATTTGTGCATATCCTGCCATCATGGCATTCCATGAGACCGCATTTCTTTGAGGCATTCTATCAAATATTCCAAACACCTTTTTAACAAATCCATTTTGTGCATAGGCTGCCATCATGGCATTCCATGAGACCACATTTCTTTGAGGCATTCTGTCAAATAGTTGACTACCTTGTGTATGCTTCCAAAATTTGCATACTTGTCTACTAGCGCACTTGCAACTAAAATCCTCTACCATTATGCTTTGATGGTTGTCCGAGGCCTACTCTAAAGCTCCCATTTTGATAGAGGCTGGGAGGATGCTGAAAAAGGTTGTGGAGTCTAGCTTTACATGTACCAATTGCATTTTCTTGAAATTTTCCAAGGCCTTTTCAACAAACTCATTTTTTACACATCCTGTAATCATTACAATCCATAAAGCACATTTCTTTTAGGCATTTTTGAATAGTTTACATGCTTCCACATTTTACATATGTATCTACCAAGGCACTTGCAACTAAAACATTAAAAAATCCCTTCTCCATTATGCTTTGGTGGATATCTGCACCCGGTTTCAAAGTGCATATTTTGACATAAATTTGGAGTACGCGGCAATGTAAACTTATCAAGTTAGAGACCTATTTTTGCATGGTGAAACAACATGACTACCTTATGAGGGAACCCGTGTCTTCTATACACTACAAAAGAATATTCCATGAGACCTATCTCATTCTTTCATTTGGTCCACCACTAAAAAAACAACCCCACCAACATTTGTGACTACAACATCTGACAAAAATTTATGTATTTTATGCTTGAATGGGTGTCCACGCAGGATTTTGGAGTGGTCTGGGAGGATGTTGGTGTAGGATGGGAGGCTAGGAGGAGGCCACAAAACACCATTTCCCTCTATGAGATGACATCTAGTTTGAATCTTCTCTACCGCCGCCACCCCCAAATTCACCCCTTCCAAAAGCCAAAAGACAAAACCCTAATGCAACGTTTTTTGAGCTTTTTCCACCCTTCTCCACTTTGCCCTAATCCGCCCCCACAATCATGGGTATTTTAAATTTTAGTTCTTTTATTTTATTTTTTTTTATATTTATTTTATTATTATTATTTTTAATAATAAAAGGAGGCATTACATTCTCCTCCCCTTAAGAAATCATCTTCCTCGATGCGACATACAATGAAGAAAGAGAAAAAGGTACGCAACAAGGAACGAATGTGGCAAAGGTAAGCTCTAAGGTTAAGATTTCAGATACAAAATCACGGTTACAGGGTGGCCCTAGGAACATTTGGAAGAAATTTTAACTTTCAAGGTTCTGTGAAGATTGGTAGTTCCCTCTTATTCATTATTTCATTAATCTCTTTCTATTAACATTATTCTTAATTCAAGTCCTTTAGAATTTCATTTTTGTAGAATTTTAGTTTATTCATTCTGTGGGTTCCCATCATGAACTATAGTCACAACACCCTACCAGGGTCATACACAACACTAAAATTTCACAAGCATACTTTTACATACTTTCACGATCGTATCACATCACAAGGGTTTCACCAAACCATGGAATGACAACAAGTAGACCACATAGCAAATAATTTCCAACAATTATGTCCTAGACATAGATCTAGTACACACATATGACTAACAAACCGGGTCAACACACTGATACATATACAACGAGTATCACAAGACCCAAAGAAATCCATGACTGTAACAACATAGTTCCAATCCAATATCCAGTAGTCAATACAAATGGAAATGTCAATCCTCAAGCATAAAAAGTCTAACCAGACTCACAAGAGTACACATAACTTACTATACCAACTCCACACATCACAAGGCATCACAAAAAAAAATCTCCAGATATCTCCAAAAGCACAAAAAGGTAACTCCATATACCTCCCCAAAGCATCACCAAATAATCTCCATATACCTCCCAAGAGAAAGAATCATAGTGATATAACCAAGCCAGGTCACTCAACCATAGAGCCCCATAAAGAATAATAGGTCACTCAACCATAGAGGCCCATCTCCTTTCTCCTTTTAAATGAGGTTGGGTCACCCTATGGCCCTAGGCACATAGAGCCCCATCACCCCCAAACCCAAGTGACATAATAACTCGTGGTTCAACAACCCACTAGTTATCTCAGAACTCCTGGGGCGTACCCCCATACGATGAAGTGGGTCCATAGGTTCAACCACCCATGGTTAATCTCATGACCCTATTCCAACTCATTACGACAATAGAACAAGCATAACAATCCATTCAAATGCCAAGTGGCAAATTCAAAAGCCTTAGGATAGGATACAAAACTTTTAAATATGACAAGAAAGTTTTAAAACTAAGAAAAATAAATGGCTAATTAGTCATGGTTAGTGCAAAATCCCAAATGTTAATGCAACAATCAAATAAACACCCAAAATATAAGAACATGTCAATCAAGAAAATTGCTAGTTCTAGCTAAAAAAGATAATGATCAATTTACAAATAAAATAAGTATTGAGAAAATAGCACATTACAATCACTATGTGGCCTCATACTGCCACCAAAGGGGTACTCATCGAGTTCTTTAGCACTTGGATATCGAGCCTCACTCGTAAAAATATACATGTAAACATAAATGAGTATATCAATAATGTAACTGTCATCATCTCTGCTGAATCATTCCTCCATACTCCCATAAGGATCAACATAGTCAAAATCACATAGGATTATCCAATGAACAATCCAATAGGAAAGAGCAGGGAACTCTAGTTGCATAAGTTGAGCCTAAGGTGGTGCGCACCCACAATATACTGAGCAAGCTCGAAGTATACTAAATAGATAGAAGTGGGTTTTCAGTCTATATAAGACTCCACTTCCTCCCTCATAATCGGCTCAAGATTATGAACACCTGGTCCACACCTCCTCTCTCCACACATACACTCTTAACAGTTTTCTCCCCTTAGGTTTGTCTAGTGTAAGGTTCACAACATACACATACTACATCACTATCACAATGGTGATTCACACAATGTAACCATAGCGTCTTACGCATGGTATTTATATACAGGGTATAACACAATCACTACTTTCATGGTTACGATACATCACATTTCCACATTCTACAACTGGAGTGCAAACACTATACCATAGGGATCATACGCTCACCATATGCCCCTAAATCATGACGTAAATCATTACATATTACACAAATCATAAGTATGACGAACACAATGTCTAACATTACAACATATAGTCAATTGTAATACAACACGACAATACTCCCAACAAATCACAACACGATGATGACATCGGGATAAACTATGATTCAACGTACATCAATTTTATCATGCAATACATCAATACACCTTCACATCACATAAATTCAAAATGTTTCAAAAATCTACAATTCACAATATCATTCCTTTCACACACAACAAGGCAGTACATCACACACAGATTCCTCATTGAGTCAACAACATAGAGAGTGAATACTCTCATCACAAAGCACATCAAGTATGACAAGAATCATGCACTAAGTGACATACACCACATGTGTGTTCACAAGGTCACAATTATGACATAGTTCACATAACAACATATATCACATTACTCTTCCAATATCCACCACCATCATGCAAAATCATCACAACTCCAATCCATCCTAGAGGTTTGAGAGCATGAACCTCACTCTGATACCATTATGTAGTGCCCACATTTTACGCACCCAAATACATCAGCAAAATACCAGGATAATTTTTTTTTGACTTAAATTTCTCACTACACACAACAAAGCAAGGACTCCAAATACAAAAACTCGAATCGCATATGACAACCACATAAGTCATCCACTCACATACAACAACCACATAAGTCATCGAATCACATAGACCCATGAAAACGACATAGGAATTTCTGCCACACTTTCCCAATGAAGGAATACTAGCAATGACCCAACCATGGGAAACATGACATCAGGAACGGCGAACCCACAACAACATCATTTCTTTAAATGTATTTTAGTTACGATTTATATTCCAAGAACATTATTATGCAAGTATAAACTTCTCATTTTTCCACCTACATATTCTTAAGTTCATATCACAATTAAATTATCACTCACCCCTTTTAATTTGGTTTCTTATTCTTTACAAAAGTTTCCATAACTTGCATACTTACATGGCTTAGTTCAAATGCGTACAAAATGCTTAATTATATTGTTCTTAAGAATATTCTTCTTAAACATATATTCAATGACTACCTTATTACTCTTACAACTTAAGAGAATCTAACTTGATGTCCAAGCAGCAATATTAGTTGATTAAGGAAGGGGTGGGGGTTAGATTTCAAGATACATTTTTCCCATGAACAATCTTCTATCACGGTATCTTTATTTCCCGATTCAACATTCTCACAACAAGAAATTTTATTTAGATTTTATATAAATATCTTTTGTTTTTCTCCAAGTTTAATCTCACCAAGGGAAAACTCATATTCCTTGTGACACATGAATATATTTAATTGAGTTATAAAGACTCCAAGAGTGGCATTATCCCTAACCTCAAAACTCATCTTTACTCTTCTATACTTTACTTTTACATCGCATTATGGTCTGATTATTACCATCACTTTAAAACAAAAGAGTTACGAAAGTACTTTCCTGACATCTTAAAGAAGTACATGGTTAGAAGCATTATAAACTACACCTGAACCACAAGTGATTTGTGTTCAAGGTAGGGTCCCATCTTTCTACCTTTCATGATTCCACATGTGAAAGATTATTTAAATTATTAAGGTCATAAATGGATCTAACAAGGTATTATGGAACAAGATTTTGGTTTCTTGGGTTCTCTAAAGTCAACATCTTTCAAAACAACTTTGTTTTGCAAAGAGTTACTTATAATTTTATATCCACATGTTAACCACCAAAATAACTAAGGTTAAGCTTAATTCCAATTTTCACCCATGTCTTTAATCCCTATTATAGATTTGTTTAAGTTTAAAATGTATTTACTCTATAAACCCTTCGTGAGAGTTCAAGGCACTATATTGTCACAAGCCAAAGGTAAGACATTTAGCTGCGAGGGACTAAAGAGTTCACTAACAAGAATGTAAGACATAGAACAACTATGTCACAAACTCCATCTATGTCATCTGGATCCAACAGGATTTCATTTATAGTTTCCCCTATGAGGAGGATTCATTAGAGTTGACGGGACTGAGAACTAGAAAACCACTTTCAAACGGCGACAAGTTTTCTGGAGCGACAAGTCACAATTGGTCCAGTTGAACCTCGTCAAACTACGACTAGAGGCCTACAAAATGGCTTTGCCAAACTATCCAGAAAAGTTTTTTTCCCTAAACTAAATGTTCCATGAAATTTTCTAGTATAAACACTAGAGGTTTGCGAAGATGGGAATTAATTTCTCTATCCAGGTTTCAAATGGTGGTTCAAAACGAAAGCCAACTTTCTAGATTTGACAGCTTTCTACTGTTGTAAACCAGTGTAACAGGGCTCCTATAAGAGCATCAAAAAGATCACAAATGTTTGTTCAGGGTCAATCCAATAGTCCAGGTGATTCCTCACATAACAAGGTACATGAATGAAGCCTAACATCTCATTTTCAGAGTTCCGAAGGGTACTTAATGAGTCTCGAAAAATGCAAAAATTAACTATTTAAACAGGGAGAAGGTCAACATTATTACTGGAAGGTCAATAAGATAGTATTGTAGTGACCCATTTGGGTAGGAATTTTTCTACATCACCTCAGAATGAGGGTGGGAGTTCATGGTTTAATGCATAAGAGCTATTTTGATTTTGTGAGTTATAACACGACCTTTCATTGTTTTTACAACGAGTTGATGTAAACATTTAACTATATTAAAAACCTAATATTTTAAGGTTCTATGAATTTACAAAAGAGAACTAAAACAAGAGAATTATGATAGGTAAGGGAAGATGATCCATGCTCTGAGAATGAAGTCGGTCAAAATTGCGGGATTCGGTTCAAGTATCTTGCTTGGGCACTTCGCCAATCGGTTCACAAGCATCCACATGTCCACCATTTTGCATACATGTCTATCAAAGAATTTGTAACTGTAGATTTGAAACCCTTTTCTCTACTCGTTATACTTGAAGGATATCCAAAATGTGTTCCACAACTCACATCTGGCACAGGATAGGAGATGCTAGCAAAGGTTATGGGAACGACTTTAGATCTTCTAGTTACGGTTTTCTCATAAATTTCTAAAGCCTGTTCAACAACCCATTTATGCATATCCTACCATCATGGCATTCCATGAGACCGCATTTCTTTGAGGCATTTTATCAAACAGTCCAAACACCTTTTTAACAATTCCATTTTGTGCATAGGCTGCCATCATGGCATTCCATGAGACCGCATTTCTTTGAGGAATTTTTCAAACGATTGATTACCTTGTGTATGCTTCTGAAATTTGCATACTTGTCTACTAGCACACTTGCAACTAAAATCCTCTACCATTATACTTTGATGTTTTCAAGCCTGCTCTAAAGCTACCATTTTGATAGAGGCTAAGAGGATCTTTGGAAAAAGGTTGTGGAGTCTGGCTTTACATGTACCAATTGCATTTTCTTGAAAGTTTCCAAGGCCTTTTCAACAAACTCATTTTTGCACATCCTGTAATCATTGCAGTCCATAAAGCACATTTCTTTTAGGCATTTTGAATAGTTCACATGCTTCCACATTTTGCATATGTATCTCATTAGGGCACTTGCAACTAAAACATAAAAAAATGCCTTCTCCATAATGCTTTGGTGGATGTCTGCGCTTTTGATTTCTTCAAATATATTATTTTGACACAGGTTGGAGTACGCTGGCAATGTAAAATTATCATGTTGGAGACCTATTTGTTGCATGGTGAAACAACGTGACTGCCTTATGAGGGAACCCATGTCTTTTGTATGTTGCTAAAAGAATATTCCATGAGACCTGTCTTGTTCTTTCATTTGGTCCAACACTAAAAAAAAATCCCCCCCAGCATTTGTGACTACAACATTTGACAAAAATTTATGTCTTTTATGCTTGGATGGGTGTCCACGTAGGAGTTTGGAGCGGGATGGGAGGATGTTGGTGCAAGCTGGGAGGCTAGGAGGAGGCCGCAAAACACCATTTCCCTCCATGAGATGACATCCGGTTTGAATCTACTCTGCCGCCACCCCCCCAAATTTTCCCCTTCTAAAAGCCAAAAGATAAAACCCTAACACAACATTTTTTAGCTTTTTCCGCCCTTCTCCACTTTGCCCTAATCCGCTCCCACAATCATGGGTATTTTAAATTTTAGTTCTTTTTATTTGATTTGATTTATATTTATTTTATTATTATTTTTAATAATAAAAGGAGGCATTACAAAGTATATATATATATATATATATATATATATATATATATATATATACATATACATATGTATATATACATATATATATGCATATACATATATAGATATATATATACATATACATAGACACACACACACACAAGTGAATTCATTTTCAAGGAGGATAAATTATGAATTTTGGTGGTGACTTGGTGTATGTATGTATGTAATTGATTGGAGGATAAATTATAAAACTATTAAAACAAATAATGTCATTATGTAAAGTGTAAATGTAATTATTCCATTTGAAATATCAAATGGCCCTAGAAATTTAACAACTCAATATGTTAAATATATGGATTGATGATCAAAATAAACACTTTATGATCATAATTTAAATTAATCTTATTCAAAAAACTGTTGTAACATTAAGATTATTATACCTATTATTAATCGAACCAAAATTTACCTATCCTAATAGAAGGTCCTTTTCATTGTTTGATCAATGATTTTCAATTTCCAAAGAGTTAGTACTTTTAAAAATCATTGTTATTTCTACATAATAAAATAATATATCACAACCGTGAATAATTTCAACCATATTTACAAGGTGTTACTTCGTAAAGAAATTAAGTCACAATATCAATAGAAGGTATAACAACAAAAAAATCCAAACATGGAATGATCAACTCAACAAGATTACAAAATCAACATAGAAGCAACAAAATAGGATAATAACACAACACGATTTATGATTTTTGGTGGCTAGTAGCATTACTCAATTAGCTTCACAACTACGCGTAAGCATGTTTATCCTTTTCATGGTAAACGTGTGTAATCATAGATGTGATATTTTATGGGTAATCTGTTATCACTCCCAAAGCTTTGTAAATCATTGTATGCTATTAGCCCATGTTACAACAATCATGAAATAAAAATACAAGATGTGACAGAATAGAATGAAAAAATTCATTATTGATTTTGGAGCTTTGAAAAATGTCATGCCCTTGAAATTTCCAAAATCCCTTTACCTCACTCTTGCCCTCTTTGTAATTCCCTGATCCATCGCACTTGAGTGGTCAGGTTTGGGACCCACTCTCACCATTGGAAATTCGACACAAGAACTTATCTTGCAAACTAATCAAATGTTCAAGGAGGTATTGGATCCCAAGTGTGTTTTCATATATTCTTGTGTGAAGCTTTGAACACCTCACTAGACACCAATTTTTACCTTAGTTGTATCTTGTGTTTTCAAATTTAAATTCTCCCATTACTTATATCCTAATTTCATAAATTTGTAGTAATAGTAAAATCAAATTATAGAAATGAAGATACTCCTTAATTGAGGTCTTAATCTAGTTGTTAAATTTCATCCTCTATTTGTGGTTATTTCTTCTCTTTTATTTTCGGTTGGATAATAATAATGTTGTTATCATCAACATCCTTGTATTTTTATATATAATATGTAAATTATATAGAAAAATAACATGGTAATAATAATAATAATAACAATAATGATAAAATTATAAAAACATATGTAAAAGATATATATGGATGTAAAATAAATAAAGGAAGTAATATATATATATATACGTATATGTATGTATGTATGTATGTAGGAAAATTAATAAATAAGGATATTTAAAACAAAGTGGAGGAAATAATATGTTTGTGTGTGTGTGTGTGTGTGTGTGTGTGTGTGTGTGTGTGTGTGTGTGTGTGTGTGTGTGTGTGTGTGTGTGTTGTGTGTGTGTGTCTATGTCCGTGTCTATATATACATACATACATACACACACACACACACACACACACACACACACACACACACACATATATATATATAAATTCATTTTACGGGAGGATAAATTATGAATTTTGATGGAGACTTGGTGTATTGGGGAGGAGATGAATGGGTAGTGGAGCTCGCAAAACCTCGCAAAAAATTATTGTTGAAAATACCTTAGAAGCTTTCAATAAAATGCATTTGATAGGCCTAAAGCCACACACCACCACAACCAAACAACACATTTCCTATCTACGCCAAATGGGAGCTCCAAATAAGGTAAGGGAGGTATTCATAAGGCACAATTTTTTTGGTTGAACTCTTGAAGAAACTCGCCTCACCGCCCGCCATAATTTGTAGAATATGAATAAAATGGATCTGTTGAAAATACCTTGTAAATTTTAAAGCAAAAGGTCACCAAGATCGTGACATCCTCATCTTTTCTTCCCCTCTAACCATTCAATATTATTTTGTTTTTTTGGTACTATGTTTTGTGTATTTGGTTATGTATTTTTTTTTCTCTTGTATGGTTGTGTCCTCCGAACCTGGAAAAATAAAAGTTTTTAGACATGTTAGGTTGCCCATCAAAGATAAGGTTTTTGTCCAAATTTCTCATTTATAATGAAGTCAATGCACTAGATACTAAAAAAACTAGCAACTCAAAAATGATGGAGGGCTTATGTTACCTCAGATGTGATATGGGCACTAGATGGCTGATTCTAACAATAACTTTATATACTGGTCTAGGTTGACAAAGAACCAAAAATTTGCAGAGGTAGGTAGACGGTGAACTAGATGAGAAGATCTCAAATGTAAGATGAATATGCAGATGTGAAGGGTATGAATGCTAACTGGAAGATGACTGTAGCATTTGTATGTTATGAGTCACATGCAGAAAGAACAGAGACATAAAACCCCAAGAAATGTCCGAAAAACAAGAGTAGAAGATATCTATTTAACAAACTGGGGTTGGATCGATGGTGATCCGACTAGGTTGGTAATGATTGAAAGAATTAGATAAAGTTGAGGATAAATGGACGAGAAAGAAAACCTACAAGTAAAAAGGCTAAAAGGGAAGGTTGTTGGAGAATCTCTAAGTGTTGTTGTTGATGGTATAAACCTACAAGATATTATATATAATAAATACCAAGATAATGTGATAAAATTTGAATAAAGCATCACAATGATAATGATAAACCTCACAATGAATGATCGTGAGTGATCAAATCACACTTAAAATATGTCTCGAAGATCTGTTGATGTCTCAGAACTTCTCAAGCATGAGGAAGGATGCTCATGCTAAGAGAAATCTTGAGAATTATATGCATATGATGCTGAATAGAAGAAAAAAATTAGTTTTAAAGGGGTCGATGATGACCAGGCTAGGTCACCATTGATTGCAATGAAAGTTTCCCAAATGGGCATGCTTTTCTACTTTTGACGGGATTTTCTTGTTTTTAAGGATTGGTCGAATGCTTTAAAGCATGTAGGTGGGATTGGGTTGCTTGGGGATGAATTTAAGTTAGTGCATAAAAATAGATAGGATAAAAGATAGAAAAGAAAGGGGATTTATGTGTAGGATAAAAACATCCTAATTAGAAGGTTAGTTAGGGAAATGGATGAGGATTAATTTATTAATAAATAAAGATCAATGTGGATGGGATATATGGGCATGTGAGATATTAAATGATTAATTAATTAATGAGGATTAGATGGAAATTTAATTAAATAAAGGGGATGATTGAATAAATATGCGCACGCAGTGATGAGGGTATAGATACCAAATTTAGGTGTCTACATTTTTCCCCTTTTTGTTGAGTGGTTTGGACTAGCAAGCCATGAGACAAAAATAAGGGTTGGATTAGGATAAAGGATTGATGATAAGTTCCCCTCAAAGGGGAATCGATTAAATCAAGGGAAATTGATGACCCATTTAAAATAGGTAAATGATAAAGGGCGGGTGGGTTAAGAAAATGTTGACGATTATCCTTGTGGGACGAACCGTCAAAGTCATAGGAAACCTTAGGTTAGTGGAACGTGCACCCTAAGGTGACCTCTAGATTTTAAAGAATCTATCTCTTCTATGCGGTGTGTGTGATTATGGTCAGAAAAAGTGAAACAAAACATGAAAAATTAAATGGGGGTGATGCACCAAACAAGTCTTCCAAGAAATCAGTCTAGAATGCAAGCTGTTTGAAAAGGGGAACAACGAACGATGAAAAGGGTGGACGAGATTGCACCACAAGCCAGAGAAGATCACATAGAACACTACCTCAAACTACTTAAGCACAACTTCAAAGATAGTAACAACATTAGAGATGCACAGTTTCTATGTGAAAATAAAGGCGATCAGAGACAACAAAGATATGTGAAGGATGGAAAAAATGCACCACAGGGAATATTATATTACTCCAAAATTGTGCACAATATTACAATAGAAAAGAGGCAAGATTGCTATTACAAAACCCGGAAGAAGGCTAGAGCTCTAGGCCCCTACCTTTACAGAAGAGGGACTGAGATAGAGAAGAAAATTGAATGACCCCTTAACTTCTTTTCTAAAATGAGACCTCGGTCAATATATATAATCACAAAGAGATAAGAGTGAAATCCTGAAATTATTTTTCAACCACTTGTAAGATGCAATAAATGAGTGCAATCAATGACACCTTTCTTGTAAAAGACTCCTCCTTCTTTCCCCGACACTCGCTAGTGAAATAATGATGGTCATGCTCATTAAATGCATTCCCCAACCACTTTCCAACTATCTCCTTGAACTGGGCTCATTTTCCTTAAATATCACCATCAAAGCTTCATCGGTTTCTGCATTTCTTGATTATTGTGCATCATGCTCGGTTTATTGGAGATGGATATGTTTATTTTATTTTTACCCACCTAACCTTACTCTTTCTATGGTGTAGAGGATGTAGAGATCTTTCTGAAAAGTCCAATTTTGTGAAAATTGGAGTTCTGGGTCAAAAGTTATGCTCATTTGAACCTCGGGGTTATGCATTTCATGCGGGCTCTCACAATATTTTAAAAGATCTAAGCATTTAAAACTCCTGGTGGGCTTCATGATTAATCCTACATTGAATTTACCTACCACCAATATTTTGTAACCTACTTTGGGTTCAAGTCTATCCATGTTGAGCTCCACGTGGAAGCCAAACGCATCTCTAGAGTCTCTGCTTTTCTTGTACCTTTTGAAAGTGTGTCGAGCTAACACGTGGCACCTTTCATGGCTCCTTTTATTTCCCTTTGAGTTTTTAATGGGACTCGTTGTAGATTAATATGAGGATCCTTTCCTTGGTGGGCCCCTCATTATTGACTCCACGTGGAAGTCCCACATGGTTTTGAGATCTCCTTCTTCCCTCTCACTTTTGGAATTGTGTTGAGCTGACACGTGGCACATTCCGTAACTCTTCTACTTTTCCTTTCCGACTCATCCATGGCTCGGTTTTGACTTTCCAAGTCAGCTTTCTTCATTTTTTCACCATGATTTTGCCAAGTCCTTACAAAAATGTCAAAGGATTGACTCGTCTTGCATTATTCTAAGACTCTCAGAGTTATCTTGATTAACATGGGTGGTAATTTTCTTGTTATTTAATTTCAGCTGGTGGTGGAGGAAATTTGATAACATAAAATATGGGTGACAAAGATAACCAAGGAAATATGCCCCAAGAAAAATGATCATAATAATGATGGAAAACTATGGCGGTGACTCCAATATCACATTGGAAGGGGAAAATTACGGTCTCAATGGAGACAGATAATAATCTTGTACAAACCCGTGAGTGGGTGAAGATCATTGCAATATGAATCTAGGATAGGATGAATAACAGGTCATGGGAAAGTCATCAAAGTATGCACAACTATATGTGAAAGGTATGAGAAATCCTTCATACATGAGGAATCGAGAAAATAGGTATGCATCCACAAGGGATAAGGATGAATGATATGGTGCCTAATGGGACACGAAATGGCCAAGAAAGAAAAATGAAAAAGTGAATGATGAAATAATATGCCAAAAATGGAGAAGGTATGCTGTAAAGGCAAAAAAGGAAAAATGAAAAATAAAATATGTCCCAAGTGGGGAAAAGCATGACCACAATGGTGGACTTTGATGAAAAATAATGGTGCCCCAAGGACGGGTACGAATATGGCCACAATAAGTGGAATTGATATAATAAATGTAATTCCCAATGGGAAGATGAGTATGGCCTCAAAGGAAGACTTCACGAGTGAATTGGATATGATTATAAAGTAAAATTCCTAAAAGACGAGAGAATTGATATGATTAACATGCTTGAAGGAAATGGAAATTTCCACAAATATGGACATAGAGAGTTACATATGCCCATAAGAAGAGTTATTATGGCCACATGGTGTGGACTTAGAGAGTGTGTATGCCTATAAGAAGAGTGATTATGGCCACAGGTGTGGACTTAGAGAGTATGTATGCCTAGAGGAAGAAATAGTCGAAAATGTTGTATGAAGAATTCCAAGAGGGAAAATAGAGATGACCAAAATTTTAATGGTAAAAATAAATTCCTTAGAAAGGTATGCAATAAAGAGGGAGAAAGCCCAAAATGGTTACTGATAAGGCTAGTCAATGGAGACCGAGGAAAATCGATGATGACCCAAGGGGATCGATGGCGACACCAGTGTCGACGGCTATATAAGCCCAAGGGTCGGCGAACAATGCTAATTTTCACACGCAAACTTAATGAGAGAAAAATCAAGAAAAGATAGATTGAGGAAATGGAGGCCATTGGAGCTATGAGGAAATTCTAGAGGGTGCGGAGGATGGTGAGTAACAAAACTCATGCTGGTTTTTGATTTAGTTTCATGTTTTATTTGTATTTTCTTTTTGCATTTTTTTGTAAAACATGGATGACACCTGTGGGTGCTTGGTGGTGACCCAAGTGGGTCAGCATCAACCCACTCTAAGGTGGGTCAACTAACCCTAAAACTCACTGACCCATCCTGGGTTGGCATCGACTAGGGTTAGATTGGCTAAAAATGGATTTAGATGGACTTTAATGCACTTTTGATGGATTTTTGGATCGGGGTCTAATGTATGCATGCTTTATTTTTTATTATAGGACAAAGAGAACCTATATCTAAGAAATCGGGTGTTAGATCTATATGAGAAGATCAAAGGGGATGTGATAGATGTCAAGTGATATCTTCTGTCTATAGTTGAACTATGAGGCTTTAGACATTATCAAAGGATCCCACGGGATGTGGGCCTTGTGATTGCTTTGGTTGAGAGGTGGGATAGTCGGACATGTATTGGTTCAGAAAGGGGATATTACTATCACCCCCGGAGGATTTGTATTGGATTCTCAAGTTTTGAATACAGGAGAGTAGATAGTTCCCATTACAAGTGATGATAGATTGGAAATTTTGACCAGCTATTTAGAGTCAATTTGCCCCTTATAATATTTTCTTCAGGGGCATTTTCCTATGAGCAGAGATATGAGGTTGGGGTGGTACGTAACCAGTTTAATTGCATGGTGATTTTACGTACCCAAAATTACATGTGCTACATTGTTGGAAAATGGTTATAAAATCTGCCAATGATGATTCATGTCCTTTCCAAAGATGTTTGAGCTCCTAAACCCATTTCAGTGTAGGTATATATGTATCCTAGACATCCTTACTTAGATTTTCCATGCTTTTTTCAGCTTCCCACTTCATTATATGCATGTTTTGGCCTTAAGTGCTAGGACCACCACCCTACCCGGGTTGTGGTTCTAAAATTGCCGCTTGTGCGGGTGACGGTCATGCGACCGCCATGCTGTGCAGGTGGTGGTGGTCCTAAGAGATTTTTCCATATTCGTCATGCATATTTTTAACATGCGGACGATTAACTTAACTTCACTTTTAGGATGCATTTGTGAACCAATTAGTATAAAAATAGTTTTTATTGCTTGGTTCTCCTTCCCTCTTTATTTTTACATGTGCTTTAGTTAGTTGAAGCGCTCTCTTTTTTCTTATGCATGAAGGCACATCCTAGCTCCAATTCTTATATATTCCATGCTTGTGTTCAAATAAAAGGGGCCTCGAGAATTTTTGTATCTTGCATAATATTGCTGCCATAATCCTATTGGGAATTGCATAACCAAGCTCGGATATCTTGTGGTATCTCTCTTCTACTTGTATTGTAACCGAGACTACCTTCAAGTTACCATTGTTAAATCGACTTCTCTTGCCGATGTTCTTTCATTCCCAATCCATTGGACTCATATGGACACATAGAGAAATAAATGATAAATTGAGGGGACAAATTACTACACGATATATTTACCTCTATTTTTTGAATTCCGTGTTAGATAAAGCTGCGACCGCCATGTTGTGCATGGGGTGGTGGTCTTGAGTGATTTTTCTATATTCTGTCATGTGTGTTTTTAACATGCAATGATTAACTTAACTTCACTTTTAGGATGCATTTGTGAACCAATTGGTATAAAAATAGTTTTGATTGCTTGGTTCTCCTTCCCTCTTTTATTTTTACACGTGCTTTAGTTAGTTATAATTACATCTTTTTTTTTTTTTTTTTACATGAAGGCACATCCCATCCCCAATTCTTATATATTCCATACATGTGTTCAAAAAAAGGGGTCTAAGAATTTTGTGTATCTTGCATAATATTTCGCCACAATCTCGTTGGGAATTACATAGCCAAGCTCGAGATCTCTTGTGGTATCTCTCTTCTACTTGCATTGCAACCAAACTAGCTTCAAGCTACCATTTTTAAATCGACTTCTCTTGTTGGTGTTCTTTCATTCCCAATCCCTTGGACACATATGGACACACAGAGAAAGAAATGATAAAATGAGGGGAAAAATTACTACATAGATAGATTTAACTCTATTTTTGAATTCCATGTTAGTTATAACTAACATCTTTTTTTTTTTTGCATGAAGGCACATCCCATCCCCAATTCTTATATATTCCATACATGTGTTCAAATAAAAGGGGTCTAAGAATTTTGTGTATCTTGCATAATATTTCTGCCACAATCCTGTTGGGAATTACATAGCCAAGCTCAGATCTCTTGTGGTATCTCTCTTCTACTTGCATTACAACCAAACTAGCTTCAAGCTACCATTGTTAAATAGACTTCTCTTGTTGGTGTTCTTTCATTCCCAATCCCTTGGACACATATGGACACACAGAGAAAGAAATGATAAAATGAGGGGACAAAATTACTACATAGATAGATTTACCTCTATTTTTTGAATTCCATGTTGGATTTGTTGTTTGATTTCCTTCATTCTTACAATTTATCATTATTACATCATATCAAATAGATTATAAATCAATTTCATTTCATTTTTAAGTAATTAGTTGATTTCCAAGAGGGTTTAAATATTTCATAGCAATTCCGGTGATGAGATATTCTTCTTCCCATCCCTATGGATTTGAAGGAGAGAATATTTGTAGGAGGTTTTCTACACATCATAGATCATTTGGAAAAATTTCTTGTTTTAAGTTAGTTTAGTTTCAATACACTCAACATAGGTGAATAACCACACCGGGTTATCTCGCTTGTTTATTTTTAGTGTAGAAATATTTTAATTACTTAGAATAGAATAAAATTGTTGTTTGTGATTGTAGCATTTCAATTTTATGACTTTTTAGATTAGTTTCCCTTTCAGTAGTAGCATAGATTTTTAATTTCATTCAATTTACATGGACACTTACAACCATTTTAGCATTTAGATTCTAGTTAGGAAAAACTATATGGAATTTATGCTACTGTTCATAAGCCTCTAAATATTCCCTTTTCGATTCAACTACCAAGAGATTACACTACCATATATTAGTCACCGATCCTCCTATAGTTAGCCACACACATCCAACATAAGTTTCTCTGGCATGACCTGGGGTCGAGTGCGGTTGAAGGTTGCATGATAAATTTTCATTCGTAATAATTGGTAAACTAGATGTGAAGAGATAATCTCTAAGCATTTCCATTTCTTCGTCCATCATTTATTGTGGGTATTATTATACCCCTCAAATATTTTGGGATACGATGAGTACATTCGACCCATCCCGGGTTTGAAATGTACAATTATCAAATAGATAAACCACAACAATCACCTTCACTCTCAACATGGGCACATAACCACTCAAGTTCTCAAAATCCTCTTCTTTAGGGAACCAATGTTGGTTCCTTTAAGTGTATTGAGGAACTTGACTAGATCACTAGAACACATATCCTCACAAACAATAAAGTTTAAAGAAAATGACTTTCACTAGGGGAAGCACGTTCATCTCCTTGGTTATTGTTTCAACAACCCATTAGCATACAATTGGACTAGATCATGCATCTAGATGACAAGTACTTATAATGATACGTCAAGAGTGAATAACATTTCTAGAATATAAACCGAGATTTTGATAGGTTAAAAGGAAAAGGTGATTTTCTTCTCTAAAACAATAAAACTACCCTCCACCAACCAAAAACATTACCAATGAGGGGTTTCAACATAGTGAAAAATTCATACAAGGATACCACAATCCTCAATAACCTCCAAAAGTTCAAAATCAAGAACCTAAACAAAACACCAATCCATCAACGGTTGACATCATCTCGGTGATAGTTGACAAAGTAAAAGAGTTAGAGATTGCCAAAAATGCTCAAACTTCATACACAGGGAACAAGCAATAACTTCTCCCTATCCACAAAATTATGGACAAGTACCTATTATGTAGAATCCTCCAGTTTATATGGGCGCTCCAAGCCCTGGAGATTTTCTAACTGGGATGGGAACCTTGGGTATGCCCCCTCATGCCACATATGGATATCTACAACAGAACATACCGAAGTGCATTCTCAAATTCCATACTAAAACAGTAAATGCAATGTTCCCTGGATTTTTCCTTCACTCCATATTAATGAAATCAACCCCTACATACACATGTATTATAAATCACCACAAAGGGATATGTACACTTACTCAGTCCATATCATAAGCCACAAAGGATGCCATATGCCCTAACCAATATTTACATTGTGCCATTTTAGAAACCGATGCAACCCTCACCTCCCAATAAGGATCTTCAATGGTTGAAAAGTATGCAATGGGAACTTATTCTGAATATCTTAAGGAGCCTCTAGACTTCTCTATCTAGACAATCATACTCCGAAGACCCTTTCCCGATCTTATGAAGTTCAAAGGGGAGGGAGATCCTAACTCTCACATCAAATCTTATGTAACAACCATTCGGGAGATGCTCCCATGGGATGCAAATGTTGCGAAGATTTTCCCTAAGACACTATAATGTATTTCTCTTGATTGGTACTATAGGATACCAGAGGCTTCAATACACTCCTTTAAGTAACTCGTATCAGATTTTATTTAGGATTTTTATATGAAAAAACTTTTTAGAAAAGGAATTAGAGAATTCCTTCATATCAAATAAGAGCATAATGAGTCTGCATCCCACTTCATTCAAAGGTGGGGATATGTTCTCTAATCCTTTACAAGTGCTCCAAATATAGATCAGATGAAGCTTTGTGATTTTTTCCTCCATTCCCTCAATAGGAGGAAAAAGGAATAAGTTCAAAATTTCCCACTAAGGAGCTATGAAGAGGTGCTAGAAGGTGCTCTTTGAATTTACCAAGTTGCCATTGATAGTGGTTGTAAGAATTATGGAGCAAATGGAAGGTTAGTCACTCCTAATCAAAATAACCCCGGTTACTCCAATAACACAAGCAATAATCAAGGACCGAAGGTCCTTAATAAGAACCGTGGGGTCACGATGGATGGTGTTACTAACTAGACCAAGAAGCCTAATGTTGTTAGTACTCCCAATATAAATAATACCAATAACAATAATAATGGGAATAATCAGAGAAATAATAACTTCTCACCCTCAGTCAACGTTGTAGATTTTAATCATCCTCAAAAACAACAATAATAACAACCTCAACAACTAAGATAGATGCAGACCCAAGGCCCCAATCAATACTCAGGTGGGTATCCAAACCAATTCCAAAACCAAGGGTAGGGGTTCCCAAATTTTAATTATAACAATCAACAACTGAACAACAATCGTAATTTCAAACCACAACAAGGTGCAAACCAAAGGCCTTGAGATTATGATCCTGATTTATATTACGGTTTCCATAGGGTTCACGGGCATGATGCAAGAACATGCCATAATTGTAATAAGTTTCTACATCATTTTCCAAAGGATCAAATATAGTTATTTATTGACATGTTTTTGGAAAACCCAACAACACCAACTTAGAACACCTACATGGGACCGGTATCCCCACAGAACACACCACTTGGAATCTTTAATGATCATCTCCCCACACACCCAAAGAATGGTAGAATATATCCCAATGGTTCAAATAAAGTTATTTTAATAGGGACCTATGATCGCAAAACCTCAACTTCGTCAAACCCAAAAGTGACTTCTCCTTTGGATGGTTACCAACAAACAAAAATTATGGGATTGGTGGAGTTAGACACTAAACCTCAGATTAATTGCCACTAGAACCAAAGATTATTCTTTTTAGAAAATCCCTATCTACCCAACTATATCAAATGAAATTCATGATATGCTAGGCAAGCCAAGCCCATAGGATCTTATTATTTTATCAATGATCTAACCAAGACCTCATCCCACATTTCCTTCTTGGATCTATTAAAAATTCCCCTACTCGTAGAGCCATTTTATTAGAAGAACTATGTCTTGGCCATTTAATTAACATCACTGATCCTCCAAAGGTGCAAATAAACCACATGGAATTTTATGTCTATCATCTAAGGTAGCATGAAAGATATTTTGGATTCATATTTGACATCAACAAGATGCTCACAGAGATCTGAAATAGCTCGTAGAGGTCATCCAACATTTATTTTACAAGTCTAGATTTATAATAACTGTGTAAAGCGTGCAATGATTGATGTTGGGGTAGTATTTAATATAGTCCCCTTATCTTTCCTTCAAAATTTTGGTTATGGAGAGACCGGTTATTCTTTAATGCAAAATATGCTTAGAGGTTATGACAGCCTCAAGGCAACATTGACCGGAACTATAATGTTGTCGGTCACCCTCGGGTATAATATAGTTCTAACTAAGTTTTATATTATAGATTGGGTAACCAACTATAATATGATCCTTGGTCATCCTTGGATTCATTGCATGAATGATATTCCCTCTACTTTGTTTCAAGAATTTAGGTTCCTACATTTAGGGAAGGTCTTTTTGGCATAGGGTGATCCAAAACCCTTCGACATACATATAGCTAACTTGAAAAAGAGGCTAGGGTCCACTCTGAGTTTGAGATTCCTAAAAATTAGTTAAATAAACCTATAAGCATAGTGCCATAGGAAAACATGGTTCCTACAATGGTATTAGAATTCATGGGTTTGATTGAAGGCATTCTAGCAGTCAAAGATGAAATCGTCATCATAGAGACAGTGTCATTAGGAACCATTGCAGAGATTTTCAAGATATTGGATAAGGATTTACCTATTCTCCTTCCTTTTGATTCTATGGGTATGGGACATACTCTAGGACTTCATTCTCTTCAAACAGATGAAGTTTGTATGGTTGAAGTAACTGAGGTAAAAGAAGAGGATGTAAAGGATGATTCAACATCCATTTTTACAAGTAACTATTGGACTCTCCATTTTTATGGAGCCAAGTTTAATTTTGGCATCAGGTCAGGTGTAATTCTTACCTCTCCGAGGGAAGGATTCTACCTTTTCCTTCAAGTTAAACTTTGAATGTACAAATAATGGGGCTGAATATGAAGCCTTTCTACTTGGTCTCATTGTATCCAAAAGAATGGGTGCTCTTAATATTAGGGTGTTAGGTGATTCATAACTTGTCGCAAATCAAATATATGAGGTATATGAGACTAGAGTTGAGCATCTACAACTCTACAAAATAACAATGTTAAATCTAACAAAGAGGTTTGACTTCATATCGATTGAAGCAATTCCACAAGAATAGAACCTCCTCGCAGACTCAATAGCAACTTCGCTTCTTTCTTTACTCCAAGAAGTGAGTTAGAAGATACAAACTTCATGGTCTTAGTTCGTGTTGAACCTTTGGTTTGTAAAACACCAATAACTCCAATGTTGACATACATAGAAATTGAGAGAAATTTTTTCATCTCATATCACGTTGACATTGATAAAGTAACTCTAGGATATCTAAACGCTTTTGAGAATTACATATTACTCATCATGAGGTTGATCTTTCCCTAATCCCACACTCTTCTTCCTATTTTGGAAATCCCATGATAGAATATTCCCCTGGGAAGGAACTTGAAATTTATGAGGTAGGAGAAGAGGGGGATTTAGAGTTACCTCCAGCCCCACCTGAGTTTGAGGAAGGCAATGCCTCCTTAACTAATGTAATACTCAATATAAACATCGGGATGGAGGAGGAACTACAAATCTCGAAAGTAGGATCCTCTCTAACTTCTGAGGAAGTTGAAATACATACCCATATCCTCAAGGAGCATCAAAAATATTTTGCATTTAGCTATAAGGAAATGATGGGAATTGCACCACACATTGCAGTTCAAAACCTCATCACCAAGCCAGATGCTAAGATAATCAAGTAAAATTCAAGGAATATGAAGCCAAAGGTGGCCCTCATGGTGAAGGAAGAAGTGATGAAACTCCTGTAGGCAAGGTTCATTAACCCAATTGACTACTCACAATGGGTGTCTAATATTGTCCCTATTCTCAAGAAGAATGGAAAGATCTATATTTGCATAGACTTTTGGGATATCAAAAAGGCTTGTCCCAAAGATGATTTCTGTTAGCATCCATTGATGTTATTGTCGACGCAATAACTAGTATTGAGTTTTGTCTCTCATGGATGGGTTTTCTGGGTATAATCAAATTAGAATATCTAAGAAAGATCAGGCCAAAACTATGTTCTTAAGTCCTTGAGGAACCTACTATTATGTTATCATGTCATTCGGTCTTAAGAATGCTAATTCCACATACCAATGAATGATGCCTTATATATTTCATGAACTTATACATAAGATTGTGGAATCCTATGTGGATGACCTTTTGGCTAAGGCCAAAAAATGTTGCAATCACCCAAAGGTGCTTTGTATCATCCTTTCTTGTTTAATCAAATACGACATCACATTGAATCAAAAAAATGTGTGTTTGGTGTAATGGGAGGAAAGATTTTGGGATACATCATATCTTCATGAGGGATTGATGTAGACCCAAAAAAATCTGATCTCAGTACTAGAAATGACTCCACCATCGATGAGTCTAGAATTAAATATTTTCTTTGAAAACTCAGTGCAATCTGAAGGTTTATCCCGATCGACCTTTTTATTCACCCAATCAACAACCTATTTAAAAAGGATTGTTGTAATGATTGGATGGAAGAATGCAATGAGTAATTTGAGTCGGTTAAATAGTTCTTATTGTCTCCTCCCACACTCATGCCACCTACGTCAGATCTCCCTTGATCATGTATTCATGAGCTACAGATGTCTCATTAGCTTGCATGTTAGCTCAAGAAGATGATGATAAAATAGAACGTGCAGTCTATTTCATTATTCAGACATTTCTTGATTATGAGACATGTTATATTCAAGAAAATAAGGAATGCCTTTTTATAGTCTTTGCAACAAAGCACTTAAGACATTACATGCTAAACCATGAAACAAATGTTGTCATTAAATTAAATCACTTGTGGAGGTTTCTCATGCAAGGATCCTTATCTAAAAAGGTTGGACACTTCATAACTCTGATGGGCGAGTTTGAGATAACATTTTTAATCAGAAATCTGTTAAAGGAAAAATCATTGTGGATTGGTTGGCTAACAACCCATTGGATGGAGGTGATCTAGTAAATTTAGAATTTCCCTGACGAGTGTGTGTATTTTTTGAAACTAAGCCTCCCATTTCTACATGTCCATGGTACACTAACATCATTAATTTCATAGTGGACCATACATATCCAAAAGGGGAAACCTCATAACAAAGAATATGGTTGCGTATAATAACCGCCAAGTATGTCATCTTAGAACAAGTGCTCTATCATAGAGCCTTTGATGGAATGTTTCTAAGATGTGTTGATGAAGAAGAATCTAAAAATATTCTTTATGAATCACATAGCAGAGTATGTGGAGGTCACTTTAGTGGCCATGCCACTACTCGGAAGATACATCAAATGGGATATTTTTGGCCCACGCTAGAACATGACACAATAGATTTTGTGTGCAAATGCCATAAATGTCAAGAGTTTTCCCATGAGATCCACATACCGGCACAGAGCTCTACAACCAATTGCAACACCATGGCCCTTTTCCACATGGGGCATGGAATTGATAGGTAAATTCTCTCCCTCATCAAAATAGATGGTCATAACTTCATAATCATGGCCACAAAGTACTTTACTAAGTGGGTAGAAGCCATGCCTCTTACCACTATGCCTAGATCAAGTAATCACAAAGTTCATTCTGAACCAAATTATTTGTAGGTATGGGGTCCCACAAGTCATTATCTCAGATAATGGCACATCCTTCAAAAATGATGAGGTACGTGAACTATGTGAAAAATTCAAAATAAGTCACCACACGGCTTCTCTCTATTATCCTCAAGCCAATGGATAGGTTGAGGCTACAAACAAGACATTAAAATCTATTCTCCTTAAGACTATCAAGGAGAACAAACAAGATTGGCATTTAAATATTTTTCTGACCTTATGGGCTTATCGGACATCAATAAGAATGCCAACAGGGGCAATCCCCTTTTCTTTGTTATTTAGTGTAGAAGCGGTTTTACCACTCGAAGTCAAAATACCTAGTCTTCATATATCATTGCAAGGAATTCTGGGAGAAGAAGGCTATCGAGAAGCATGAATCTCTCAACTAGAAAGTCTTGATGAGGCTAGACTCAATGTTGAACAATGGCATAGCGTTTACGCTGACCGGATGGCTTGGAAATACAATAAGAAAGTCTATGAGCATGAAATATATGAGGGATATTTTGTTCTAAGACTTGATAGTTGAATAGACAAAAATATCGGTGAAGGAAGTTGGACCCGTGTGGTTAGATCCATATCAAGTAATAGAATTCTACAAAAATGGAGCATTTCACTGTGTACACTAGAGGGTGAGGATTTTAATGAATATATGAACTATATTCACATGAAGATGTATTACACATGATCCATTATCATTTTCATATGTACATTACTACATTTACATTGAATTTTCATCTACCGAGATCATTTTGTAAAATTTTTGATCAAGGATTTATTCTTATAGAAATTCCAAAAACTTCTAAAACATTAGCAAAACATTCAAATCATACCTCTACAAATCTCCATGGCGTCATAAATTATTCCGAATCATTGCATCAATCCAAAAAGATAAGACAAATCTTTGACAATAACCATACCAAGGCTTGCATACTTGGTTCTTCTTATAGTTTCTTCTAGGTTACATGTCCTTTCCTATAGTCCTGTTCTAGAAGCTTCATGGTATCGCATCTATCCCGTAAATATATCTTTGGAAATAAGAACATTATAGCCATTTTTCCTAAATAAATAAGTCAAATGCAAATCCATGGAAAATTTTATTTTACACATTTCTCTACCCTACCAACCTTCGGTGTTGAGGCGCATATCTTACTAGTGATGTAGGGTTGGGAAAGGAGATAAATACCCTTAATCACCTATTCCTTGTCCATTGTGACAAGCCCATACTTCCTACTGGTAGCATGGGGAAAGTTATAGGGGTCTCTTTGAAAAACTTGAAAATTAGAAACAATTCATTCAAATATTTTGAAATCATAAATCAAAACAAAGTGAGTTAGATGTGAAAAATTCCAAGAAAATATTAAAACCTTAAAACCAGATTTTTTCAACCAAGTGGCCATCTACAGATCTAAGTATTGATAAACTAGAAACCAATTCACATTCTAAACTATGAATCAAACTTGAGTAGAGTGAGGTTGTAGTATCCCAATTTGGTTTTGTCAAAACCTTGTCTTTCTCTCATCATTACCATTCAAAAAAATTCATAATTTGTGCCCTTTCTGAATCTTAGTGTTGATCCCTCGCATCTTACTGGTTGCATGGAGTTAGGAGTGGGGAAATTTCATTCACTTATCATATCACTGTATAACCAAGTTTTTCCAAAATAATACGAAGTACCAAATATTGTTTAAAGAAACTAAAGTTCAACATTACAATGTGTTTTCATTATCATATATCAGCATTATAAAATACAAAAAAAAGAAATCATTATGTTACCATTCACATCCATTGCATACATTCTAAAAAGCATAGAAAAGTGGAAATTCTAAACATCTAGAGTACACATGTGAGATAAGCCAAAAGGAAGTCAACTCAGATACAACAAATTATCGAACCAAAAATAAGAGTCTATATATATCATGGTGAGTCAAGTTTGTATATAATGCCATCACGCACTAGGCATGGTCAAAATGCTCTCAATGAGCCCAAAATATACAAAAAAATCATATAATGCTTGAAAAAATTACAAAAAGTAATAAGAAGCCTAGTGGAATGCTCGTGCTTATGGGATCCCTCGGATGGTGCATGGCCACGTCCAACACTGCTATTGCGGATATGATGACGATGAGAATGAACCAAATGGTGTGAGTGCTCATGGTGGTGGCTGTTGGCCATGGTCTCACTGCAAGAATGGATCTACCTCATCAGTCACTTAGCTATCTCATACCTAGCCACCTGAGTATGAAAGAAATTTCATCACATCCACTACTCCGAGATAGGTGTAAAAACATCAGTATGTCTATAAGATGCTAGCGGCTAGCCCGAATCCTCAATCGATTGGCTTGTGTCTTCCCTAAGGGGATCAACAAGGTGTCTATGCACACCCATCAAATAAGCTCCCATCACTCATGTGTAGTCATTTCAAGAAAGAAAAGAAGAAGAAACAATGAGTTACAAAATTACAAAAAAATAGAAATACCAACTAACAAGGTCGAGAGAAGAGTATTGACATACTCGGATCTTTGGGCATCTAGGTAGGGTCGGTGGTTGTTGGTACTACTACTAGTAGTTGTGGGGCATCCCCAAAGCTAGAGGTGAGATGTTTTCCCATCATAGACTCATCATATCTCCTCGATATTGATGAAGTGGTCCCTCCCATCCCGTTCTTAGCATATCTTGAGTGTCCTTCCACTTAGGGTTGCTCTCCTCCTCCTCCATGTGGGATGCCTCGCTAGTCTCACCACCTAACCCCTCTTCCCCCATCTCCTCTCCAACCAAATCCTCATCAGTCTCATCTCTTTTGTACTCCTGAGATCTAGAGTCTACATAAATAGGCTCATCCTCCTCTCTATTGTGAGCGGGAGAAGACCAATATGGAGTAAAGGTGCTTGAGGAGCACTAGCTACCCATCGGGTGTGGACCACATTCCTAACTACAATAGTTACACGTAGGGTAACCAATTTCCATCTAGGATATACTCTAGGGGCCTTCTAGGATTCAAGAATAGTTTCGTATACTAGTACCACTAGAGGAATCATGTCAACATAATGAAGGCCAAACTACTGAGGAACCTGGTCAAATGGATGAATCTCAACTCTCCCTACCCTGTTAACTAACTATCATGTGGTAGAGAAAGCTACCACTATGGTCACCTCCTACCCCCATAACCATGTCATGTCCGGTAGGGTGTAACAACCATGTCTACCATAGTCAAAGAGGCCACTGGCTGATGTGGCATCCAAAGAATAGAAATCCTTGTATTGGCACTCCCCCTCCCATAAGGAGTGATGCGCTCATAGACCCACTCATAACTAGTGTGGGATGGCTCAGTGACTGCCCCTATAGCCTGACTACCCTATACAAGTCATGATAGGTAGTCCCTAGAATGTCTTCTCCCTAGGCATATATGTAGTCACTCCCCTCGATCTATGCAATAACAAGAGCCCAATAGTCAATCAGTTTGTCACCTCCCTTGTCCTTGATCAATCGAGAGGACAAGATGCCAGGATGGCTCTATAGATGATAGAACAGGAGCAGCAGCAATGGATCATACCTTGATCCCATTATTTGAACTAGAAGAGACCTTTGCATCCCCCATTTATGTGGCCCATTGAGTGATCTCATATCTGGACCCTATTGTCTTCAGGGTCAATCTCCTCCCAAGTATTGAGAGTCTAAGAATGTGGTATATGTCCTCCAGTTGATTTTCAACTCACCCCCGACACCGACAATCAAAAAGTGTTTTAGTATACGTCCTAGTAAGAAAAAAACTCACATAGTATGCGACTAGCATGAGTGACATGGGGCACCCATGCAATCCTCCAAATACCCTCCCTCTATAGATTGTCCATTTCATCCTGAGTCAACTGATCGAAAATCCTCAGGAGCCAATTACACTCCCTCTCATGACTCCAATAGATGTACTCTTCCTTCTTTTATATCCACCAAAACATAGAAAAAGATAAATTTAGTAACATATATCAAAGGATAAGCTCACAAAAAACATGAAAAACATCAAAAATATAAAGAAAATAAAGTTAGAACACATTTTCGTCATTCTGTTTAGAACCTCATTTGCCTAGTGGGGCAGCGGTCCCATGACCACCACCCTTCTTAGGGTGGTCATCCCGAACGATTTCCCAAATACATCTTTAACCCTAGAAAATGCTAAAAAAACACAAAAAGAGACCATTTTGAATGAAATAAAATACTTCCCCATGAGCACCCCCTAGAGACTCATTTAAGACAATAAATTTTGAAAATAATCCCCTTAGGTAAACTTTTTAACATTTTTACATTTTAGGTTAGAAAATGTAAAAGTAAAATAAAACCAACCTTAGAATGCATTGGTCGATCTCCCACTCATGGAGGCATGATCAAAATCTTGTAACAATCGTTTTAGTTGTAATCTCATAAAAAATGGTCACTGTGGGTCTAAATCTCAAAAATCAATAAATCAAATAGGTGCAAATGAATTGGAAAATAATTTCATTTTAGATATATATATGTTATTTTGACCTCGTTTTGAGTGTATGTTTTCATAGGGTTGGAGCATTGGAACATGTATATCTCTATATCCCCACACAAATGGTAAGTCCTCTTGGCATTTTAATTTAGTGTTTATTTTTTTATATTTTATCTATCTGCACTTGAGTCTTCTTTTTTCCCTCTTAAGGTATCGGGAGCTTAGATGACGATGTTTCGACACACGGGTGTGTCAGGTATAGCTTCTAAGTCCCCATTTTAGGAACACCATACTCAGACTCTACATTTTATGAATTTTCATGGCTAATACATTTCTCCAAGGGGAAATATGTATGCACCAAAAAAATATATGTGCTACATTGTCAAAAATAGTTACAAAAGTCCCTAATAATGATTCATTTACTTTTACAAGATGTTTGAGCTCCTAAATCCATCTGCAGAGTGTATATTTATAGCCTATACATCCTTACTTGATTTTTCCACACTTTGTTTCAGCTTCTCGTTTCATTTTTTTTGCATGTTTTGGCCTTTAGTGCCATGACCACCTCCCTACCTGGTCAACAATTCTCAAAGCGCTACCCGGGTAGGGTGGTGGTCCTGAGCAATTTTTCTAGATTTCGTGATGCTTTTTTTTAACATGCAATTATTCACTTAACTTCACTTTTAGGATGCATTTGTGAACCAATTAGTCTAAAAATATTTTTAATTGCTTGGTTCTCCTTCCCTCTTCTATTTTTTCATGTGCTTTAGGTAGTTAGAACCACCTCTTTTGCCTTGTTCATGGAGGTGCATCCCAGCCCCAATTCTTATATATTCCATGTTTATGTTCAAACAAAAGGGGCCTAGGAATTTTGTGTATCTTGCATAGTATTTCTGCCACAATCCTGTTGGGAATTGCATAGAAAAGCTCAGATCTCTTGTGCTATCTCTCTTCTACTTGCATTCAAACTATACTACCTTCAAGCTACCATTGCTCAAACATCTTCTCATATTGTTGTTCTTGCATTCCCAATCTATTGGACTCATATGGACACACAGAGAAAGAAAGGATAAACCGAGGGTACAATTTACTACACAAATAGATTTACCTCTATTCTATAAATTCCAAAGTTGGATTTTTTTTGATTTCCTTAATTCTTTTAATTTATCATTGTTACATCTATCAAATAGAGTGGAAATTATTTTCCTTTCATTTTCAAGTAATTAGTTGATTTCTAAGAGGGTTTAAATATTTCATAACAATCCCCAATGACAGATCCTCTTCTTCCCATCCCTGTGGATATGAATGAGATAATATATGTAGGAGGTTGTTTACACATCATAGATCATTTGGAAAAAGTTCTTATTTTTAGTTAATTTAATTTCAATACATTCAGCACAAGTGAATAACCACACCGGGTTATCTTGCTTGTTTATTTTTCATGTAGAAATATTTTATTTATTTACAATATAAAAAAATTGTTATTTGTGATTGTAATATTTCAGTTTTGTGACTTTTTTAGATTAGTTTCCCTTTCAGTAGTAACATAGATTGTTAATTTCATTCAGTTTACATGGACACTTCAAACTAGTTTAGTGTTTAGATTCATGTTAGGAAAACAAACCATAGGGAATTTATGCTACCCATTCATAGCCTCTAAATATTCCCTTTTCCTATTCAGCTACCAAGAGATCACACTACTAGATCTTAGTCACTGATCCTCCTATATTTAGTCATACACATTCAACATCGGATGCTCTAAAGCACGACCTCACAGGATCGAGTGTGGTTGAAGGTTACATGCCAATTTTCATTCGTATAGTGATGATGGAAGTGTCCTATTATGATTTTCCAAACTTAGGGGGATCTCGGTTTTACGTGGGCATTGAATTGTGTAGTGGCCGATATTTTTTATCATGGGACTATCCTCTCATTTGGGACCACCTTGTTGGCTCAGGTTTACCATGAGCTATCTAGATATAGGATGGGTAGGATTTCATGGTTTTATGTAGGATTCTTACTACACTATTGGGCTTATAAGCATATTGTAGTGATTAGGACACCAGGACTTCTATGGGTCCCAGGAGACTATATTCAGTTAGAGGAGGTATTTCTGAGATGGAGGGAAGATTAGGCCTTTGGAGACAAGGGCGAGATATGGGTGGATTGGTATGTAGATCAGCTTGTAGAGTTGGATATTGATCATATTAGGTGATGACCATATAGATATTTCCCCCTAGTCTAGTGTGGATGTGGAGGTAGTGGTGATGAGGAGGTGAATATGGGTATAGGGGAGATGACTGGAGATGATATAGGTCATTTAGTTTCACAGGGTGCGATGAAAGTTTGGAGTTGTTTAGTGAGTGCCTCATGATCTGATTTTATATAAGAGGGAGGAGTTAGATAGAGAGTTTTCAAGTCCTACTATATAATACCCATTGGAGGAGGATATTTCACCATGGGATGATGATGATGTGGGAGTAAGATCGGGATACTTCGATTGGTAGAAGAAAACATGGGCAGCTCAGGGGGATGAGGAGGGAGGAGAGGAGGAGATGGAGGTTAATGTTGAGGAGGCTCTAGGAGGTTATGAAGATGAAGCATGAGAGGCTACAGAGGTGGTGTGCTTACGTGATGAGATAGATCGGATGAGAGTAAAGAGAGACATAACCTTACAATGCGGTAGGATGTGGTCACTTAAGAGAGACCAAGTTATCTAGAGAGAGATCGCTACCACAGGTAGAGGTAGGCCTACGAGGGACCATTTTGGAGATTTAGATACTATTGTAGTGACATATTTAGTCGGTGTTGTTCAAGAAGCACCATAGGGATCGTGGATATATGGCACCCCTTGCATGATTTCCATGGATAGATATAGAGTGCTAGCTACAGATGCTAGATATTATGAGGGAATTTTATTTCAAAATTTTCAAAGGCCCTACGCTTTTTGATCATCTTCGAGAGGACGTCGGTCGAGGAGGGGGCCATTTAGGAGTAAATATAGTGTGGCACAACCAAAACAAGTAGAGGGATTCCATGAGGGTGCGGAGATACACAGAGATCATGTGATGTGCCTACCCTGGGAGATGAGGACTTGAGAGCCTCAGATATTCACTTTACATATTTTGATAGCATTTCTTCTTTGAGGGATCCCCCTAGAGGGCCATGATGTATTGATACACTTTTTGATATATGATATATGGTTTTTTTGTGGATTATTATGTGTTCATTATGTGATGTGATGGATTTTAATTTGATATGATGATGATTTTAGATTATATGTCATGATGATGGATTTTAGATTAGATGTGATGGTGATTTTAGATTGTATGTTTGTTTTATATTTGATGATGATGGTGAAATAAATGTATGATTAGATGTTTATTTGGATGTGCATGTGTATGGATGATGATATAAATGTGTGATGTGGTAACATGTTTTGTGTTTAAATTTTATCATGATGATTAGAATGTATATGGGTAAGATGTGATGGAAATGGATTGAGGATGAATGTGATTAATGATGGATGTAGGTTTAAATAAATGTGTTGTAAGATAGATAGATAACATATAAGTGATTGAGATGAAGAAATATGTGTTGAAAGACATATGTGATAGGATTATGATAAAATATTCCTTGTAATGATGGAAATTTATAGGTGTGAGCAACACTATGTTATAGAGAGGAACATACGAGGAAAATATGCCTCTAACAACATTGGAGGTAAAAAAGGGGATTTAGGTAATGTAAGGCACATGTGGCCAAAATCGATGCTAACAAATAACCAATGATAGTTAGTCATTTCAAATATCATAAGGAAATGATGGATGAGATGATCTCATAAACCTAATATTGACATGAAAAAATGGGTTTGAGATGAAACTTGTACAAGGAAAGAGGGTTATCCAAAATTGGCGTTCCCTAAACTATGCCCCAACTCTAGGAAGGGGAAAGAGAAATTTGATCAATGCGGGAAGCTTTCTTAGGATGTTGATAAAATGGAAGGCTGATCAATGCGGGAAGCCTTCAAATTCCATAAGGAGTAGCCATCCTTTGAGGGTATGGTCTACTTTATACAAAATGTAGATGGAAAGAATAATGTATGATAGTCATCCTTCAAGGGATTGGTATATTTATTTGATCTTGATTTTGATTTCATGCTTTTGATTTTTTTCTTTTTAAATGAATAGTTGTCCTTCAAGGGATCAATTTTTTTTTGATAATTTTTATTTCTTGATTCAAGTATCCGTGAATTTTTTATTTTACATGAGGAGATCTGGGACTAACTAAGTAAACCACTTAGGAGGGGATAAATAGTGTACAAGAGACACCCCTTAATCCTTTTCATGGTTCCAACAGGTGAATAAGAAGTTGATGGATGTGATGATCATGGATTTATACCAAAGGGGAGAAC
This sequence comes from Taxus wallichiana var. yunnanensis, assembly GCA_018340775.1. Lineage (NCBI taxonomy): Eukaryota > Viridiplantae > Streptophyta > Pinopsida > Cupressales > Taxaceae > Taxus > Taxus wallichiana. The sequence goes on from CM031234.1 coordinate 46,330,716, forward strand.
CTATCCATAAGGACTATGCTACGTGAAGATTTTTGGTGCCCATATTAAGGTCACATATAAGAAGTGACAGAAGACCACATAATTCCAAATCATCACGATGAGATATGGAAGGGGATGAAATGGCAGAAAAATCCAATGACATGACTAAGAGAACATTGGTAAATGTGCTAACAATAAAATGGTTACAAGTGCAATGCATTAAGCGGTTCCACTTCCGGTTCACCATCAAGGGAGGCTAGATGATAGGATCACGATCCATACTTGTGTGCAATAACATATGGTCCGATCGGTTAGGGGAAAAATTTCTTTGTTGGCTTCTTTCTAGAGTGGTGTCCTTATGATAAAGTTATGAGGGCACCGATGTTAGTGTCATGTTAGGAATATGTGACATGATGAACAAGTGAAAATAAGAACAAGCACTACTTTTTATGGAATCTAATGGTATGCGTTTAAGACAGATAAATTGTTCTCCAAGAGGGACAAGATAAATCAGGATCAGATGAGATGAGTTAAATAAATATTATGAAATAGGTGCCACAATGGTAAGTTTTAGATAAAGCCATGGTGCTTTAGAAGGGAAGCACAGATATGGCCACGAAGGTGGTTGTAGGAGGAGAAGATAGAAATTACGATCAGATAAACCGAGATAGATGAGATATGATGATGTTGAATATGGAAAGGAAATAATCTATTAATAGATAATTCCTAGCAAGATGTCCCCGTAGCATAGGATGATGAATCAATGGAGACAATAAAAATATGCTAAAGGATCAATAATGAGGGGAAAGATGTTCCCCCATCAAAAGGGATGTGGATAGGATAGTGGATGTCAAAGGATATGGATGTCAGGAAGATGGTGTATCAAGGTAAATAGTATCGATGAACAAGGGAGGAACCTCATCAAGAGGAGTGATAGGAGATGATGTAGATGGGTGAAGAGACCCAAGAAGTTGATCGGATGGAGATGCAGTAAAAGGGATTGGATGTACTATGGATGAAGCAAAGATATGGGGAAGGGAACTCATTGAGGAAGTCCTCTCACTCAATAAGATCGTCGATAATAGTCTCAGGGGCCTTACAATGCTTGGTGTTATGGCCAAGAGTATGATGATAAGAAAAATTCAATAGGAAAAAACCATGAGGGATTTGGATGGTTTAGATCAAAGGCCCTAATAGGTGGGAGCATGATGGTAGAATTCTGAAGAAAATGTTGGAGGACCTCCGCATATGATTTGATGTGGGCACTAGGGAAGGCTCTATAAGATGGTGTGGATGGCGATGGTGAAGGTGGATTAGGTTGAGGTCTAGGTGGTCTAGAATAAGACGTAGTGGTGGATGATTTAGGATTTTATAACTGGATATTTGGAGGTATTTTTGATGGGGGGATAACCCGAGAAGGGAATTAGACTATTTGGATTTTGATTTCTTTATTAGTCGCGATGGAGGAGGGGGTCCTAAGACAAAGGGATGTGGCCCTAGGATGGAAGATGTAGATTTGGTATTGATTGGAGGGATGTTGATATTCTTGTGAGGACACTCAAGGATCATTGTGGGAGGATACCAATGTTTTTAGATTTGGATTGTTGAGGAGTTCCCTTTGCAGGGATAATAATGATTTTGACAAACGGATCAAAAGATGGGGTTATGGCTGATGGAGGAAGTAATTTTTGCATGATTTTTCTAGGGAGGATGGGAATTGGTTCAATTTGGAAATTTTGGGAGGATCACCTATGGTAGTTGCGAGTTAAAATGCTCTCTAATATTTTTCAAATGACGTAGGTAGTGTAGAAGAAGAAGGAGATAATGGCAATGTGGTCACGATAGTAGATGCAAAGTAGGTGTGGGTAAAAGGATAGAAAGAGGAACCAATATGGAATCCAAGGACGATACTATAGGAAAAGGATAAAGAGAAGTGGATGAAGGAACAAGGCCTGATGTAGTGGATTGAGTATATTTAGGTGTGGAATCAATAACATAAGTAGATTTGGATATGGAAATAGAAAGGGATGTTTGGATCATGTGGTTGATTATTTCTATGTGAGATGACATGGATGGTGGATGGGTTAGGGTAGAGATGGAAGAGGGATGAGTGTAGAACTATGTTTATTTTGGGTGTCTCAAGAGGCACATAGGTGGATTGAGGAGATGTGACAGGTGTGATAATAGATGTGGATGTGGGAATGGTAGATGTTGGAGGAATGGATGATGTGGGAATGGGTAGGGAAATATGTGATAATGATGTCAAGGTATACTAGGGTGGACTTATGGATGTGGAAGAAATAATTGTGGTGACAGGTGTGTGTGGGAGAGATGTAGATAATGGTCTAGGCATGATAGGTGTGGATAGAGAGATGGGTGTAGTCAAGGCTAGTGTGGATGTGGTAAGAGTAGGACTAGTTGTTGATGAAAGAGAAGTAATGGAGGTTAAGGTGGTAGGTAGTGGGATCATGGATATAGTGGATGTGAGGATATCCCTTGAAGGGGCGGTTGGCACAATATCTAAGATAGGGGTAGATGATGAAGATGGTAAAATAGATGTGGGAGAAGATGTCTGATGTATGGTGTTGATTGAGAATGGGTTAAATTAATGTGATGTAGAAGGTGAAGATGAACTTGCTAGTGGGGGATTAGGAAATGGTTGTCTGAAAATGTCATGTGGTGAAGATGGGATTGTTTGGGGGATGTAGGAGCATGGTGATAAGTAGGGTCATGGTAAGATGATGAGGATGGGGAAAGAACAGGAAGGTCTGATATAGAAGGCTCATAAGGGATGTCCCTAGGTGAGACATGTATGTCGAGATGAAGGGGAAATGTCATAAGGTGAAACAAGATATGTTAATTGATATATATGGAGGAGGAAGTCACGGATGGGGTTCTTGTGAGGAATATCCATAAGTGAAGTGAGTATGGTAATATCAGATGACCTAAGAAGGGCATGAGGTAATGGAGACAAATATAGTGGGGTAGAAATATAAATGGTGTGAGGCAATGGGGATAAAGGTGATGGGGATAAAATAGGGGCTATTGGTCAATGTGATCGAGAAGCAGAGGGCATGCGGTAGAGATAATCATAGATGGGGCTAGAGGAAGGCCTAGAAGCAACCAATGTTCTGGATGGGGTTATGGTGGACTACTAAGAACTACTCAAGGAAAATTTTGGTTCCATTATTAAATAGACAAGTCAAGAAAAAATTCCTTTTATGTTTTGATTAAAAATGTGAAAAAAGGAGATGGATAACAAAGGACCTAGAAGAAGGTGAACTATGTATGGGTTTAGGTTTGATGTGGTTAGGAAATGTCTGAGGCAGCTTCCTGTTGGGTGATTTAATCTCAATCAGTCTACCGAGAAAGGGAATGTTTTTGTTTGTTAATTGATTTGAGAGGTTTAGGTTGTGTGTGATTTTGTGAAATGCGAAGATTGAACCCATACTTAGACTATGTGAGCATGAAGGATGTAAAAATAAGGGTTCTTATTAAGCCAAAACAAAGATTTATTTTCAATGAGCACACAAATATAAAGGTTAGGTAGAATGTAAAAGGATCAAATAAGGAAAATGGGAATACGGACACTGTTTTTCCTATTTATCTACACTTTTGAGAAATGAGTGATTCAAGCCACAAAACCAACACGAAAAATAAATAAAGCAAAGCCTCATGATGTAGTGTTAGTAAGAAAAAGTACAATATAGAAAAGAAAGAGACCACTTAAAGGGTAGTCCCATAGGGTGTGCCAGAATGTTGTTTGAATTTATCATTCATAATGAAGTTAATGAAAATGTGAAAGAGGGTCACTAGAAACTCAGAAATGATGCAAGGTTTATGTTACCTTGGATGTGATACGGGTGCTAAATGGTTGATTCTCAATGTAACTTGATATACCCGGTCTAGGTCAATGATGACCTGACCTATGCAGAGAGGCAGATCGATGGTGACCTAGAAGGGAAGATCTAGACTATAAGATGAATAAACAGACCTAAAGGGTCTGAATTCCAACTGGAGGATGATATTAGCCTATGTATGCTATTAGTAATATGTAGGAAAGAATTAGAGATAAAAACCTAGGAAATGGTGAAAACATCGGTGGAAGAGATTTTTTAACAAAATGGGGTAGGGTCAAAAATTACCGAAGTAGAATTAGATAAATATGATGAGAAATGGATGAGAAAGATAACCTACAAGCTATAAGATACAATAAATGCCTAGATAATGTGATAAAAGTTGAATAAAGTAACATGATGATAACAATAAACCTCACGATGGATGATCATGAGAGATGAAAGTATGCTAAAAATATGTCCCAAAGATCTGTGGATGTCACAAAACTTCTCAGGCACAAGGAAGGATGCTCATGTTGAGATAAATCTTGATAATCGCATGCATCTGATGATGAATAGAAGGAAAACAATTAGTTTTAAAGGGGTCGATGGCGACTAGGTTGGGTCGCCACCAATTGCAGGGAAAGTTTCCCCACTAGGCATGATTTTTGCTTTTGATGGGATTTTGGTGTTTTTAAGGATTGGTTGAATGCTTTAAATCATATAGGTGGGATTGGGTTGCTTGGGGATGAATTTAAGTTAGTTAGGGCATAAAAATAGATAGGATAAAAGCTAGAAAATCAAGGGGATTTATGTGTATTATAAAAGCATCCTAATTAGAAGCTTGGTTAGGGAAATGGATGAGGATTAATTAATTAATATGAATTTATAAATAAATAAATATAAATGTTGATGGGATAATTGGGCATGTTATATAGTTAATGATTAATTAATCAATGTTATTTGATTAATTAATGAGGATTAGATGGGAATTTAATTAAATAAGGGTGATGATTCAATAAATATGTGCACGTGAGTAATGAGGCTATAGATACCAAATTTAGGTGTCTACAAGGGTAGAACCACACTCAAGGCATGTGAAATATTTTCCAAAATGCATTCAAGAAATTTTATTTCATGGGCTATTTAGCCAAAGAGGTTAAAGAGGTGGTCTCATGGAATGCATTGAATACTAGATGTGCACTAATGGCGTTACAAAAAAACTATTCATAGGTAGTTTCCATAATATTTCCATTAAGGGAGAAGAGTATAATAGTGGAAGATTTTATAGTTTTACCAATAGTTCCCTACTTCCCCTAAGGGACATAAGTAGTTAGAGAATCAAGCTTGGAAAGCACATTATACCTCCTTATGAACCTTAATATAGATAGTGGTGATTATCTGTGATATTTTTGGTTATCTACTATGCATGGAATTCACCATTCAAGTTTTCCTTGGTTCCAAAACTAGTGAAACTACTAGTTTTTTTAGACAATGTTATCAATGGCTTCTTGGCTATTGCTATTGTCATAAAATTCATCGTTTCTTCTTATATAAATCTACATATGTGTAGAATATAGATCAAAGAAGTTTTTCTTAATGTATTTGAAAACTTGGTGTATATTGGATGTGGTTTCTAGGGTGTTAGGTCATGAGTTTATTTCACATATATTCACTAGAAAATGCATGTAGGGGATCTCCTATGGTCTTTGGAAATGAATTGTTTACAAAATTTGGGCTGGGTTGGTGCACTTTTCTAGAGTAGAGAAGGATGTGCAATTAAATTACTTCAGTAAAAATGCAGATGGAGAAGTTTTTCAAATGTGCGCAAACCATTTGAGGAAATACCTTGTTGAGATGTGGAATCAATCTCCATAACCTTGACTAATTCATTTCCTCCCTAGGCATGATTTTATACCTTTTTCTTTCATAAATTTCATAATTTTAGTTCTTCATTTGCAACATGTTAGGAATTTTAACCCATGGAGTATATCACTTTTGGTCACTTGAAACAAAATTGTAGTGCAAACTAGTAAAGTGATACCTCGTGTCTTACATAAACTGATTTCTACTTTGACTATCATCTATTCTCGTAACCACAAATATTTACATTATTAAACCAAAGTATCAAGAGCGGTGTTTGTTCCAACTTGTACTAGTGAGAGTTATATGAGGCTTCATCTAAAACAACCATTTTTGTTGAATTTGCAAAGTTGGTAAAATTTATTTTTCAAAGTCTCACAAAACATCCTTCGAACCTCGGAAAAGAGATGTCAAGTTTCATCTGTGTTCCTTATCATGTGGGGTGTCACATGAAGCCTTAGATAAACCTAAAATGACAACTTTTTCTCTTTTCGCCACGCCCTAGAGCCTTATTTTCTCTTTTTGTTGTTTTGAAAATATTCTAAAACTCAAAAGTTGGGTTTGGTTTTGGCTTTTCTTTTTGATCCTGGAGACCCACCTTCATAAACCTTAGTTATTTTTGCATAAAATTTCCTACAACCCTTATTTCAAATAAAAACAACTTGTTAGTTAGTTTTGCAAAGGGGTTTTGTAGGCCTCTGGTCATTGTTTTACTAGGTCAAACTAGTCTGATTAAAACTAGTGGATCTAGAAAACTAGTCACCGTTTAAAAATGTTCACCAGTCTTAAGTTTTGTCAACTCTTTTGAACTCTTGATATCTAGGAAAGCATGTTTTAATTTTCCCCACTATGTTTTTTCCATTAGATGTCAGCTTTTGAACATGGTATCTTAGCCCCCGAGCTAAAATTGGATGTTTTTGCAAACTAGTAGGAAAATGTGAAAGAGGATCATAGGACACTCGTCAAGACAAGTAATCGATGAGAAAATTGTAGTACCTTCCAAATTAATGTATGAAACTCTATTTTATTTGTTTTGAGAAATTTGATTGTTCGAAAATACTATTTTCTTTGTTCTCCATTTTCTCTCTTTTTATTTCTCCTCCTTTAGTTAAGAAATGAAGTAAAATGAAATGATGTATCTCTAAATCTCTCTTGTTATGTGTGAGGTATTATGATTATGTGAATGGAAAAATAAAACACGTGAATTATGCTATCTTTTATGTAGATTCCATGTTATCACTTTGCGTTGACCACCATGCGTTGGTTGTAGGTCCGAGGCATGGAGAAAGAGAAATGTACTACTGATTTTATAGTAATTTTTAATTTGGAAAACGTAATTATATAGGTTATATCAACATTTTTATGTATTCAAATGTTAATTATTGCTTTTTTGTGATGAATATAAAGTTTTTAGAATCTAGGGGTGTTTGCGAAATGGGTATTCAATTATGCGTGCTAATTTGATTTAGAATTATGTATTACAAAAAGGTTGTATATGTATGTTAAATGAAAATGAATTTGACCTCTTATAGTGTGTTTTAGTGTGTATTTAATGATTACAAATTCTTTTGTATTGTACTATTTACTATAAATTTTAGGAAGGGGAACTAAATAGTCGAGTAACCGATAGTAAAAGTCTTGTATTGTTTTACCTTTCTTATACTATCACTTACTTAACATAGAATATTGAAAATTTAGGTTGATCCTATTCCCTTGTTCTAGACTGAATCTCCTAGCTTAAGGGAAATAGGAATCCCAAATTCAAATTACCATAATACCATGCACACTAAGAAAAATTGTTACAAACATATCAAGTAAGAATGGTAAGAGTTAAGAGTTAAGTATGTGGCCTTCCTCCTAGGTTGTTTTTCGTGTGTGTAGAAGGTGAATATTTTGTCTTAAGTTATATCCTCAAGAGAATCTGATTTAAAATCTAATGCAATCCTCTTAAGATATCATATGAGTAAATTAACGGGTAATAAGTGTCAATATTTGAGTTTCCTTGAAACACATTTTGAGGATATGGATTATGGGTGAATTCCATTTCTAATTTCATTGTCAAATTGGTTTCCTTTATCACAATATTAAGAGTTAATTTTTGTAAATAATAAAATTTTAGATAACACTTAGCCCTTGGTAGTGTAATCATGAGATATTATCCCAAGAAAAAGTGAAAATTGATCTTTTCAGAATGTTTAAGCCTTCCTATATTTTGAGAAATAAGCTCATATCATGTAAAAGTTAATATGAACCTAATAAATTATCGAAGTATAAATAACATGAAATTAGCATGAACCTTGATCCCTTAAATGATATAGCCTTCCCTCTTATTCTCACACTAGCTCCTATTGTGTAATGAGGACATAATCAAAACCAAGTAAACCTTCCCTTTAGAAATGAATATTAGGAACGAGAACCAAAGTAGCCTCATGTGTATAAAATAATCCCTATTAACAAATGAGTTATACAATTAATTAGAATAAGGTTAATAAACTGAAGTAAATGAAAACATTTATAGTTGAATGTTAACGATATAAAGGAAATATAGTCTAAAACATAAAGAAAAATGTATGTTCACATGTTAAGTTCCTTCAAACCCTTGAGTTTAATTAATGAGACATAATAGTAATAATTATGTAATCATGTAAGTAATGTGTCCCTGGGAGACACCCCTTGGTACGTTCATATTATAGTTGGGTCTTTTTCATCCTTTTTCTTTGGAAACGTAGGTATGATTTGCATCATGTGGTTTATATATATTTTTTTCTTCTTATTGGGGTAAGTTTTCATCATTGTGCATTGGAGGAATAAGGTGTAGCTACCGAACGGAGGAACAAAGGAAATGTGTGTTGGTTTTGGAGGAAGCAAAGGGATTTGTGGAAAGTGTTAGTGGAGGGATAAGAGTCTACTATAGTGGAGGGATAAGGGGATGTGTCGAGGTTGATATGGTGTTTATACTTGGGAGTAACCAAAGGCTATCCAAGATCCCTTCTTGAAGGGATAAGGCATAGTTACAATGTTGACCTCTCCCTTATGTAATCCTCTTAGGTAAGGCTTAGTTATGTGTGTCATATTTCATTGTGAATTCAATAACTACTCATCTTGTGGTATGTGTGGGTCTATATTGTTATTCATGCCTTGTGTGAAGATGAGTTATCCAAATTGACCCTATGTGGTGTCATGTAACAAGCAATGAAGTTAAACAAAATATCCCTTTATTTTTTCTTGTTATATTTCGGTGTTTTATATATGGGTGTTACATTTGGTATCAGAGAATGGGTTCATACTCTCAAACCTATGGGATAGTTGGTGTTGCAGCGATGATGCATGATGGTTGTGGAGTTGGAAGTGTAATATGATACTACATTGTGATTTGACAAGAATTATACTTCTGATTATATGAATGCACAACCCACTTAGTGTGGAGTTTTTATGATGTTTTTATGTTTTGTGATGAGAGTATACACTCACTCTTTTTTGAATTCAATGTGAATTTCATGTATGATATACCACCGTGTGTTAAAAAAATGTTTTTGTGCAATAAGAAAGTGTTGCAGTGTCTCATTATCAAGTAATATTGTATATATGTACTATTTTTTTTGTACGATGAAATTCCTTGAATTTTTTTGTCTTACTATGTTATTTCCATTGTATTGTAGTGAATCATGATGTTATGTCACTATTTTATATTGTGATTATTTTTATGTTGTGATGTTAGTTACTATGTTCAATGTACATATGTATTCACACATTATGTGATAGAATCATGTCATGAATTCAAGGGTATATGGTAATAATATAACCCCTATTGTATCATACTTGCATTTTTAGGTGCATCATGTGGAAATATGATATGTTGTAAACCATGACAATAATTTTGTATTTTACCCCGAAAATATACCATGTGTAAGACATTATGGTTATTG